>OU611921.1:7583758-8124502 GCA_914767705.2 Tenthredo notha | reverse complement strand
CATTGCTTTATCGACACTACTGACAGTTGATTTTTTTTTCGTGTCAAAATCTGAGTGGACTCGATATTATTACTATTAAAGGGATACTCGATGAATTCTCGAGTTTTAATGTTATACATCATATTGATCTTCCAATATCATTTGTATTTGTATTCTTCATCTTCATCTGAATCTGGATTCAAGTTCCGGTTACATATGTATACGGACTTCATAAATTGATAAATCATTTGTGAATTGAAATGGGGAGAAGACACGTTACCTGATATTAATAAGGTGGAGTAGCATCTTATCCGCGAAAGTTGACCGGTGAGAAAATATGTGATGTAGCGATGGCATGTATCTCACAGATCGTAGTACATACATCGCGAAGTATATCAGCGTCCCTTCTCGAAATACGTATGTGCCTACGAACGAATCAGTAGTCCAATTATATCGACATTAAGATCGAATAGGAGTAGTTCATAGTTATACGAGATAAATGACTGATCGTTAGTTATCTGTGGAAAGTATGATGAAAAGAATAAATCCAAAAAAAACTATACCATACCTCGAACGTGCCCTAGAACAGCCTGTACGAAGAGTCCGTAGTTGTAGTCAAACTGTCAATGCAGCGCGGCAGCTATAGCTGGAGCACGTGGCCCATCGTTCTAAATACGTCATATTTGCATCCGTGTACTAAAAAAATGACCGCACCAAGTTAAAACTATTGGGTTTTCGGTGGAAACACGGCATAACTCGAGTGCAGTTACGGTTTGATATTATTAACGAATGTACGAAAAGGTGAGCGTAAATACGTCGAGCTTGCGACCGGCGGTACGTCCGCTCAGCGCCTGGTCCGAGAGAAGACTGACGTCAGTCGTAGTGCCGGCAACGAGGTAAACACGTGTGGCGCGGGGGGGGGGGGGGGGGGGGGGGGGGGGGGGGGGGGGGGATTAGGCTTGCTGAGATCCGTAAACAACACGAGCCAGCCATCGAAGACGTGTGACGCGTGACTCAATCAAGAACAAAGAAAAAAAAGGGAAGAAAAAAACAATAACATACCGTCTTACGCGCAAGATACATGAGTCAATTGAATGTTTAGTCAATTTTGAGAAACCAATTAAATTACAGAAGCTGAAAACAAATTGTTGAATTCTATTATTTTGAATTATACACTCGATTGGAATACTAGCCAACTTTATGCGCTGGGTTGGATGCAATTTTAAGTGGATAATTAGAGCTCATTTTTAGCTTGAATAGCCTCTAGTATCTGATCGAGAGTTTTTGAACAAAGATCGATTTTTAAGTTCCGGAAAGTACGATATCCTGTGTATATCGGACCCTTAGGTAGCCAATGTGGCAACATACTATGTATATGGGACTTTAGGTTTCTTGATCTCATTGCATGAGCAGCGTAGGAGATAAGCCAAAGGGAAAAAAAAAAAAATGAGCAGCGTAGCGCCGCGACACATGTTCACTCGATGACGTCACGAAGGCCACTGAAAATGAAAAGTAAAAGTGAAAGCGAAAGTGAGTTTACGCTGGTGGCGCATTCGGGTGAGAAATTATGGTACTAGAAAGAGTATTATATAACTGAGAGAAAAGAAAAAAAGTATTATAATAATAATATGATCCGGGGGTTGTGTATAATAATAATAAGGCGCGTCATCTACCCCTCCAGACGTTTGACGATATTTCAGCAATTTGTTACTAGTCTATCAATAATACTGAGCAACAGAAAAGTAGTTTGAAAGTTTATTTTATTGCAAAATAATCTGGGTCCATCACGTCGAGGACCACACTAGGAAGTTTCTAGGTCAGAACGCCCTACGCGACCGCTAGAAATATCTCCACACTACTAGAGGGCAGCCCTTTAAAATTCCGATAAGAGTATATTATGAAGAGCTGTGCTAATCCTAATATTTCATCATCATTCCAATTTATAATCATCATTACTAAACACACGTTTTACATCTGATGTATAATATGCTTTGTATACAATAACACACCTTATATAACTTAGGAATGAAAAATTTATTTGATATCTATATTTATATCTAGTCCGCTTTTCAAGAGCTTTTGGGAAACTAATAATGACTCAACTATAATCAGTGCTCTTTATGATCATCATATAGATGTATGTATAGATATATTTACGTATCTAACACACTTATATCATTTTCTGTAGTACATTAGATTAATTATAAACGGATATGGTGCTATAATTATTCTAGAAGTATTCATTATTAATGTTAAATCGTAGGAACACGTTGCAATATCTTCTCACTTAAGAAAAGTGTATGCAAATCATTTTATTCAAATAAACATAATGAGTTATGCAGTATACAGTAATTGGAAGTGAACATCTATATTACTCGAATTCAAAGTTCATCATCGCTCACGTCCTTTAATTATGCCCTATAATAATGATTATTATTATTATTATTGCTAGAGTATTAAAACTTGTCGCGTAGACTCTATTTTCGATGCTCAGGGAACAAAAATACATCATTCGGGTACTCAATTTTCAAGTGAAAAGATAGTTTCCAAACGATAATAAAGAATAGATCAGGTTTTCCCACGCTGTGGTATAATAAATAAATATTTAACTATACATATCATGGTTTTTGTCAAGAATTACGATTGAACAATGTAATTCCGTCACTTGAATGGTGAAATAACTTTTTTATTGACTGAAAAGTTGATTGTTTAGTCAAATGCGCTGATTAGCATGACTCATGTATACCTAAATAATTATTCGACTATTCAACATGCAACATTTCAGGTCATTCGCACAGGCAAGTGTCTTCGGATCATTGATATTATCTGTTGAATCATGAAATCAGCGCATTTGTTCAGGGAGCACCACGAGAAGGCAACCAACACCACCCCCCGTCTGAAAACTAAAGACTTCGGTTTGGAACATAAATTTAATGAATACATTCAATTCTAACTAGTTATTTGAGGCGTTTCCAACTGGCTTTTCAGAATAAAAAGAATTAGTTGGTCACGATATTAAATTGATGAAACCCGCAGATCCTGTAGGACTTGAAGAACTTGTAGAGCCTGTAAAACCTGTCGGAGCTATCGAATATAACGAGTGTTATTCGAATTTCAATTAATGAATTAATTGGGAAGTAACATAAACGATCATTTTACACAGCAATACATAAGAAAGATACAGTGAAATAATTTTCAAAGCACCATGTTAATATTCTACGAGAATGTAACGAGTATTAGTCAAATTTCAATAAATGAAAATAAATCAATCAATTAGACAGTAGCACAAGTAATCACATTTCACAGCAATACATAAGAACAATATGGGCGAATAATTTTCAAAGCAACATGTAAATAACTTTCAGAATAGTTATTATTAATTAGAAAAACACAACAGTTAGTGATAATATTAATGACATGAAAAAGAAGAAAGAATTGGAATGCATGGAAACAATAAAATTCGTAGATCTCGTGGCGGATATAAGACCTGTGAAACGTAGAAGGTATAATTAAATCATGTGTGTGTAATTTTAACATACAGTAATAAATGGAGTACGTACATATTGATGCATGGAACATTTAGGACATGAAAGAAGTGAATTATGGATGAAACATGTGAATCTTATAGAATCTGTAGACCCTGATAAATCCGAAAGTTACATGCATACTTACATGCATACTTACATGCATACTTACATGCTGTTACATGCGCTTACTTCTAGCTAGACTAATTCAAATTAAGTTAAGATGAACGGCGCAAAAAAGACGTCAGAGACACGATTGACGCCAACGACGCGAACGACGCGAACGACACGAAAGACCCTCGAAAGACGCGAACGACGCGAAAGACCCTCGAACGACGCGAAGGAACCCCGAAAGAAGAGAAAAACTCTAGGACCCACAGGGACCGTTGAAAAAAGGAGAACTCGAGGAACCTCATAGGAACCTCGAAGGACTCGAAAAACGCGAAAGACCCTCGGAAGACGCGAAAGAACCCCGATAGACGGGAAAGTCTCGAGGCGGACCGTGAAGGTTCATCCTCGATAGAAGAACAAAGACGCGAAAGACCCTCGGGAAGACCCTCGAAAGACCCTCTGAAAACCCTTTAAAGACGCGAAAGACCCTCAAAAGACTCGAAAGACGCGAAAGTTGGTTGTTCAGTCTAATGCGCTGACTGCATGACCCGTGTGTACGTAATTTCTCAACTATTTAATATGCAACATTTCTACACTGAAAAGTCTCTCGTGCAGCCAGTAATACAGTCGAGAGTGGTAGCCGCTCCAAGGCCAGCGCAGCTAGCGCGCCGCCAGCACAGCTAGCGCGGTTGCGAGTACAGCTACTATACTCGAATCGAGTTTAGTCGCTACGCTCAACTCCCGGCGCTGTAGCCAATTCACCTGAGCGCGCTAGCTATTCTCCCGGTGCCAGCTACTACTCTCAAACTTGCATCAGCTACTATAACAAGACTCAGCCTAAAAGCTGCTATAATTATTGTCTGTTGAATCATGAAATCAGCGCATTTGTTCAGGGGGCACCACGAGAAGGCAACCAACACCACCCCCCGTCTGAAAACTAAAAATTTCCGTTTGGAACATGAATTTAATGACTACATTCAATTCTAACTAGTTATTTGAGGCGTTTCCAGCTGGCTCTGCGGGAGAAAAAGAATTAGTTGGTCACAATATGAAATTGATGGAACCCGCAGATCCTGTAGAACTTGAAGAACTTGTAGAGCCTGTAAAACCTGTCGGAGCTATAGAATATAACGAGTATTAGTCAAATTTCTATAAATGAAAATAAATCAATCAATTAGACAGTAGCACAAGTGATCATATGTCACAGCAATACATAAGAGCAATATGGGCGAATAATTTTCAAAGCAACATGTAAATAACTTTCAGAATAGTTATTATTAATTGGAAAAACACAACAGTTAGTGATAATATTAATGACATGAAACAGAAGAAAGAATTGGAATGCATGGAAACAATAAAATTCGTAGATCTCGTGAAACCTATAAGACCTGTAAAATGTAACAAGTATTAGCCAAATTTCAATAAATTAAAATAAATCAATCAATTAGACAGTAGCACAAGTGATCATATTTCACAGCAATACATAAGAGCAATATGGGCGAATAATTTTCAAAGCAACATGTAAATAACTTTCAGAATAGTTATTATTAATTGGAAAAACACAACAGTTAGTGATAATATTAATGACATGAAAAAGAAGAAAGAATTGGAATGCATGGAAACAATAAAATTCGTAGATCTCGTGGCGGATATAAGACCTGTGAAACGTAAAAGGTATAATTAAATCATGTGTGTGTAATTTTAACATACAGTAATAAATGGAGTACGTACATATTGATGCATGGAACATTTAGGACATGAAAGAAGTGAATTATGGATGAAACATGTGAATCTTATAGAATCTGTAGACCCTGATAAATCCGAAAGTTACATGCATACTTACATGCATACTTACATGCATACTTACATGCTGTTACATGCGCTTACTTCTAGCTAGACTAATTCAAATTAAGTTAAGATGAACGGCGCAAAAAAGACGTCAGAGACACGATTGACGCCAACGACGCGAACGACGCGAACGACACGAAAGACCCTCGAAAGACGCGAACGACGCGAAAGACCCTCGAACGACGCGAAGGAACCCCGAAAGAAGAGAAAAACTCTAGGACCCACAGGGACCGTTGAAAAAAGGAGAACTCGAGGAACCTCATAGGAACCTCGAAGGACTCGAAAAACGCGAAAGACCCTCGGAAGACGCGAAAGAACCCCGATAGACGGGAAAGTCTCGAGGCGGACCGTGAAGGTTCATCCTCGATAGAAGAACAAAGACGCGAAAGACCCTCGGGAAGACCCTCGAAAGACCCTCTAAAAACCCTTTAAAGACGCGAAAGACCCTCAAAAGACTCGAAAGACGCGAAAGTTGGTTGTTCAGTCTAATGCGCTGACTGCATGACCCTTGTGTACGTAATTTCTCAACTATTTAATATGCAACATTTCTACACTGAAAAGTGTCTCGTGCAGCCAGTAATACAGCCGAGAGTGGTAGCCGCTCCAAGGCCAGCGCAGCTAGCGCGCCGCCAGCGCAGCTAGCGCGCCGCCAGCACAGCTAGCGCGGTTGCGAGTACAGCTACTATACTCGAATCGAGTTTAGTAGCTACGCTCAACTCCCGGCGCTGTAGCCAATTCACCTGAGCGCGCTAGCTATTCTCCCGGTGCCAGCTACTACTCTCAAACTTGCATCAGCTACTATAACAAGACTCAGCCTAATAGCTGCTATAATTATTGTCTGTTGAATCATGAAATCAGCGCATTTGTTCAGGGGGCACCACGAGAAGGCAACCAACACCACCCCCCGTCTGAAAACTAAAGATTTCAGTTTGGAACATGAATTTAATGACTACATTCAATTCTAACTAGTTATTTGAGGCGTTTCCAGCTGGCTTTGCGGAAGAAAAAGAATTAGTTGGTCACAATATGAAATTGATGAAACCCGCAGATCCTGTAAAACTTGTAGAACTTGTAGAGCCTGTCAAACCTGTCGGAGCTATAGAATATAACGAGTATTAGTCAAATTTCTATAAATGAAAATAAATCAATCAATTAGACAGTAGCACAAGTGATCATATTTCACAGCAATACATAAGAACGATATGGGCAAATAATTTTCAAAGCAACACGTAAATAACTTTCAGAATAGTTATGATTAATTAGAAAAACACAACAGTTAGTAATAATATTAATGACATGAAACAGAAGAAAGAATTGGAATGCATGGAAACAATAAAATTCGTAGATCTCGTGAAACCTATAAGACCTGTAAAATGTAACAAGTATTAGCCAAATTTCAATAAATTAAAATAAATCAATCGATTAGACAGTAGCACAAGTGATCATATTTCACAGCAATACATAAGAACGATATGGGCGAATAATTTTCAAAGCAACACGTAAATAACTTTCAGAATAGATGTGATTAATTAGAAAAACACAACATTTAGTAATAATATTAATGACATGAGAGAGAAGACAGAATTGGAATGCATAGAAACAATAAAATTCTTAGATCTCGTGAAACCTGTAAGACCTGTGAAATGTAACGAGTATTAGTCGAATTTCGATGAATGAAAATGAATCAATCAATTAGACAGTAGCACAAATGATTATTTTTCATAGCAATACATAAAAGAGATGCAGCCAAATAATTTTCAAAGCAATACATAATCAACTCAATAGTTGTGATTTATTAGCAAAACACAACAGTTAGTAATAATATTAATGACATGAGAGAGAAGAAAGAATTGGAATGCCTGGAAACAATAAAATTCGCAGACCTCGTGGAACCTATAAGACTTGTAAGACCCGTAAGAGCTGTAAAATATACAAGGGAATAGATTATATATATCAAGAAATTTCATACTTATCATCGGTCATCGCTCTATCAAATCTTTCCCAGCAAAACTGCTCTAGAGAGACGATGAGAACGTCCCTAATTCATCACTGATCATTAATCAGTCTTCGTGCAGTGACCTGAAGAGGTTTGCTGAAAATGGAAAGAAAAATATTAAAATCCCGATATATTTGAATTTAAATACAGGAATAAGCTGATCAAGTTCAAGAATCCTGTCTAGGTATTTTCAATATTTCGATATAAAAGAGAATCAAGATTCGTTGACATGATATGTTACACTATGTTGGGTTTACATATTCGCTAAGGAGATTAATAATCAAAAGATATTGCAATCTTACCTGCTCGCTACATTTTGGTATAGTCCCCGCATAATCATTCCTGTCCATGTCTGGTTAAAGACAATCTAATAGAAACATAATATAGAAGCAGAAGATTTATTTTACATTCATATCATTTTCATAGCGATATTTTCACATAAAAAAAATAAACGTTGGAAATCATATACGTAGGTGGCAGTTCGAGTCAGACAATAATTGAACTTCATTAAGAAGGCACAATGCAATGGAAATTGCTGTTTACCTTTTATGCACTCATCGGTGACATTGGATTTGATGATGTGCCTCTGGAATCCGTTCCCATGCATTCAGCAGCATCTGTAGCATTTTGTACTCGGATGTTCGTTTTCATCCCTTCTTCTCCAGGATCCTCGACAGACGCAGCTTTTGCCCCAGCTTCGCCGACAGCTTTCCATGCAACTCGGTCACAAAGAATTTTTTTGAAGCAGGATGGAGCAAGACACACATGAAACATAGATGAACGGACAGGCATGAGAAGCATGAACGGAACAAATTATCGGCTACATTATATCTATGTCCCATATCATTGTGGATGCAGGAGATCTATGAAATTACATCTCGTTGATTTTATTTCGATCGTTATTATCGAAAGAGATTTTTGGAAGAAGTCGGATATTCTTTCCTATTTCGCATATCGATAAGTTTTTCTACGACGGCCCCAACTTCCGAATCAAATAGTTGATCGAAACTCCCTCGCTCATGCGAGGATTATTTCACCTGTAACGCGAATTCTAAACCAGTCCAATCGGTGTATAAGCAGGCTTGCCTATCCCTTAGGTAAGCTCTTTCATTAATAGCAATCTGAATTAGCAGCTTTCCAACTTTGTGCAATATAACAGGTCTTGGAAAGAAGAGAAAATAAAGAATGAAAAATAAAAAATAAAAAATAAAAGATAAAAAATAAAACAAGACACCAACGGGCGTATGAGAAGTTTATTTCCTAACCCCGGCGTACCCGCGCAGAAAAAAAAGCTACGTTAGAATAAACCGGGCCGCGGGACCGGGACGCGACGGAGAACTCAGATCTATTCCACACTCGAGTTGTCAACCACGGCTGCTTTCACCGCTTGCACCCGAAGTGCGGGATGACAGTCTAGTGATATGGAACAAAGTCAGGGTAGCCACTGAATCGGATGAAACCGAGACAGCGGCGACTCTCACGCGTCATCCTCTCCGTAACGCCGTCGATCAATGATGCAATAAAAGAGATTCGTTGTAAATTGTACGCTACGAGCCAACCGCGAAAACCGTGGTACGCCGAGAGAAACACAAAAGATGGCAAGAGCCACCGCCTGTACAACTCTCGACGTGCCAACACACCGCCGCAAGCCTCCGTTAAATCCTTATGACTTTTGACTCTTTCTTTTACGTCGAAATCACATAGGCACAAATCGGTCCGTATCTTCCAGAGTCTAGACAACTGGCGATCACTCGGTGTCTACCATACCCGAATAATAACAAATCTACGATACATATAATTCCAGGAAATTTCTGGAATTGAAATTATTGAAACGCTACAAAGAATTGAGGTTTTATCAAAGAAATTGTTCCGTTAGATTCGCTCGCGCGAATCCACCAAAAACAAAGGAGCGGTAGACCCCGGTGTACATTAACAGAGAGCTTACAGCGGTTCTGTCTCTGGCCGGTCGACCTGAGGCATAAAATATGTCAACGAATCCAAGTGTCTGAACGTGCGTTCGGGTACGTAACGTCGAATCGAATCTATGATAGAGTAAATGGTGCCTACCCGGCGGCGTGTGTAATATAACTTCACCGATAACGTATATCGTATTAGTCTGGAGATGATGAAAAAAATAGGAAAATAAAAAATCAAAAGTAAAAGAAATTAGAACCTATCGGGACAAGCTTACACCTGCTTATACCCGCGTTACGCGGTTAACGCGCGTAGAATGAGATTTGACGAGTTATCTCTGCGAACGCGATCGAATATTGAGAAAGTGACTTTGAAAAATGAGAATTATTGAATGGACTGGGGACTGGCGACAGTCTTTGTCGATAATTAACTCGAGTAGGGTGGCGAAAATAAAAAAAAGGCAAAAATGCCGATATACGAAATTGAAATGATTATCCACAACGACTACGAAAAAATACGTGACCTTACAATGTACGGTAAGTTATGTGAAGAGGTTATGTTGTACTTACGTTGCACGTGTCCCTGGCCCGCATAGCGCGACTAGATTCGCTGCGGACATCGTTGTGGGCTGAAAAACAATAAGATACAACGTTAATGAGCAAGGAGACGCAGATTTCTCAATTCAATCGCGTGATAATAAAATGAAAGATTAGAACTTAAATTTACTCGAGATAATCATTCTTCCGTGCACCGCGCCGACGAAGATGGCGGTATGCGCGATCGCCATTTTTTTTTCACCCGTCATTCCCCCGCATTTTTACCGTGTAAAATATAAAACGTATTTTCAATCCGATTGAATTGTATTTATGAAAAATGTAATCTGGACTCGATGTTATTACACGAGGAAATAAAGAATTTACGTTAAATAACGAAGGATGAATATAAATACCCACCACCGACCGGTCCAGACAGGTCGAGAGAAAAATTCCAACTGGCATGAAACTTCATGGCTATCGAAATTCAACATTTATTTATTCCATTAGGGCCGGTTTTACCCACGTTCAATAACTTCTTATTTATAGAATAATAACGCTATTCATCGAATAAAAGTCGCAAATACAATGTAAAATAGTCTTTTTTTTTTTCATTGAATAAGAGTTTAATCTCTGAATAAAGTTAGTTGGTGAAACCGGCCATTAGATAATGATTGTTGAATCACAAGATCACAATCTCACCTTGACAAAGAGGCGTCAAAACAAAATAAAAAAAAATAAAAATAAGATTGAAAATAATAATAAGATTGCTTGGCGATACAGAGGAAATAAATATTGTATGAGATATCGAATTACACAAAAATAATCTTCAAAATAATACGTTAGAATAATGATTTCGAAATCACGGTTGGAATAATACTGATCACAAAAAAAAAGAATATCACATTACCGAGCCTTATTTGCGACGCAGCGATATACAGAGATGTTCTGTGGAAAGTGGTCAGTCTAATGGCGGCACAATTATTTTTTTTCGCGAATGACAACGCTGCCGCTCGATCACAGACAATCGATCTACTGATATTTTATATGTCTGTGACTGATAATAGACGACTTAGCGGTAGCTGTCACGTCGTAGGTTATAATGAACTGTCATATTACAATATTGTGTAATTAAAGTGTAATATCGTTCATAATACGACGGTATACGATACTATTTCATAAATAAGTAGTACTGACTTGTTAAATTAATTACAGATATCAATTTCTATTTATCTATAACATTAGGTTATAAATAACTGTCTTGGTGAAATTTACGAAATTCATTCTTTATGAATTCATTGCAGGTGTGGATTTCTGTTTATTTGCTAAATTATTTACAATCGTGCATTTCGTCGGTGACTGACTGATCCGCTGCATCCCTTGGACAAGGAGGGTTGCGAACATAGCGATGTGAAAATCATTCATCGAGCAATATAATATACAATATTGTGTAATTGAATTGTGATATCGTTCCTAATACAAGAGTTATCTATTTCATAAATAAGTAGTCATGAATTTTTGCTTTATTCTACACAGCAATCAAATACACAATTAAATAGATTTACAATAAGAACAATAATTTCAATCAATTTATTACTCGATGAAACTCGAACACGCATTGATGGACTAACACATCACTTACGCAGGACTATTTTCGTACTTATTAGGCTGAGAAGACATGTAGAGTATTGTTTTATTCAGCAAAGATGCCTCGTAGGATGGAACAGTTTCACTGAATCAAGGCGAATATTGCTCGTTGAATGATATTCACATCGCTTTGTTCGTAACCCTACTTGTCGAAGAGATGCAACGGGTCAGTCAGTCATCGAAGAAATTCACGGATTTAAATAGTGTAGCAAATAAACAGAAATCCACACCTGCAATGAATTCATAAAGAATCAATTTCGTATGCTATTGCCTAATTAACTTTATCACTCCGAGATGCGTAAATTTCACCAAGACAGTTATTCATAACCTTATGTTATAAATAAACAGAAATTGACATCTGTAATTAATTTAACAATTCAGTACTACTTATTTATGAAATAGTATCGTATACCGTCGTATTATGAACGATATTACAATTTAATTACACAATATTGTAATATGACAGTTCATTTTAACCTACGACGTGACAGCTACCGCTACGTCGTCTATTATCAGTCACAGACATATAAAATATCATTAGATCGATTGTCTGTGATCGAGCGGCAGCGTTGTCATTCGCGAAAAAAAATAATTGTGCCGCCATTAGACTGACCACTTTCCACAGAACATCTCTGTATATAAAAAAAAAAAAAAGTAAACACGCCGGTTAGCTAGCGAGCGCCGTACAAGCGATATAATATACACAAGCTGGACTACTTTCCAGGCTGAGTTTCAAGATATAAAACAGATCGAATAGAACAAAGAAATCAAATAGAACGAATAGTACAACTTGAAACTATTACTAACTACGTTCAGCCAACCCTCAGGGAGTTGTATATTGAGCGAGTAGGTGGCAAAAAAAAGAACGAAAATACCGATTTACGAAAATCGAAATGATTGTCCAACGTCTACGTCAAAATGTCAAAATACGTGAAATTACAATGTAAGGTAAGTTATGTGAAGAGGTTACGTTGTACTTACGTTTGACGTGTCCGTTCTGCACAGCGCGACTAGATACGCAGAGGACATAGTTGTGGACTGATGAACAATAAGATACCACCTTAATGAGAAAGGAGCCGGCGATTTCTCGATTCTAACGCGTAATATTAAAATAAATGATTCGACAAAAGGGGAAAACAAATTCGTTACTCTCGTTAGGCCCGTGACTATGAGATCGCGACTTAGATCGGAAAAACGATTCTTTTTTCCAGGGATACCAACCCGAAACTAGTTAGCAGCAGTTTACCAACTTACTAGATTTTCCTGGTCATGGGCAAATAAAATATTTGTAGAAGGGAAATTTGATTAAAAAAAAAAGGCTAGCTAAAATAGTGAGCCACGGGGACACCATCGATGAACATTGAGGACGGTCTACATAAGATGTTTATGTTTACGTTCCCGTTTAATAAATCGCGGATTTTGGGCCGAAAAAGAGATTTTTATTTCCCGTTCCCGTATACGCGGGGAATTGGATGTAGACCGGCCTTTACTGTACATACACGCAATACATGGAAACGTTTTTCAGTTTCGGTTCTACATGGGACGCCAGCCTCGGGGACGTGGTCACAAAATCACGTCCCGGTCCCTGAGTGATTAATCTCAGGGACGTGTGAAACAATTTGTCAAACGGAAAAGTTCCAAAATTTGGCTGTGATTGAGAATAAAAACCGACTCTGAAGAGATTCTGCACTTTTCTCTCTGATTTCTCAATAATCATACATAAAGGAGATGGAATATCAATTTTACCGTCCCAAATCAAATCATGACCTGTCCGATTTCTAGGTCTATAAGAAGATGCTGTGGATTGACGCTTACAGTCGAAATGTTTCCAGATTTTCAATAAATATCTTAGAGAGTATAATAATGATGTCTCTTGAACTCACGTTTGACTCCAGAATGTCTGCGTCCAATTCTTTCCGTCGTACAACTCCAGTATCCTCTGCGCCAACACTTTCCTCGCATGCTTACTTCGTATAGTGTATTGTTGTGTGATTTCTTCGGATCCGCATCTCAATCTCCGTTGCCATCGGCTCATGTGGAAAAGATTGATTCCTCACTGTAGAAAATAAAGATAACAGATAGATAGATATTTTCATTTTCATCCATTACAATGTTGGACAAAGCCTACCCTGCATTTACAGTACAGTATGCAGGGTAGGCGGAGAGGAAGCTTATAGCCTAACTTAACTTATGTAGAGAGAAAATTAGAAATTAGAAAATTACTTTATTTTTATTACAATTATGTTTGCAAAGATAACTAAAGTAAGGTAAGGAGAGAGTAAGCAAGGTGGTGAGAGAGAGAGAGGGGTACATGTAGTACAGAGCAAGCAGACAGGTTGCTATAATAGCGATATAACGACAGCTGTTTTCATACTCTTCTTCCAAAATTCGTTTTCCATGCATGGAAAAGTACTTTAGTAACGAAACATTGCCTACTCTTCAATTGGACTTTGTTATTGAAGAAAATAAAAGTTATTGAATTTAGAACTAGTATTCTGTACACTCCTAGACTCACCCTTCGCTAAGATATACAAGTATAAAACGCATCGCGTCAATATTAGTATTTACCTTCGGATATATCATTAGTAGGGCATCTGCATCCCATTCCTGGCTACCCGGTGGAACAGAGTCGCCGTGATAGTATTTCCAGGGAAAATGCGGATATCCTGCTCATCTGTGACAACGGCTGCTCCGACGAGAGGAGATTTGTCAGTCGGGGGTGGCCATGATGCTCCATAACTGCTCCCGCATTGTGTCTAAACAGCCCGACAACCATATGATACGTTGACTATCCAGGTCTCATTTTTCCTCTTCGGTTCTGAAACGTCGAGAGATTATCATTGCGATTATGAGAACAAACTTTGCTGCATCTAGAGTGACATACCCTCTGTGTATCTGATGATTATGAAATGCGTTTCGATATCTATAATCGAGTACAATTTTCAGCTGATATACTACAAAGCTCGCCATTGTGTTGGTTGATTATTCATGAATGACAAGCTATGTGGTATTGGATACCGGTCGCCTATGCATTTGGTGCTGCACTGCAACCAGATCGGAGGCAAGATCCCTGCATCCAGAGTATTGAAAATGTCGATTGAGCTGTCGGTCGAACGATAATGCTGTTTCGATATTGAATCGATGAAGCCCGCGGTCGGTTGAGCAATCATCCTGTCGCAGCAGTAGCAATCTGCAATGAAACAGACGCAGATCCTATGGAACTTGAAGAACTTGAAGAGCCTGTAAAATCTGTCGGAGCTGTAGAGTATAAGGAGCATTATTCATATTTCAATATATGAACAGTTTCAACGAACGACAATAAATGAAATGATTAGAAAGAAGCACAAACGATCATTCTTTGCAGCAATACATAAGAAAGATACAGCGAAATGATTTACAAAGGACCACGTAAATAATTTTTAGGATAGTTATGAATCATTGAAAAAAGAAACGGTTAGTAATAATATTAATTACACAAGGGAGAAGAAATAATAGAAAGGCATGAAAACAATTAAATTGGTGGATATCGTGGAACCTATAAGACCTGTAAAATGTAACGAGTATTAGTCAAATTTCAATGAATGAATAGTTTCTCATGAAAGATAATACCTGACTGAATCAATTAGAAAGTAGGAAAAACGATCGTTCTTCACAGCAATACATGAGAAAGATATAGTGAAATAATTTTCACTATGAACGAGGTGAAGATTCGATGCTATACGTAAATCTTGTAGAATCTGTAGACCTTGACGAACGACAATCAACTCTGAATGGCTGGTAACGAGCTCGAAGTTTGAGACTCTCAAGAACATTGAAAAAAACTTCTGTGCTGCAATAAAGACGCGAGAAACTATGATAAAATTCACTAATATCGTCAGAGATTGACTTGTGGCTGGATCGAAATACCAATCGCTTATTGGATGGATTCTAGTCTAGCAACAGACAGTCTTGAATAAACAGCGTTATTCTCGTAGTCCATGGATGTGAAGTAGACTTTTATACAAGTAAAAGTGGCGCCAACTTATGCTCCGTCTATTTGTAGTGGAAGAGGTTTTCGTGTTTGAATCCATAATGTCTGGATCCTCTTCTTTCCGTCGTACAACTCGAGTATCCTCTGCGTCAACAGTTTCCTCGCGCGCTTACTTCGTATGTTATCTTGTTGTGTGATTTCTTCGAGTCCAGACTTCTTATCCTTCGGCTCGTCTGGAAAAAATTGATTTCTCATGATAGGAAATAAAATAATAGCGAAATAACGAAAGCTCTTCTCATCTCTTTCTATCAAAATTCCTTTTCCAAGGGTGGAAAAGTACTATGGTAATGGAACATTGCATACTGTTGAATAATTATCAAGGGTTTATCCTTCAGAAATAGTTTGCAAATTGATTCTGTTGCGTCGACACCTGAAGTTCAATTACACGACGTAGCTCGCGTTACACAGAGTTGGTATTTTTTTTTCATTCGTGAATTGTTAGACTTTTTCGAGTAGTTAGGCAAGGGTATAATATCAAAAATTCGTGCTCGAAGTTGTTACAACTCTGTGCAATCTGAAAAGAATTTCTATATAACTTGAAAAGAGCGTTAGTACTCCGACATGTAACTATGAATGACTGGTAAGAAGCTCAAAGCTGTTAGAACTCTGGAAAACATTGAAAAAAACCACTATATTGCAATAAAGACGGGAGGAACTACGATGGAATTCACTAATACCGTCAGAGATCGACGTCTGGCCGAATGAGTATACCCATTATTGAAACTAGAGAAGGGCCGTTGAACTTCCATGAAGCAATTCGTCGTCTCAGATCCTCGCATCAGATGTGCGAATATACAGACGGCTTTGGGGATTCCATATCCGAGACTCGATCGTTGAATCACCATTCCCTTTCGGCCCACCGCTGTATCCGCCGCCGTCGATGCAGAGTAGAGATCTCCAGCCTGCGTAGAACGCAATTACGTAATCTGAAATAATAATTACACCTGTAATTTCTGGTTTATCTCTGACATCCATTTTCTTTCAAATGTACGTTCACTTCATCTTTACGTGCTTTTATGCAACGACTATTTGCCGTAGTAATGTTCAATATTGTTATTATGGTTCATTACTTTTTTGTTATTTTTATGTTATTATGCTTTATTACTTTGCTATTTGTACTTTGTTTTGTTCTTGCCTTTCGACCTAGAAACAGGCTATGGCATAATAAAGTTGAATCTAATCTAATCTAATCTCTCTCTCACCTTCTCCTCTTTACTCAGGATACTCGAAAGATGCACCTTTGTCCAAGCTTCGATGTCAGCTTTCCATGAAACTCGGTCACAAAGAATTTTTTTTAAGCAGGATGGAGCAAGACACACATGAAACATAGAGAAACGGACAGGCATGAGAAGGATAAACGAAACAAATTATTGGTTACATTATATCTATGTCCCATATCATTGTGGATGCAGGGGATCTATAACATTGCATCTCGTTGGTTTTATCTCGATCGTTATTATCGAAAGAGATTTTTGTAAGAAGTCGGAAATTCTTTCTTATTTCGCATATCGATACGTTTTTCTACGACGGCTCTAACTTCCGAATCAAATAGTTGATCGAAACTCCCTCGCTCATGCGTGGATTATTTCACCTGTAACGCGAATTCTAAACCAGTCCTATCGGTGTATAAGCAGGCTTGCCTATCCCTTAGGTAAGCTCTTTCATTAATAGCAATCTGAATTAGCAGCTTTGCAACTTTGTGCCATATATCAAGTCTTTAAGAAAAGAGAAAATAAAGAATGAAAAATAAAAAATAAAAGATAAAAAATAAAACAAGACACCAACGGGCGTATGAGAAGTTTATTTCCTAACCCCGGTGTACCCGCGCAGAAAAAAAAGCTACGTTAGAATAAACCGGGCCGCGGGATCGGGACGCGACGAAGAACTCAGATCTATTCCACACTCGAGTTGTCAACCACGGCTGATTTCACCGCTTGCACCCGAAGTGCGGGATGACAGTCTAGTGATATGGAACAAAGTCAGGGTAGCCACTGAATCGGATGAAACCGAGACAGCGGCGACTCTCACGCGTCATCCTCTCCGTAGCGCCGTCGATCAATGATGCAATAAAAGAGCTTCGTTGTAAATTGTACGCTACGAGCCAACCGCGAAAACCGTGGAAGGCCGAGAGAAACACAAAAGATGGCAAAAGCCACCGCCTGTACAACTCTCGACGTGCCAACACACCGCCGCAAGCCTCCGTTAAATCCTTATGACTTTTGACTCTTTCTTTTACGTCGAAATCACATAGGCACAAATCGGTCCGTATCTTCCAGAGTCTAGACAACTGGCGATCACTCGGTGTCTACCATACCCTAATATTAACAAATCTATGATACATATAATTCCAGGAAATTTCTGGAATTGAAATTATTGAAACGCTACAAAGAATTAAGGTTTTATCAAAGAAATTGTTCCGTTAGATTCGCTCGCGCGAATCCACCAAAAACAAAGGAGCGGTAGACCCCGGTGTACATTAACAGAGAGCTTACAGCGGTTCTGTCTCTGGCCGGTCGACCTGAGGCATAAAATATGTCAACGAATCCAAGTATCTGAACGTGCGTTCGGGTACGTAACGTCGAATCGAATCTATGATAGAGTAAATGGTGCCTACCCGACGGCGTGTGTAATATAACTTCACCGATATCGTATATAGTATTAGTCTGGAGATGATGAAAAAAATAGGAAAATAAAAAATCAAAAGTAACAGAACTTAGAACCAATCGAGACAAGCTTACACCTGCTTATACCCGCGTTACGCGGTTAACGCGCGTAGAATGAGATTTGACGAGTTATCTCTGCGAACGCGATCGAATATTGAGAAAGTGACTTTGAAAAATGAGAATTATTGAATGGACTGGGGACTGGCGACAGTCTTTGTCGATAATTAACTCGAGTAGGGTGGCGAAAATAAAAAAAAGGCAAAAATGCCGATATACGAAATTGAAATGATTATCCACAACGACTACGAATAAATACGTGACCTTACAATGTACGGTAAGTTAGGTGAAGAGGTTATGTGAAGAGGTTATGTTGTACTTACGTGGCACGTGTCCCTGGCCCGCATAGCGCGACTAGATTCGCTGCGGACATCGTTGTGGGCTGAAAAACAATAAGATACAACGTTAATGAGCAAGGAGACGCAGATTTCTTAATTCAAACGCGTGATAATAAAATGAAAGATTAAAACTTAAATTTACTCGAGCTAATCATTCTTCCGCTCACCGTTTCGACGAAAGTAGCGGTATGCGCGATCGCCATTTTTTTTTCGCACCCGTCATTTCCCCGGATTTTTACCGTATAAAATATAAAACGTATTTTCGATCCGATTGAATTATATTTATGAAAAATGTAATCTGGACTCGATGTTATTACACGATGAAATAAAGAATTTACGTTAAATTACGAAGGATGAATATAAATACCCACCACCGACCGGTCCAGACAAGTCGAGAGAAAAAGTCCAACTGGCATGAAACTTCATGGCTATCGAAATTCAACCGCTATTTATTCCATTAGGGCCGGTTTTACCTACGTTAAATAACTTCTTATTTATAGAATAATAACGCTATTCATCGAATAAAAGTCGCAAATACAATGTAAAATAGGCTTTTGTTTTCAATGTCGCAATCTCCCACCTTGACAAAGAGGCAAACAAGAAAAAAAAAAAAAAAAAAAAAGACTAAAACTAATAAATAACGTTGTGGCTATTCGCAAGGTAGAGTGACTCTAATAGAGTCACGCAAGAGTCACGCAAGAGTCACGCAAAAATTTTCGGAGAATTGGAGTGACCGAATTTTTAATTTTTTTTTCATAATATAAAACGAGACTGGGGCCCTTACAAAAAAAATGTATGAATTCCGTCCGAGAATCCGCCCACTAGGTGGTATGGGGGCGAGAGGGATGATTTTCCTTAATTGTGAGCCTGGGTCACGACGCGAAGCGGCGTGACCCATGCGAGCCACTCACCCGGTGGTTCAGCAGTCCAAAAAAAGCAGTACAAAATTTTTGCGTGACTCTTGCGTGACTCTATTAGAGTCACTCTACCTTGCGAATAGCCACAGCGAATAAATAATCAGATTGCTTGGCGATACAGAGAAAATAAATATTATATGAGATGTCGAATTACGCAAAAATAACCATCAGAATAATGATTTCGAAATAACTGACGGAATAATACTGATCACCAAAAAAAAATATATACATTACATTACGGAGCCTAATTTGCGACGCAGCGACATATGAAAAAAAACGTAAACACGCCGGTTAGATAGCAAGCACCGTAAAAGCGATATAATATACAAGCTGGACTAAGCTCCAGACTAAGTATCACCGAGCGATACCATACTCTAGATGGAAAATTTTCTAACAGCGGCACGCTAGCGTTATTAACAATTTCTTAGACAGCGGAACGTCAAGCGAGATGCTAAGCCAATTAGATATAGCAAGAAATAGCCGAACTTATCATAACACGATGAATAGAAACTATGACTAACTACGTTCAGCCAACCCTCGGGGAGTTGTATATTAAGCGAATAAATGGCAAAGAAAAAAGAACCAAAATGACGATTTACGAAATTGAAATGATTATCCAACGTCTACGTAAAGATACGTGAAATTACAATGTACGGTAAGTTATGTAGAGAGGTTACGTTGTACTCACGTTGCACGTGTCCGTAGATACGCAGCGGACATCGTTGTGGGACTGATAAACAATAAGATACAACCTCTATGAGAAAGGAGCCGGCGATTTCTCGACTCTAACGCGTAATATTAAAATAAATGATTCGACAAAAGGCGAAAACAAATCCGGTACTCTCGTTAGGCCCGTGACTATGAGATCGCGACTTAGACCGGAAAAACGATTATTTTTTCCAGGGATACCAACCCGAAACTAGTTAGCAGCAGTTTACCAACTTACTAGATTTTCCTGGTCATGGGCAAATGAAATATTTGTAGAAGGGAAATTTGATTTAAAAAAAAGGCTAGCTAAAATAGTGAGCCACGCGGACACCATCGATGAACATTGAGGCCGATCTACATAGGACGTGCATGTTCATGTTTAATAAATCGCGGATTTTGAGCCGGAAAAGAGATGTTCATCCCCAAATCGACCTCGAACGGACGCTAGATCTTTCAATTAACCTTTTAATCTACTCCGGATCGACGGAGAGTATCGATGTTCGGCCGTTTCTTGAAGCGCGTGAGACGCTCTTTCGTTTGATATTAAATATATACCCCTAGGACTAATAAATTTCGGATTTTGAGCCGGAAAAGAGATGTTCATCCCCAAATCGACCTCGAACGGACGCTAGATCTTTCAATTAACCTTTTAATCTACTCCGGATCGACGGAGAGTATCGATGTTCGGCCGTTTCTTGAAGCGCGTGAGACGCTCTTTCGTTTGATATTAAATATATACCCCTAGGACTAATAAATTTCGGATTTTGAGCCGGAAAAGAGATGTTCATCCCCAAATCGACCTCGAACGGACGCTAGATCTTTCAATTAACCTTTTAATCTACTCCGGATCGACGGAGAGTATCGATGTTCGGCCGTTTCTTGAAGCGCGTGAGACGCTCTTTCGTTTGATATTAAATATATACCCCTAGGACTAATAAATTTCGGATTTTGAGCCGGAAAAGAGATGTTCATCCCCAAATCGACCTCGAACGGACGCTAGATCCTTCAATTAACCTTTTAATCTACTCCGGATCGACGGAGAGTATCGATGTTCGGCCGTTTCTTGAAGCGCGTGAGACGCTCTTTCGTTTGATATTAAATATATACCCCTAGGACAAATAAATCGCGGATTTTGAGCCGGAAAAGAGATGTTCATCCCCAAATCGACCTCGAACGGACGCTAGATCCTTCAATTAACCTTTTAATCTACTCCGGATCGACGGAGAGTATCGATGTTCGGCCGTTTCTTGAAGCGCGTGAGACGCTCTTTCGTTTGATATTAAATATATACCCCTAGGACTAATAAATCGCGGATTTTGAGCCGGAAAAGAGATGTTCATCCCCAAATCGACCTCGAACGGACGCTAGATCCTTCAATTAACCTTTTAATCTACTCCGGATCGACGGAGAGTATCGATGTTCGGCCGTTTCTTGAAGCGCGTGAGACGCTCTTTCGTTTGATATTAAATATATACCCCTAGGACTAATAAATTGCGGATTTTGAGCCGGAAAAGAGATGTTCATCCCCAAATCGACCTCGAACGGACGCTAGATCCTTCAATTAACCTTTTAATCTACTCCGGATCGACGGAGAGTATCGATGTTCGGCCGTTTCTTGAAGCGCGTGAGACGCTCTTTCGTTTGATATTAAATATATACCCCTAGGACTAATAAATCGCGGATTTTGAGCCGGAAAAGAGATGTTCATCCCCAAATCGACCTCGAACGGACGCTAGATCCTTCAATTAACCTTTTAATCTACTCCGGATCGACGGAGAGTATCGATGTTCGGCCGTTTCTTGAAGCGCGTGAGACGCTCTTTCGTTTGATATTAAATATATACCCCTAGGACTAATAAATCGCGGATTTTGAGCCGGAAAAGAGATGTTCATCCCCAAATCGACCTCGAACGGACGCTAGATCCTTCAATTAACCTTTTAATCTACTCCGGATCGACGGAGAGTATCGATGTTCGGCCGTTTCTTGAAGCGCGTGAGACGCTCTTTCGTTTGATATTAAATATATACCCCTAGGACTAATAAATCGCGGATTTTGAGCCGAAAAAGAGATTTTTATTTCCCGTATACGCGGGGAATTGGATGTAGACCGGCCTTTACTGTACATACACGCAATACATGGAAACGTTTTTCAGTTTCGGTTCTACATGGGACGCCAGCCTCGGGGACGTGGTCACAAAATCACGTCCCGGTCCCTGAGTGATTAATCTCAGGGACGTGTGAAACAATTTGTCAAACGGAAAAGTTCCAAAATTTGGCTGTGATTGAGAATAAAAACCGACTCTGAAGAGATTCTGCACTTTTCTCTCTGATTTCTCAATAATCATACATAGAGGAGATGGAATATCAATTTTACCGTCCCAAATCAAATCATGACCTGTCCAATGACTAGGTCTATAAGAAGATGCTGTGGATTGACGCTTACAGTCGAAATGTTTCCAGATTTTCAATATCTTAGAGAGTATAATAATGATGTCTCTTGAACTCACGTTTGACTCCAGAATGTCTGCGTCCAATTCTTTCCGTCGTACAACTCCAGTATCCTCTGCGCCAACACTTTCCTCGCATGCTTACTTCGTATAGTGTATTGTTGTGTGATTTCTTCGGATCCGCATCTCAATCTCCGTTGCCATCGGGTCATGTGGAAAAGATTGATTCCTCACTGTAGAAAATAAAGATAATAGATAGATAGATATTTTCATTTTCATCCATTACAATGTTGGACAAAGCCTACCCTGCATTTACAGTACAGTATGCAGGGTAGGCGGAGAGGAAGTTTATAGCCCAACTTGAATTAGGTAGAGAAAGAGAGAGGGGTACATATAGTAGAGCAAGCAGAAAGGTTGCTATAATAGCAATATAACGACAGCTGTTTTCATACTTTTCTTCCAAAATTCGTTTTCCAAGCGTGGAAAAGTACTATAGTAACGAAACATTGCCTACTCTTAAATTGGACTGTGTTATTGAAGAAAATAAAAGTTATTGAATTTAGAACTAGTATTCTGTACACTCCTAGACTCACCCTTCGCTAAGATATACAAGTATAAAACGCATCGCGTCAATATTAGTATTTACCTTCAGATATATCATTAGTAGGGCATCTGCATCCCATTCCTGGCTACCCGGTGGAACAGAGTCGCCGTGATAGTATTTCCAGGGAAAATGCGGATGTCCTGCTGATCTGTGACAACGGTTGCTCCGAAGAGAGGAGATTTGTCAGTCGGGTGGCCATGATGCTCCATAACTGCTCCCACATCATGTCTAGACAGCCCGATAACCATATGAACGAGGTGAAGATTCGATGATACACGTGAATCTTGTCGAATCTGTAGACCTTGGCGAATGACAATCAACTCTGAATACATCTTCTCTCGAAAAGAGCGTTAGTACTCCGTCATTGAACCCTGAATAACTGGTAAAACGCTAAAAACTGTTTGAACTCTGCCAAACATTGAAAAGAACTACTATGTTGGAATAAAGACAGGAGGAACTACGATAGAACTCACCAATACCGTCAGAGATCGACTTCTGGTCGGAGGAGTATACCCATTATTGACACTAGAGAAGGGCCGTTGAACTTCCGTGAACCAATTGGTCGTCTCAGACCCCCGCATCAGATGTGCGAATGTAAAGACGGCTTTGGGGATTCCATATCGGAGACTCGATCGTTGAATCGCCTTCCCTTTCCTCCCACCACTGTATCCGCCGTCGTCGATGCAGAGTAAAGATCTCCAGCCTGCGGCGAACGCAATTATGTAATCTGAAATAATAATTACACCTGTAATTTTTGGTTTATCTCTGAAATTGATTTTTTTTCAAATGTACGTTCTCTTCATCTGTGCGTGTTTTTATGCAAGGACTATTTGCCGTAATAATGTTCAATATTGTTACGAACGGAAATAAAAATCTGTTCGTATGTCTATCTGATCTCTATCGCTATCCCTCTCTCTCTCACCTGCTCCTCTTTTCCCAGGATACCCGACAGATGCACCTGGTCCAAGCTTCAATGTCAGCTTTCCATGCAACTCGGTCACGAAGAAGTTTTTTGAAGCAGCATGGAGCAAGACACACATGAAACATAGAGAAACGGACAGGCATGAGAAGGATGTACGGAAAAAATTATCATCTACATTATATCTATGTCCCATATCATTGTGGATGCAGGGGATCTATAACATTGCATCTCGTTGGTTTTATCTCGATCGTTATTATCGAAAGAGATTTTGGTAAGAAGTCGGAAATTCTTTCTTATTTCGCATATCGATACGTTTTTCTACGACGGCTCTAACTTCCGAATCAAATAGTTGATCGAAACTCCCTCGCTCATGCGTGGATTATTTCACCTGTAACGCGAATTCTAAACCAGTCCTATCGGTGTATAAGCAGGCTTGCCTATCCCTTAGGTAAGCTCTTTCATTAATAGCAATCTGAATTAGCAGCTTTGCAACTTTGTGCCATATATCAAGTCTTTAAGAGAAGAGAAAATAAAGAATGAAAAATAAAAAATAAAAGATAAAAAATAAAACAAGACACCAACGGGCGTATGAGAAGTTTATTTCCTAACCCCGGCGTACCCGCGCAGAAAAAAAAGCTACGTTAGAATAAACCGGGCCGCGGGACCGGGACGCGACGGAGAACTCAGATCTATTCCACACTCGAGTTGTCAACCACGGCTGCTTTCACCGCTTGCACCCGAAGTGCGGGATGACAGTCTAGTGATATGGAACAAAGTCAGGGTAGCCACTGAATCGGATGAAACCGAGACAGCGGCGACTCTCACGCGTCATCCTCTCCGTAGCGCCGTCGATCAATGATGCAATAAAAGAGATTCGTTGTAAATTGTACGCTACGAGCCAACCGCGAAAACCGTGGTACGCCGAGAGAAACACAAAAGATGGCAAGAGCCACCGCCTGTACAACTCTCGACGTGCCAACACACCGCCGCAAGCCTCCGTTAAATCCTTATGACTTTTGACTCTTTCTTTTACGTCGAAATCACATAGGCACAAATCGGTCCGTATCTTCCAGAGTCTAGACAACTGGCGATCACTCGGTGTCTACCATACCCGAATAATAACAAATCTACGATACATATAATTCCAGGAAATTTCTGGAATTGAAATTATTGAAACGCTACAAAGAATTGAGGTTTTATCAAAGAAATTGTTCGGTTAGATTCGCTCGCGCGAATCCACCAAAAACAAAGGAGCGGTAGACCCCGGTGTACATTAACAGAGAGCTTACAGCGGTTCTGTCTCTGGCCGGTCGACCTGAGGCATAAAATATGTCAACGAATCCAAGTATCTGAACGTGCGTTCGGGTACGTTACGTCGAATCGAATCTATGATAGAGGAAATGGTGCCTCCCCGACGGCTTGTGTAATATAACTTCACCGATAACGTATATAGTATTAGTCTGGAGATGATGAAAAATATAGGAAAATAAAAAATCAAAAGTAAAAGAAATTAGAACCAATCGGGACAAGCTTACACCTGCTTATACCCGCGTTACGCTGTTAACGCCCGTAGAATGAGATTAGACGAGTTATCTCTGCGAACGCGATCGAATATTGAGAAAGTGACTTTGAAAAATGAGAATTATTGAATGGACTGGGGACTGGCGACAGTCTTTGTCGATAATTAACTCGAGTAGGGTGGCGAAAATAAAAAAAAGGCAAAAATGCCGATATACGAAATTGAAATGATTATCCACAACGACTACGAAAAAATACGTGACCTTACAATGTACGGTAAGTTAGGTGAAGAGGTTATGTGAAGAGGTTATGTTGTACTTACGTGGCACGTGTCCCTGGCCCGCATAGCGCGACTAGATTCGCTGCGGACATCGTTGTGGGCTGAAAAACAATAAGATACAACGTTAATGAGCAAGGAGACGCAGATTTCTCAATTCAAACGCGTGATAATAAAATGAAAGATTAAAACTTAAATTTACTCGAGCTAATCATTCTTCCGCTCACCGTTTCGACGATGATAGCGGTATGCGCGATCGCCATTTTTTTTTCTCACCCGTCATTTCCCCGGATTTTTACCGTATAAAATATAAAACGTATTTTCGATCCGATTGAATTATATTTATGAAAAATGTAATCTGGACTCGATGTTATTACACGATGAAATAAAGAATTTACGTTAAATTACGAAGGATGAATATAAATACCCACCACCGACCGGTCCAGACAAGTCGAGAGAAAAATTCCAACTGGCATGAAACTTCATGGCTATCGAAATTCAACCGCTATTTATTCCATTAAGGCCGGTTTTACCTACGTTAAATAACTTCTCATTTATAGAATAATAACGCTATTCATCGAATAAAAGTCGCAAATACAATGTAAAATAGTCTTTTGTTTTCAATGTCGCAATCTCCCACCTTGACAAAGAGGTAAACAAAAAAAAAAAAACAAAAAAAAAAGAGATTAGAACTAATAATAAGATTGCTTGGCGATACAGAGAAAATAAATATTATATGAGATGTCGAATTACGCAAAAATAACCATCAGAATAATGATTTCGGAATAACGGTCGGAATAATACTGATCACAAAGAGAAGAATTACATTACGGAGCCTCATTTGCGATTCAGCGATATATAAAAAAAAACGTAAACACGCCGGTTAGATAGCGAGCGCCGTAAAAGCGATATAATATACACAAGCTGGACTACTTTCCAGGCTAAGTATCACCGAGCGATACGATACTCTAGATAGGAAATTTTCTAACAGCGGCACGCTAGCGTTATTGATAAGCCAATTAAATATAGCAAGAAATAGCCGAACTTATCATAACACGATGAATAGAAACTATGACTAACTACGTTCAGCCAACCCTCAGGGAGTTGTATATTAAGCGAATAAATGGCAAAGAAAAAAGAACCAAAATGACGATTTACGAAATTGAAATGATTATCCAACGTCTACGTCAAAATACGTGAAATTACAATGTACGGTAAGTTATGTAGAGAGGTTACGTTGTACTCACGTTGCACGTGTCCGTAGATACGCAGCGGACATCGTTGTGGGACTGATAAACAATAAGATACAACCTCTATGAGAAAGGAGCCGGCGATTTCTCGACTCTAACGCGTAATATTAAAATAAATGATTCGACAAAAGGCGAAAACAAATCCGGTACTCTCGTTAGGCCCGTGACTATGAGATCGCGACTTAGACCGGAAAAACGATTATTTTTTCCAGGGATACCAACCCGAAACTAGTTAGCAGCAGTTTACCAACTTACTAGATTTTCCTGGTCATGGGCAAATGAAATATTTGTAGAAGGGAAATTTGATTTAAAAAAAAGGCTAGCTAAAATAGTGAGCCACGCGGACACCATCGATGAATATTAAGGCCGGTCTACATAAGACGTTTACGTTCTAACTTTCGTATCCGCGGGGAAGTGGATGTAGACCGGCCTTCACAAATTTTCGATTTTCTCAATATTTCAGAGTATTCAGGAGATAAGCCCAAGGAAAAAAAAAAAAAATATTTCAGAGTTTATAGATTTGCATTTGTCAAAGAAAATATGCGATATTATATGATTTCTAATTAATCGTGCATAAAAGAGTTGAAATATCAATTTTACCGTCCCAAATCAAATGATGACCTGTCCGATTTCTAGGGCTATAAGAAGATGCTGTGGATTGACGCTTACAGTCGAAATGTTTCCAGATTTTCAATAAATATCTTAGAGAGTATAATAATGATGTCTCTTGGACTCACGTTTGACTCCAGAATGTCTGCATCCAATTCTTTCCGTCGTACAACTCCAGTATCCTCTGCGCCAACACTTTCCTCGCATGCTTACTTCGTATAGTGTATTGTTGTGTGATTTCTTCGGATCCGCATCTCAATCTCCGGTGCCATCGGCTCATCTCGAGAAGATTGATTCCTCACTGTAGAAAATGAAGATAATAGATAGATAGATCCTTTTATTTTCATCCATTACAATGTTGGACAAAGCCTACCCTGCATTTACAGTACAGTATGCAGGGTAGGCTGAGAGGAAGCTTGTAGCCCAACTGAACTTAGGTAGAGCGAGAGAGGGGTACATATAGTACAGAGCAAGCAGACAGTTTCCTATAATAGCGATATAAGAACAGCTGTTTTCATACTTTTCTTCCAAAATTCGTTTTCCGAGCGTGGAAAAGTACTATAGTAACGAAACATTGCCTAGTCTTCAATTGGACTTTGTTATTGAAGAAAATAAAAGTTATTGAATTCAGAACTAGTATTCTGTATACTCCTAGACTCACCCTTCGCTAAGATATACAAGTATAAAACGCATCGCGTGAATATTGGTATTTACCTGCAGATATATTATTATTAGGGCATCTGCATCCCATTCCTGGCTACCCGGTGAAACGAAGTGGCCGTGAGAGTATTTCCAGGGAAAATGCTGATATCCTGCTTATCTGTCTTATTGACGCTTACAGTTGCAATGTTTTCATATTTGTTATAAATATCTTAGAGAATATAAAAATGATGTCTCTTGGACATCAATTTCAAACCTTGAATTACAGTTATTTTTCTTCGTCGTTCTAATTTTCTCGTCGTACAACATTCACATTCCACAATACAAATACGAGTAGTAATATTATCCCTCGCGATTGATTAAAATTTAGTAATACCGTGCGAGATTGACTTCTGGCCGGATTAGGATACCGAGTAGTTTCTGATATTATCGGTATATTCCTTCGAAATGACTTGCAAATTGATTCTTTCGCGTCGAAACTTAAAATTCAGAAAATAATAAAGATGCCTGACCATGATACGTTACAAAATGCATGTATACGTGTTTGGTGAAAATATTAATAATCAAAATATATCACCGTCCTACCTGGTCCCTTCTTTTCTGCATAGTTCTCGCATGATCTGTCCCAACTACCTCCGGTCCGTTACAATCTGATAAAAAGCTAAATCTAAGCAAAAGATTCAACAACCAAACGCGATTCTCGGAAATAACGAATGTAGGACAGCGATTGAACTTGGATAAAAAGAAAAGATGCGATCAAAAATATTGTTTACCTTTCGTATAAATTATCGTCGATAATTCACCTTAATCTCTGCAACTCTAGATCTCATATTGCTCGACCCGAATCATTCGCACAGTTCCGATACTTTTTTCTATAATGAAAGTAAAATGAAGAAGAAAAATTGAAAAATGATGTATGAATTTCGCATGTTATGTTCGTGTACGTTCAAGGAGGTTATAATTCGTGGAAAAAAAAACATGTACAATCATATTTGTCGATCTAAAAATTCGTCCCAAAATAGTGGGGAATGGAAATTCAGTGAAAATAATAAATGTGTACGATAACTGAACCTACAAATAAAAATCTGACATAATTAGAAATAATTTTTTGAATAATACGGCTTACCTCGTATTAGATTTATCGGAGATTTATTCCATCTTATAAACGGCCTCCGCACTTCCGATCAGCCGTAGTTTTTCTGTATAATCAGATTATTGTTTCATTAGAAAAGATTAACGATGAATAGATAACAACGTTCCCTGGTCACGTCCTAAGTATATAACCAAAGAAAGATGTGGCCTGTTTGTTTTCGTATTTTGTCTGAATGTAAACAACTCGAGGACTTTGCAACTCACTCGCTCGTACTTACTTTGTATTAGCGTACAATTAATTTACGACTCTGTTCATTTTTATTACGTCTTGTTATGATTTTTTTACAAAAGATTTACAATTGTTGGCTACTTTTAATCGTAAATAAAATTCGAGTTTTTTTTATAACCTATGGTTTCTCTCTGTGATAGCACAACGGGACAGTTGGATAGGATAGTTTGGCAGTGCGACCGCGAGATGGCGATACCGTGTCAACCCGTAGGCAAACTTCATGATTTTAAACTCATGAAAGCATGCAATTTTAATGATTTTTGATCTCTAGGCAAAAAAACTACAGAGGGAAATGATTCGACGATTGATTATTTAGAATCTCGAAGGATAGTAATTGAAGATTATGAGCCAATTTTCTATAATGATTCATGTTTATTGGATAAACATGATTATTCAATTCAAACGATTGTACATGCGATCGTCATACGTGTAATATATTACGCGTAGCACTCACGTAACGTACACGTACACGTAACAGACAACATAAACCATCAAATGTTCATTAATCAGCCACAAGATGCACAAGATCGATAATACAGATTATTAATATTCATTTCTACTCATAAACGCAATAATAACGGATCAACTAACGATGGCAGGAATAAAAGAGGAAGGAGGAGGCCGCCCACCCTCCCACTTCCTGCCCCTGCCGCCAAGGATAACAATACAGCTTACGAGTTATAAACGCAATGACATCGGATGCAATAACAATGTAAGCGATAAAAGAGGAAGGGGGAGGCCACCCACCCTCCCACTTCCTCCCCCTTCCTCCGAGATCAATACACATCCAAAATATTTACAAATACGACTACGTAATATAATAATAATTAAAGCTACGACTACGTAATAATAATAATAATAATAATAATTAAAGCTAAAGTCATAAGCCGCGTCCGCGATCAAAAAAAAACGGTCTTGCCTCCCTAGAGGGGCGCGGAGGGGATGGGGGATAAAAAAAACCCCCCACCCCCTCCTGCCGCCCCTCCAGGGAGGCAAGACCGCCGTATGTACAGAAGGTATCATACGCAAAACATAATAATTTAATTATCGTTTCGGGAGTTTTATTTTATAAGCTAATTACATTCATCATACAATCTTATACTACATAATCACAGAGTCTAATGTGCATCTATAATGTGAATTTATGCCTATTGTAAATATCATCTAGATATTACTCTGCGTGTCGTATTATACTTTACATAACATGTTATGTCAAGTACAATAACATCAAACTCATGACAGTGCGAAGAGCACAAAATTATATCAACTATAAACTATACACTATATAAAATATTATTCCAAATCGGAGATAAGCCATAAAGGCCAAAAAAAAAAAAAACTATATAAAATATACTATATGGTATTCACATTATAGATACACATCATACACTGTATCGTATATACTATATAGTATACCAGATACTATATAGTATATACCATATACTCTAATTAAACTACTTGGCGACATTCCCACGCTGTCCTTGTGGTGCGGCATCTTGAAGAAAATGTTGGGTTGTTCCTCTGGAAGAATCTTCAGAGTTGTTCCATTCCATTCCATTGTTGAAATCCATTCCCCGGCTCGCCCGATATCATCCTGCGGACCAATTTCATATTTTTATACAAAGCTAGTTTGCAGAGGAACAAAGACTAAAAAATACAATTAATATAATATCGTGTCGATTATGAGTGATAATATTTGTATTACGAATGTATTCGGAGCTCATGCTCCTTTAAACCGGTCTAACAGAGCCACTGTTGTCCATGCGACACGTTCTTCAATATCTTTTGTTCCATTCACTTGTGCCTGATTTCATTTAGACTTTATTCTTTCTTTGGTTTACGTTTATGTTTGTGTTATTTCGTTTCACTTCATTTTAGTCCGTGGCGTGTCATTTGATATTGCGTTGCTAGTAGGCTTTGCATTGCGTTATCGACATTACTTACAGTTGTTTTTTCTTTCGTGTGAAAATCTGAGCGGACTCGATATTATTACCATTAAACGGATACTCGACGAAATCTCGAGTTTTAATGTCATACATCTCATTGATCTTCGAATATCAATCGTATTTGTATTCTTTATCTCCATCTGAATCTGGATTCAAGTTTCGGTTACGTATACAGACTTCATAAATTGATAAATCATTTGTGAATTAAAATGGGGAAAAGACACGTTACCTGATATTAATAAGGTGGAGTAGCATCTTATCCCCGAAAGTTAACTGGTGAAAATATATGTGATGTAGCGATGGCATGTATCTCACAGATCGTAGTACATACATCGCGAGAAATATCAGCCTTCCTTTCCGAAATACGTATGTGTCTACAAACGAATCAGAAGTCCAATTATATCGACACAAAGATCGAATAGTAGTAGTTCGTAGTTGTATGAGATGAATGACTGGTCAGCACTGTTCGAACCAGAGGCGTGAATGACTGCTCGTTAGTCATCTGTGAAAAGTATGATCTATAAAATCTAACGACGAGTGAAGAAACCGATAAAAAAGAAAAAAAACAATTCCCATACCTCGAACGTGCCCTAGACCAGCCTGTACGAAGAGTCCGTAGTTCGAGTCAAACTGTCAATGCAGCGCGGCAGCTATAGCTGGAGCACGTGGTCCATCGTTCTAAATACATCATTTTTGCATCAGTGTACAAAAAAATTACCGCACCAAGTTCAAACTATTGGGTTTTCGGTTGAAACACGGCGTAACTCGAGTGCAGTTACGGTCTGGTATCATCAACGAATGTACGAAAAGGTGAGCATAAATACGTCGAGTTGTACACCGAGTCCTGCGACCGGCGGTACGTCCGCTCAGCGCCTGGTCCGAGAGAAGACTGACGTCAGTCGTAGTGCCGGCAACGAGGTAAACACGGGCGGTGGGGGGGGGGGGGGGGGGGGGGGGGGGGAAATTAGGCTTGCTGAGATCCGTAAACAACACGAGCCAGCCATCGAAGACGCGTGACGCGTGACTCAATCAAGAACAAAGAAAAAAGGGAAGAAAAAAACAACAACATACCGTCTTACGCGCAAGATACATGAGTCAATTGAATGTTTAGTCAATTTTGAGAAACCAAATAAATTACAGAAGCTGAAAACAAATTGTTGAATTCTATTATTTTAATTATATACACTCGGTTGGAATACTAGCCAAATTTATGCGCTGGGTTAGTTCCAATTTTATGTAAATAATTAGAGCTCATTCTTCGCTTGAATAGCCACTATAGTATCTGATCGAGAGTTTTTAAACAAAGATCGATTTTTAAGTTTCGGAAAGTACGACATCCTGTATAACTCCAAGGATATTGCGGCTATTATAATAATAATAATAATAAGTAAAAAATCTCGTTATTTCGCCCGGAAATCATAAATTTTCAAACGAATATAGTTATCATATAGAATATTTGACGATTTTTACCAAAAATACATATTTATAGTGGCGAGGTTATTTTCCACGAATGATTTCGACAAAAATATAAAATTAACCATGGAATCTGCACGAATGTCGTTCCTATGAATCTAGGAAAAAAAAGACTTGGAAAAAAAAGACCCGGAAAAAAAAGACTGGAAAAAAAAGACTTGGAAAAAAAAGACACGGAAAAAAAAGACCCGGAAAAAAAAGACTCGGAAAAAAAAGACCCGGAACTAAAAGACTCAAAATCAAATTATTGTTAAATTTCATTTTTTATTGTTTTCGACAATCATCGCTAAATTGCCATGGATTTTAATCGTTGTAGTATACATGGGGTATCACATTATACAATATAATTCGGAGGTAAGTGTGTTTACATTTATGGTGAGATTCGTATAGATGTCATTGTTCAGGTTTGTTTTCGTTTTGATCGGTACTCATTGAGGCATTGTGGTGATAAAGGCCTCGGAATTATTCAGTTAGTCAAGTACATCGAAGGTGTACTAATCTGTTCTAACCTATTCTAACCTGTTCCAACCTATTCTAACCTTTCGGGAGCCACAGCCACCTTCTGAGTATTTCGCATGTGTGTGTCTGCGTAGGATTAGTGGGGTGGCCTAACCTATTCTAACCTGTTCTAACCTATTCTAACCTTTTGGGAGCCACAGCCACCTTCAGAGTATTTCGCATCTGTGTGTGTGTGTGTAGGATTAGTGGGGTGGTCTAACCTATTCTAACCTGTTCTAACCTATTCTAACCTGTTCTAACCTATTCTAACCTTTAGGGAGCCACAGCCACCGGGTGGGTGGCTCGCCTCAGGTCACGCCGCTTCGCGTCGTGACCTGGGCTCACGATGAAGGAAAATCATCCCTCCCGCCCGGAGACCACCTAGCGGGCGGATTCTCGGGCGGGATTCAAAAAAGGCCTAACCTATTCTAACCTGTTCTCACCTATTTTTTAGCGGCAATTTAGCGATGATTGTCGAAAATAATAAAAAATGAAATTTAACAATAATTTGATTTTGAGTCTTTTAGTTCCGGGTCTTTTTTTTCCGAGTCTTTTTTTTCCGGGTCTTTTTTTTCCGTGTCTTTTTTTTCCAAGTCTTTTTTTTCCAGTCTTTTTTTTCCGGGTCTTTTTTTTCCAAGTCTTTTTTTTCCGCCAACCCGTTCCTATACATATAAATTGTTCTGAAATTGGATTTAGAAATTCAAATTAGGCATATTTCTTGTTCATTTTAAATCTCGTCGAAAAGACTACGTAATACTACAATAGTACATATGTACGAAAAGGAATGAAATTGTGTACTAGATATTATTTTATTAAAAATAGTAAAATACCTAATTCACTTTCTTGTCACACGGTTTATTATAATTATTTACAATTTCATATAGTATTTATATTCATTATTTACATCGTCGTTATGAAAAATTACACGATATTATAGATTTATAAAACTGTTTTCATTGATTTATTGCCATTATACACTTTGCAGATAAGACTAAGTTCTTTCAAAATATTTCTTCTCTTCAGAGTAAAAAAGCGAATCCGCAATTGTAGGGAGTTCATTTTAAATGAAGATTTTTCACCAAGCTGATCGGTATGATAATTATGATAATCGATTTATATCACATCAGTTTCGGGAAAGACTATGTGTGAATTTTTATGGAATCAATTATTATTTACTGAAATAAAAGTTATCAATATTTATTGCGTTTATATTGTGTAATATACCTGTACCTCCCTAGATAACTATAATATAATAATAATGTAACATGGCAATATATTTTATTTTTAATATAATTACGGCAAGTTTGAATAAGTTTATAGGTACACCAGGTTGGATAATATGCTACATCTTCTCTTCCCAAATTCAGATGAACGTATTACAATAATTGAAGATTGGGTAAACTGCGTATAAACGCAGCTATTGCCGATACATAATATCCACGTTGATGAATAAGAGAACGAGAGAGAGAGGGAAAACGATGTTTTTCAGGAAATTCGGTTTTGTACGAAATTTTCCGAGGAAAATAAGTAAAACAGTTTGAAAAAATATGAATATGATATTCAAATTTCTTGCGGCTATTTGTATAATTGCATATAATGTATGTGGGCAGGTCCACCAATTATCTGTGAACGATCCGGGGTCAAAATTTCGATTTGTCTGCAATTTTGATATTTCCTAGTGTGTATTGAGATGTAAAAATCCACCAAGTATTAGACCTCTAAGCCTTACTGTTCAGGAAAAGCGCGTTGATTAGTTTTTCAACTTTGAGCACATTGACTTTTACATTAGAATTTTTATCCCATCTGTATCGCAAAAAAGCGAATTCGATCGAACGTGTTTTTTATGTAAAAATGTCTAAACTTTCCGAATGTGGAATACGTTTTTAGCTAGATTGTCAAAAACCGTCGAAAAAATACGTTTTTTCAACGTTCCCCAAATTGTTTTTCGAATTTGATATTTTTATCTGAAAGCTTGGAGTTTTCAACTGACTGAACTGAAATTTTTTTTGGGTGCTCGAAATGGGATCAGGCGGGAGTTGCATTTATGTTTATTAAATTGAAAATAGAAGAAAAAAAAAAAAAATGTATACTTGATTTAATAAACATGAATGCAACTCCTGCCTGATCCCATTCCGAGCAGGCAAAACAAATTTCAGTCCATTCAGTTGAAAACTGCAAGCTTTCAGATAAAAATACCAAATTCGGACAAACAGTTTCGGGAACGTTGAAAAAACGTATTTTTTCGACGGTGTTTGAGAATCTAGCATGAAACGAATTCCACATTCGGAGAGATCAGACATTTTTACACAAAAAAACACATCCGATCGAATTCGCTTTTTTGCGATAGAAATGGGATAAAAATTCTAATGTAAAAGTGAATGTGCTCAAAGTTGAAAGACTAATCAACGCGTCTCTCCTGAACGGTAGGGCTTGAAGGTCTAATACTTGGTGGATTTTTACATCTCAATACACACTATGAGATATCAAAGTTGCAGACAAATCGAAATTTTGACCCCGGATCGTTTACAGATAATTGGTGGACCTGTCCATGTATATATATATATATATATACCTATGTTATATGTATGTATGAATATAGGTATTTATAGGCATACGACTCGACGAGATGAAAATACAATCAGTGACAACCGCAACTTTTGACTACCATATTTTTATATTTTTTAAGAATAACGTTACTGTCGTCCAAAAAATACAACACCGATATAGCCGATAATTTCGTCGGCGCGCAACAAGGCTTTGGTACTTTTCCCGGATTAACGAGATGCACTAACGTCTGCACTATTGCATGGTTGGTTGCATTCATGTGGGCGTTTAGTGGAAAGTTACATTCACCACTACAGTAATAGGCGTCGTAGCCGTCTGGTGCTATTATCCAGTCCTAGGAAGAGAAAAACAAAAAGACTTGAAATTTAAAAACCATTTTTCATTCATTCGTTCTACTCATTTCTCTATATATAACGTCTCATTTTCATTCACCTGCCACTGTAGATCTCTGAAGCTCACGTAAAGGGTTTGAATTTTACACGTTCTTGCATTGGATTGGATGGAAGGGTCTGTGTGAGAAAAATAAATGAATTAAAAAAAAAGCATAAAAATTCGATTATTGAACAACTTGTACCGATTTATTAATGGTAGAAGAAGTATCCCGATCAATGTACTTACCGGTATAAGGATTACTTCTGTAGTCGAGGCTGGAAGAGTCGCTCTTCTTCCGTCTTTTCGCATCTCTTTTTTCCCTTACTTTGGCTTCTCGAATACCGGAGCTTTTGAAGAATCCAGCCATAAACGGCTGCTTATCAGCATCACCTTTCGAACCAACGATTCCAATATCCTCGGGCCTTAGTTCGTGAACTGAATCAAATAAAAGCCAATATCATTTGCATGGTTCTGCTGTTTTTTCATCTTGAAATCAAAATTTTTGTTGTATAATTATAACTATCCCCGTGTGCAGATATTCTGTTTATTAGAACGGCATGCAGGCATAACTACTGCAGACAAGTTGTAGGACTGGAATGGATTATTAATAGCCAACCTTCATGAATATTTACTATTTATGTATCTCGAGATACATACGTATATACTTAGGTGCTACCCATATATTTATATCTATCCATCGATCTATTTATCCATCTACGATCGGAGCCATTCACTTGGACGTTAACACGGACAGACAGCTCCTGGCCACAATTTTCTAAATAACTATAATTATCCAACGAACATAAGAAGAAGCTAATCAACTTCTGTAGCTACACACAGCCTGCATAATACAATATAATATAATTTTGCCTGCATGATATAATTCTGTGCCGCTTTCTTTTCATCTTCTTCTCTCCCAGTTTCGTCTAAATTGATCAGAATATCGGATGAAATAATTCATCTTTACCGGAGTCAGAGCGATACGAGAAAGCTGGTATAAATTGACTTGGGTATATCGATAATATTATATGTTTATCTGTGTCGGACAGATAGGAATGTGGGCTAGTTTATATAGGTAACGATTACAAATCTGTATCACGGCGATTTTGTCTATACGAAGATGAAACGTACGTATGTGAAATAAATACAAGCTCGTCGATTTTTCTCTCAAACGGAAAATTTTCTGTACGCATATGCAAGTCGGAACTCGGAATGAAATGAAACTTATATTTTAATTGTCTGAGAGAGAAAGAGAGAGAGAGAGAGAGAGAGAGAGAGAGATAGAGACAAATGAACAGGGAGGTAATAATAAATGGAATTCAAGTTATAACAGCTCGATAATGTCTCACGATTGAAACGATAAAGTTATAGCCGTTGTATATTCATATAAACGTTAACGAACGTTAATAAGTTTCTGGTTTAGCGCCGCGCCTAGATCAACAGTTGGAGTTCGTCTCTCCTCGGCTCCTTACTTTGGTACTTCCAGCCACACGTTCCTCCTCCTCCTCTACGACGCACAACCGGTTTAACTTTAGATCATTCAATATAAAATACAGGATCGACTTTACGTACAGAATATTATATCTCTATATACCTATTTACGCGTATAGCTGCAGGTAATAGTTATACCCTATAATACATATACAGCTGCAACGCGCAGATAAATTTCAGTCAAATATCCCGTTTTCTTTTTCTCATCTCATATCATATTTCAGAATTAATTCATCAATTTAATGGGGCGATTTTCAATATCTAATAACGGAAACACAACACAGCATCTCACGGTAGTGACATAGCGAGGAGTAATTGAAAAAAGATCATTGGATTCGAATTCGATTTGATTTTCGCCCGCACGAATTTCATGTCCACATCTTTTTTTTTTCCCCTCATTCTTTTTACCTAAATTTAGGATGCCTGTTTTTTCTCAACCGCACGCACGCCTCTGCATATACTCATGGACTTCAGGTATAATATTTAAACGCACCAACGCGAAGGAACGAAGATATAGTTACATAGAACTAATAATATTATACCTATTTCGCCCAGCTGACCAGAGTATGATCGGTTATATTTAGACATCGATCACAAGAATCTAAAGGCAAACGAAGTATACTCGGGTATTCGGTATCAGGTATACCATGCGACATGTTGATATGTTGATATGTTGATATATACACATTATATACATCTTCTCATAGAACACTGTCAATCGGTATTGATTAAGAACAGCTAGATTGAAGAGTTAATTCCCCCATCTTTTTTTCTCACGTTCTTTTTCATCATTTCTTAAAATTCATTGAAACACGTAAGTATAATAAATTCGCATTTAATCGAACTCACCAGACCGATCCGCTGGATGTACGGATAAATATAATCCTCGATTAGCTCCAGGATTGTTAACCCAGTGCTGAAGAGGCTCGCTAACGTTCAGAGTCAACCAGCCTTCTCGACCGGTTGAAGTGTTCGTCGAATCAACGTACTGCAATTCTCGTTCCCTGAATCCGTTGTTAATATTATTATTGCTATTATTTGAAGAAGAATAATGCGGAAGAGAATTCCTCAATTTTCGAAATTCATTTATCATTTTGATCATTTGCATGAGCAAAGGAGTCGCCTCTCGCGTCTCTGGGTTTTGTAAATGCCTATAAAGAGCGACTGACTATACGTCGCCGCGGTTCATCTCCTTCTGGCTAATTTACCCAATTACGGAATAGCGTTTCCTGTCTCGGTAGTTTAACAGTCATACACCAGCTCGCATCAACGTTTCTTTTATATTTATTCACTAAATATTATACGTTACGTAGGTTCTTCTTGCTCTTTCATTGCCAAATAAAACGTCAATTATAGAAACTCTCATAGGTCTAAATATACGAAACAAAGTTCGAAGCGAGTGACAAGAAAATAAATAGAAATCTGGATACCCTGAAATTCGTGTGTTTCAGACCCGGGGTTCCCTGGCTAATTAGGGTCAGACTCGCAAGAACTGAGAAGGTGAAAAAGGAAGAGGCTATAATCCGAGAGAATTCCTGAATAAGTTGACAATTGCACGAAATGTGAGGAATATAAAAACAAAGAAGATAGTGTTCTCTTATCTCTTACCCGTCTTCGGTTCGAAGTACTCGATAGGCCGTTACTACGTAAGATCCACGTTTTTTTTTATTCTTCAAATCCGAGCTTTGGTAAAGACGCAGTTCTGCTCCTATTATGGATTCCCCAGGCGGTACTTCCGACACGTCGAACCATAGGCGTTTACCACGTTCGTGACGAACTCCGGCAACGTGATGATCTGAAACGCGGTTTAGGTTTAGGTATAGGTGTACGTGTTCAGATCTCCTCACTGTATACCAAAGTTTCGCTTTTTCACGGATAAAAGTGTTATTCGTACATAGGAGAATAATAATTAATAAATCCAGAGTTATTCGCTTTCGTGGATTTATTTCTCCGAATGAAGATGAGTCAATTTAGGTATAGTCTAAATTCCTAGAGGGACCACAGAACTGCCCGGCAGGTAAGGAGCAGGTAAAAAATTTCTCAACGTTAGGGTTTGGACCCGCAATTCTTGAGGCAAGGTTTAGAGACTTATTAGGCTTTGGTTTTAGTATGTCGATGTTCAAAAGAAAAAAGCTATGCTCATTTGAAAAATATTCAGACCACCCCGATGACGGGATCCGATATGCGGCGTGGAAAATTTTAAATTTTGTCCAATACAGGGAAAGAAAAGACGAGCTGTAGGAGCTAATAGCCATAAAGAAAGAAGAAGAAGAAGAAGAAGAAGAAAGACGAGGTTAAAGATAATCGTGCACAAAGAATGACACCGGGAAGACGGAGAATTGAATTTTCCAAGATTATGTGATAGATAATTAGAGAAGGTGTTAGATAATATATGTTATAATGTATGTATACACGTATACGCATTATACAACTGGCGAGCATATTCATTTTTCTATCTACTATGAAGAGAATTCCCCCAAGGCGTTATTCAACGATTTCCCTTGATGCAGGTTATAAGTTTACAGGTGTGGAACGGGAGAAAGAAATTTCTCTGATTTTCTCTGTACTAAACTGAATCATAAGTAGTAATAGCATACAGAATTTTAGTAGACTAATTTTTCATCTATTGGGAACTTCTATTTCTCGATTTATCAGCATTTTTATTTAATGATGAAGAATTGATGAAAATCAACGCAAGGGAAAATAATTTCCCAATCATTTGAGTTAATATCGCGACATTAAGTATTGAATAATTCTAAAAATTTATCAAGGCACGATCATGTAGTATAATAATCTTGAATTTCGCAGAGCGTATTATAGAATATTACAAATTCTCAAGTTTTTATAAGAAAAAAAGAGAACTACACAATCGAACGCCGACGTCGAGAGACGATCGAAGAAGCCCAGTCGTCGTATTAAAACCGATTCAGCTCATCGCGTAATGGAAGGATTTTTTATTTTTCTTTCAATCTTATAAATTAATAAAAATCGTGTATTATTATATAAAAATAGTAATCGAATCTCGGGGATCTGTGAAACTTTCTTAAATTTCTGGCCAATTATTCGGAAATCTACTGGGAAAAAAAACTCGACCTTGTTTTCGTTGAATATTATGAAAATGAATCGAAATTGAACTCACTGTGCGCAGCAAAGCTCATGATAACATCGCTCTGATCGATAGCTCTGAGATCTTGCCCGCTAAGATCAAATTGTCCGCTATCTTCTTGACCGTCTTGATATTTCGGTGTAGAAGAAACATAATCCTCTAGGGTTCCTTCGCCAAGGGTATTTCTGTATATATCGAGTAAAAATTTTGGCGCAGATCGTTTGACCTGTGGCGGATGTCCCGCGTTTCCTCGCGGTCTATCTGGCAGTCCTAAAAGGTTTAGTATCTCGTTTTCAACCTCGCGTCTTTCACGCTGCGTAACCACGCGGTGTATAACAGTTTGGTCGAGTCCGTTATCGACGTAAAGTCCGCTAAGACGTCCCTCAGATTCTCCGATTTTAACGATCGGTAATAACAAAAACGAGCTAACATAAAACGCCGATGAAAATCCTCTAACTAAATCGAACACAGGCCTCCACGTCTTCATCGTGGGGTCGTACAGGTCCCGCAGCCCTGCAGACGCGGCTACGCCGCCACTGTCATCACATTAAACAGAAAAGTAAAGAAAACAGAGTTTCGGGAACCAAACTGATTCGGAATCGTTGTTATTGTTATTGTTATTGTTATTGTTATTGTTATTGTTATTGTTCGATCTTCGGGGAATTATTATTCGGATTCTGTTTATTTTTCGGAAACGCGCACAACGCGGCAGTATGTCTTTTGTTCTTAATTATTGAATTTCGTTTCTCCTTATACGTCTTGTTCTTGGTTTTGATCGTTGATCTTTTACTATCTCTTTAACGTCGCTAATGTTTCTCGCGATAACAACTGTGGACCGTCAGCAACGTTTCCTCGTTCGTTCACCATTTAATTCCTCGCGATCACTCCGCAGGCAATGCCAGTGCCAGTCTGCTTGTCTGGCCCGATCGCCAACCTGCCTCTCCGTATAACTTCTCGCAAGGCCTAAGACCAGTGCCGGACCAAGTTGACAACGGATCCCTATACCTTTGTCTTCGTTATAACGTTCCTCTAATTCTATGTTGATATAAGATTATACAAATTTAGTTATAATTGATTAAAGTTTTCCATTTTTTCCGCTCTTTCTTTCTTTCTTTCTTTCTCTCTGTCTCTTTCACCCCGTCTCATCAATTACCAACGATATATATGAATCTGCTGCGGGATAAAGAAATTTCGTCTAAAAAATTCGCTCACCGATCTGTATATTTTCTTTTCTCATTTCCGCGAGGAAAACAGTTCGTAGAAATAATTGTTGATAAAATAAACGTAAACTAGAGAAAAAAAAATAAAATGTTCCTGTTTTGAAATCATTACGGCCCTGTGGTCGACTGGAGAGTCCGCGATGTGTAGTACATACATATATATCAACGTATGCGAGACACATACCAACACATACCACTCCTATATACATATACAGGACGAGAAGATTCTCCTGCCGAAGAAGTCCGTGCTGCGGGGAGATGAGAAATAGAGGGGCGAAAGATGAAGGTATGGAGAGAGAGTGAATGATGAAGCTACGTTCAAAAAAAAAGTTTATACGAGGCAAAGGGGCGGGAGGTAGGTAGGTAGGTAGGTAGGTAGGTAGGTATGTATAGGTATGAGGAGGAGCACCGTGTGCCCACGTGTAAGAAATCACAAATACGATAAATAAGAAGAAATATAAGGTATATAAAGTCAGTAAGAGAAATATAAACGCCCGCAGGCAAACTCCCCGCGACTATACGAGTCTCGTATACATAATATATAGGTATAACTTTCCGTAATATGTATAAGTGAAGTTATACGCACCGATAAACCGGACTTTAGTATGTCTATAATATCTGGTTATTAGAAATATTTGAGGATCGTTTAAACACGCGGCTCCCGAAGTATTTAGCCGAAATTAAGATGCGCTTATTTATATCAAATCCTGTCCACCTATATGCACACATAGATTTGATATTAACGAGCTAATGAATGTATCTCTTCGACTTTACTGGGGACAACACGCGTGTATATTATATCGCGTCGCCGTAAAGTCCGCCAATAATTCCCCCTATCTGTGTATGTATTTGTCTATTTATTTATTCACTCATCCTGAATGGCATCCTGAATGGCATTTGTACGACTCGTTTTGAGATCAACATCAACATCATCGTACGAACTAATGTCATCGGACTGCTTGCCTTGCTCTGCCTTGCCTTTCCTTCGCTCTCGCGCCCAACGACACACAAAAATGTTAAAAATTATTTAGACCGGTTTGACTTGACCCGTTCGTCGTTGACTACTGTTTATTCTTATTGTTTCGTCACTCACGGGGTTCTCGAATATTACTTCGAGTTTTTAGATACTAAATTCCCGAGAGTTTTTTATTTCCGAAGATAAAAAACGTTTCATTACCCTTTTTTTTTGTTTCATCAGAATTTTGTATAATTGTTGTCATTCAAAAATCACTGGATATGTCCGGTACCAGGAATTTTTTTCAAATAATTCAACGCATGATTCAGAATAATCAATCGAATGTACGAACTTCGATTCATTTTTGTTTTCTTCAGATCGTAATTAAATTGAGTAAAGATGTTGGGTACTTACCAGCAGAGAAATCCGCATCGGACACAAACAAAACGGAACGGTAAAGGTTTTCGAAAAACATTCTTTTCCATAGATAAATTACTCTTTCATATTTATTTGTATTTCATTTGCTGTTTATTGAACAAAACTCGTCTTAAATCTGGCTTATTTATTTTCTTTTTTCTATTTCATATTCCATCATCAATAGAAATGAAAAACTTGTAATTGAATGTAAAATAAAAATAGGTTTTGAAAATTAAGGAAAATGCTAACTTTGTTATTATTTATTGATTTCATTAATCAAATAATTAATTAATCAATTACTCAATTCACGATTATTATCATTTCGTTTTACTGATTCGATAACGCTTATATTGCTTATAGTATTAATTAGCTTACTTCCTCATAAGAAGATGATAAAATGATGATTTAAATCAAGTTTAAGGGCTTCACTTTGCTTGATGCGGTATGTTTTTCACTTCACATACTTTTCCATGAATTTACGATGAAACTCGCTTCTCAAAGAGTCGTTTATGAACACATCTCTTTTTTTCTCTGGCTCTGAACGCGCACAATTTTTAAAAACCACATCGTCGTCCCAACGCCTCCTAACTTTCATATCTGTGCGTCCAGGCTGAGCCGCGTAATTCAACAACGGATTACCTGACAAAATATTCTCCATTCTAATACGCTCCTCCTCTTGTCTTTTCTCTATTTCCTAAATATCAAGAAAAGAAATGAATCTTATTAGTCTTCTAATCCGAAAATAATCAAATATGCGAGTCATAAGAAAAGAAATTAAAGAATCTCTAAAAGCATTTGAGAGATGAGGTTCTTTTTTTTTTTTTTACTTTTTTTGTTTGTTCAGCTGCTCTTTCTTTCTTTATGCGTTGAAGTTCAGCTAATAGAGCGACAGTGTCATCTTGGTCGCTATCGGAGTCTGATTCGTCTTCGTCTAAAGGATCGTCAGCGTCCAAACTTGCCGCTGGTACTTGATCAATCTTTTGTCTTTTAGCCGCTATCGCCGAAGTTTCGCGACTCGCTGGTTCTATCATACGTCGGCTAGAAGTCTTGTCTTTCTCGCGCTCGCGTTCATCCAAATCCTTGCGGAAATCACGGCTACGCAATTCCTCGGTGGTTCCCTGGCCATATTCTCTACAAATTGATGAAACAAACAAAAATAAGATTTCACGTTAGCTTAGGTTAGGTTAGGTTGTCAAGTTTTGATGCGTAATAAAAATACATGCATGTAACTGAAATGACGGTGACCAGTGCATGAGGAAAGGGATATCACTTGCCTGTACTTCAGTTTCGTGTGACCGGGTAAATCCCTGCTCGAATATTGCTTTGATATAGCGCTCAAATCCTTTTCTCCGCGTCCTTGACCACCGCGGGCTGGCTCAAAGGTCGGCCTCGCAGCTGTTGTCATTATGAGACAAGGAGACTACGAGGATAATTCAAAAGATACGAACCACTTGGTTGTACAAATTTTGCTGTACGATATCTATCAAATGCTGTTGCTTAATTATTTATCTATCAGCTAGACGGGGACGATCAGGGACGATTCGTTTCGTGTAATATTTTGACAGATTCTTCACCCGAAACTACGCGGAATACGAACAGACTATGAACCGCGATGAACATTCGAACTACGAGCTCAATTCGCACAATCATAAACTATGAAAAACATGAACAGAGACGGTAAACTCGAATGATTTTTAAATTTCGAGAGCTGCTCTAGCGGCAAGATCTCGTTCTACTGTACTATAGAGCGTGCTATAGAGCAGAAAGAAGGCAAAGAAATATAATAGAAAGGGCGGGTTGGCAAGAATCAACATGGCGCCCGTTGACAGTACTCCGGCCAGTAACATGGCTGGCTTTGAATTAATATGTTCGTTAAAATCGAACGATTTGATACCGGTTCATAAATATAAATCGTCGAATACCGGTCTGACTGTAATTATAGCTGAGGTTGACGGCCCGGTTGTGAACGGCTACTTCTGTTTGGGTACGTCTAAAAGGCCTGCACAAATCTAACCTCACTTTGCTTATTTTATTTTCCTTTTTTTTCCCTTCCCAATCAGCCATATTCTCCACCTGCCATATTTCTCGGACCTCTACTGTCATTATTTTCACGCCGCAAATATCTACAAAGAATAAATAAACAACTATAATAATGATTGGAAAAAATGGACAAATTTTATTCAATATTTTCCGCCATTCTCGCGATTTATTATTCAAGCTACGGAGGCGTACGACGATGACGGTCTACCCCACACCTTGGAACACCTCATCTTCTTGGGCAGCGAAAAATACCCCTATAAAGGTGTTCTAGACTTGTTAGCTAACAGGTGTTTGGCTTCTGGTACAAACGCATGGACAGATACCGACCATACTTGTTATACTATGACAACCGCTGGCAGCGAGGGATTCCTTTCTCTATTGCCAATATTTCTCGAGCATATCCTATACCCGACTTTGACGGTGAGAATAAAGCAGTCAAATTGTCGCCGTGTTTCGATATCTTGTTCTTCTTATTTGAATATTAGATCCCAGTTGAATAATTGGCATCACGGAGGTACAAGATTCGAGTGATATTCTTATATATTGGTATCTTGATTTCAAGGATTCTGGATTTATAACCGAGGTTCATCATGTGACTGGGGAAGGCGAGGACGCCGGTGTAGTTTACTGCGAAATGCAGGGCAGGGAAAATAGCGGGGAATCTTTGGCCCACATCGCGTTAACTAGAGCTATTTATCCCGGACGTTGTGGATACAAGTCCGAAACTGCAGGTATAATAAATATAATAAATCTAGGAGGTAGGTCTACTACTTTGAGAAAAGTTCTGACCCAGATACTGAACTCGGATTGTTTCTTCCTAGGGATTATGAAGAACCTGAGGGAAAGCACTAACAACGATAAAGTGAGAAAATATCACAAGGAATTCTACAGGCCTGAAAATTTGACCGTTATTATAACTGGTCAGGTGAAACATGCAGATGTTTTCAAGGCTCTACAACCACTTGAGCAAAAGATAATCTCAAAGGTAAGTAGCGATTCTTATATCATAGGAAAAAGTTGAAACCAGCTGAGGTCACTTTTTTAAAAAAATTATATTCCGATAGAAGAACAAAAGACCGTAACTTGGTGTTTATTGATTAAAAAATATCTTTTAACCCGCATGAAATGATAATTATATTTTTTTCACTTCTCAGGGAGACAGAGGACCCTATACAAGGCCTTGGCAGAGTGCGGTGCCACCTTTAACCGAGAGTGTAGATACCGACGTATATTATCCGTGTGACGACGAGGATAATGGTTTGGTATTTGCGGGCTGGCGGGGGCCGTCGGCAGTTACGGAATTGTACGATTTAACGGGTTGTTCTATACTGTTGAAATACTTGACTGATAATTCAGTTAGCCCATTGCAGAAAGAATTCGTTGAAATAAACGACCCTTATGCAAGTAAAGTCGGTTATTCTCTGGCCGAAAATTCCGAGGCGATGTTGTACTTGACTTTCGAAAATGTACCTAAAGCAAAGATACCTCTGGTCAAAGACCACCTTGTTAATATATTAAACAATCTTGCTAACGAGAGTAACGGAATAGATATGAAAAGGCTAACCACCGTGATACATAGACACATGCTAGAGACTTTGAGCAATTTGGAAAACAGCCCGCATGACTCTGTAGCATTCATGGTTATCGGAGATCTTCTTTATGGGCGAAATAAAGAAGACGTGAGTCAAAGTCTTGTCTATTTTCAAACAGAAATCCGAAGCAGTATCGAGTTATGGTAAAAAACTTTTCTCATGTGTTTAAAATATAGCTGAACAACAGATTAAACCAAATAGAAGACCTCAAAAAACTCGGGAAGGAGCCTGCGTCATACTGGATCAATCTGTTGAAGAAATTCTTGATCGAAGCACCCATGGTAGTTGTGAGGGGATTTCCTAGCCAGGAAAAGCAGCTAGAGATGGGAGTTAGTGAGAGGAAGAGAGTCGAGCAGCAAATAGCGACTCTGGGTAAAGAGGGGCTACAAAATAAAGAGCAGGAGTTACAGGAGGCGATGACTCTAAACGAGGTAAAACTGAGAGAGAACAACTGTTCCGTTTTTAGGATGCTACAATTATAAAGAACTGGTCTTTTTTTTTCCCATCATTTCAGAGGCCAATTCCGGACGAGATGTTAACATCAGTCCCTATCCCTAGCACAGACTCGATAAACTTTCATCACATAAAAAGTTATACCTCAGATACCGCCGAGCAGCATCCAAAATTGAACGTCAACAATTTGCCCTTGTTCACGTACCTCGATCACGTCAATACAAACTTTGTTTATGTAAGTGGGAACAGAGTGATGAAAAAAAAGAGAATAAAATTGAAGAGACTTGTCTGATTTTCAGATGTTCGTGATCATGGACACCTCTGGAATATCAAGGGAGCTGAGGCCATACATTCCGCTGCTTCTGGAAGCAATATTAGAATGTCCGGTGAAAAGAGGCGATACGTTGATTCCCTATGAACAAGTAGTTGCAGAACTTGAAGGAGATACTATAGCGACCAGCACGAGAATAGGGTTCGATAGTACCGCCAGATTTTCATGCGGAGCTTATAGCCACAGTGCTAATTTCATGTTGCAAGTAAGCTGAAGAGTCGATGAGCTTTTTGGGTACCTGTTTAAAAGACTGTCATTTCATTGGCCGACCTATGTTCTAGCTTGAGCCAGCGAAATACGCGAAAGGAATTCAGTGGTTCAGAGAACTTCTTTACGAAACTGAACTCACTCCGGAAAGGTTGCGAATCATTGCTGCCAAGATAGTTAACGACGTTGCGCAGGTAAAGAGAAAGGGAAACAAGGTCGTCGGGGATCTTATGAAGGGCCTTATCTACAGTAAAGGTAAGTGCTAGATATGTTTTTATATGTGGTTTTGCTGGAGGATTGAATTTAATGATAAACATTCATTACAGACAGTAATCACTTTACATCGAGCATGTTGCGCCAGCATAAGTTCCTAACGCGCTTGATAGAGCGTTTAGATGATGTTAAAACGCAGAAGGAAGTATTGGAAGAGATTGAATCGGTGAGAAAACTTTTGACCACACCAAAGAACATGGTCTTATACATGGCAGTTAATGTGGATAAGCTCGCCGCTCATATACCGGAAATTTACGAGCCTTGGGACGTCTTGTTACCCGAAAAAAGTCTTTCTTCTAAGTCCAAGTACGCCGCAGCAAACGTTTAAACATCTTTCAATCAAAAATGCCAGTCGATTAATTTCACTTTTGTATTTACACAGATTAAACGTCACTCAAGATTGGGCTCTAATGATTCCACCCGTAGACGAACCAACTAGTAGCTGCGTTACTGGTCTCGGATGCATAGAATCCGCATTCTTCTGTCAATGCAGTTCTTCTGTTAAAGATTTCCAGAGCCCTGATCTCGCCCCATTACTAGTATTTCTACAATACCTAACACAGCTTGAGGTGAGACGATTCAGCGAAAATTCACTCTTCGGAAATCGAATATCTTATGGCTACTAATCAATTGATTTTTGTTCAGGGTCCAATGTGGAGGCAAATTAGAGGCCAGGGTTTGTCCTACGGATACAATATATACCCTAGACCGAACGAGGGGCTTTCATACCTGACCTTTTACAGAGCTACGAACATAGTGGCTGCTTATAAGGAGGCGAAATCTATTGTGGTAACAATAATTATGAGGTGATTGAATAATATGACTGCGCGAAATTTTACCACCGATTATTTTATTCCAGGAGAATCAATTGGGTGGTGCTAAATGGGAACAGGCTTTATTCGATTCTGCCAAGTCTTCGTTGATATTCGAAATAATAGAGAGAGAAAAGAGCGTGGGAGACATGGTGGCTCAGTCTCTTTTATCCTATTTTAAAAACGTTTCGCACGACTATAACAGACGCATGGTACAATACATATCGGCAGTTACTGTTGAGGATATGAGCCGAATCGGGCCTAAATATATTAGGCCGTTATTTGACCCTAAGAAATGTAAAACAACGATCGTATGCCATCCTTCGAAGGCGACTGAAATAGCCGAGGGTTTTACTGAGTGAGTTGAAAAGAAAAAGAAAAGATCAGAAAATTGACGAATTGATTAGATAGAAGACGAATAATAATAATACTTTTGGTATATTAATTTGTGTTTCAGGTTCAATCACGATTTGAAGGTTTACAACGCGCTGGAAGAAAGTTATCTCAATGTTTGGTAGACCGGTGAATATGAAGTTACGAAGCTGGCTGTGGCTTTTGCTTATTATTTTCACTAAATCACGTTCATCTTTGCCCTTGAAAATACGAAAAAATAAGATTTTTTTTTTTTTTTTTAAAGAAACAAACATCTATTTACTGCTTTATTATATTAATATTAAATGTTTTACGTTGTAGTTACTGGTCAAAGTTTATTATGTATGATAATCAAGCTGCTGCCTGCCTGTGTTTCAAGTATCATATGATTGATTTAAATAAACGAGAAAATAGCTTTATAATACATATGCAAAAATGTCTCAATATTTCCATTGTTGTTATTATTATTATTATTATTATTTCTATCACCATTACTATTATTATTATCATTATCATTGTTATTACCGAGGGAGATTTGTTCGAAAATTATATTTCGTAGTGGTTTTTTTTTTTTTTTTTTTTTTTCTATCCGAGAAAGAAGAAAAGGTACCTCGATGATCAATCTGATGGAAATATACAATAGCATAATTAATTGATTCGCATCTAAATAATGATCCAACGATACAAACATATTACGATGTATGAATATTATAGTGTTTAAAATGAAACGTTTCAATTTTAAAACAGTAAATTATCACTTTATGTGTATTATCTGTTTGAAAAATGTGAAATAAGACTAAATTAAATAAATCGATATCCTTAAAAATCTACAATTTTATGTGTACACTCGTTATTACTATATTCCCCTTTTTTTCTGAAATCCTGCAAAAAATTGTAGGGCGGAAAAATGTCGAGAGTGAACAGTAAATATATATCCCATGAAATTTGGCGGGTACAATTTAACGAAAAAAAAAAACATGCCACGTTAATTGTATAGATAATTTGAATGAGAATATAATAATTAGTGTCAAATTATAAAGAAAAAATGTTGAATAGTTATGTCAAATTAACGAATAATGAAATTTAAAAAATATACAAATCGACCATGACAAGCATAATTATAATAAAAAGGAACTTGGATTGAATTTATTATATTTGTTTTTGGATTATTTATTTCTAATATTAGAACAAATCTGAAAATGGATTAAAAATAAAAAGGGAAGCAGAAAATGATATTTTTAATTCTCTCATGTTGAGAATTATTTTGCAACGCATAATTTATGGCGTCGTACGATTTGTCAATAGTAGTTGATATAATAGAATACGAGTTTTGGTTTTTGTCTATCATGACGTTTTTGTACGATAAACTTGTAGCATATAGCGATCACCTGGGGAACCTGCGTCATTGCAGGAAAACAGCCACCGGCAAAATGAGGTAATGAATAGAAATCAGAACCGAATAATAAGGTATGAGTTGTATTCGAACTTTGCTGGAATGCACGCTCCCTCGAAGGGATGCAAGACTAAGTTGGAAATAAGAAAACTGGACCAGCTGCGTCAGTTCGTATTAAAATAAAATCCATATCGAATTGTTTATTTCCAAAATTCATCCCATTGTAGAAGAAGTGGACCAGCCGAACAGTTGCGAGGAGAGAGAAGAAGAAAAACGTCTCATTATACATTTGATATACAACTGTACACATAAAAAATGATTGGAGACTTTGCGTGAGGATCGCGAAAAGATATATAGGATCTGAATGCGTAGGTATAAATGATTTAGTAGTTGTGTTAATCAATTACCGGTTTAGCTATATTGCTCTATTGCTCTGTCCCCGATGGTCGCCGATGGTCGCCGATTGACGTATGCGGATATTCCGCGGGATTCTGAAAAGAGACGGAGAACAACACATTATTGAATAAACTCCAATTTTATAAAAATATAAAATTCATTACTGTTCATTATAGTACGATATTATGGTAGGAGAAATTTTATGCCTGAATGATGAAATGAAATGACGAATGTCAAAACAACTATATTTCTCGCTGACTTCGCACGATAGATTATCAATCTTGAAACGATTGATTGACTCTATAGTTAAAACAACAGAGTGGAAATAATTCCACCTCGAAAAATTTACGTATGACATTATAAAAAAAAAATATATATTACTTTTCGGGAATCTATTGCGGAGGGGTTGAAAATTTCTCTTCGTAATAACTGTACATTGTCATTGAATTGCCATATATCAATATAAATCCGTATAAAGAAAATAATTGCTACCTATATAACACTCCGATGAATTCTCTTCTAATACGTGAATCTTCTTATTTCTCTCTTCCGTTCCGTATTATCGTATAGCATAGGTACTTTCTAACCTTCGCAATATAATAACTTGAAATATCAACTCGACGCATAGCCGGAGGTATAGATTATTAAAGAAGAGTCAAACGAACAAAAAAGGAACATAAATAATAGTATTCCTCTTCAAGTTTATCCGATACTATCGATAGAAGTTGATAACAAAAATAAATCAGCATATGGGGACGCAGCGCTGTACAGCTATGCAATCGTACAATTCGGAACTCATGAAATGTGAGTCGGATAAAATATAATTATCAATTATATCGTGAAATTGTAGATTAATCGATAGTACCTATAGATTTTATTTTTCTCTGCTGTTGGCGAAAGAAAGCTTTATCCGAATAGAAATATAGATTATGATTCGTTCATGTGTATTGCGTCTGGTAAGGTGTTGAAGAGTTGAAAATTACCCGGAATAATATACAGTCGCAAATCGAGGCCGAAGACGATGAGAAAAGCACGTTACAAAAGGAAGTCGAAAGAATGACGTATCGGATAAGTCAGTTGAACGAGAGTCTGGCGAAAAAATCTGCGGCGAAAAACGACTACGACAGAACGATCCAAGAAACAGAATCTGCGTATACTAAGGTGACCATAAAAATAAGACCGGGGAAAAAAAAAATTAATAACAAAATTGAGAATTCAAACGACTGGTCGGAACAACTTTTTCGTTTTTTTTTGTTTTAGTTTCCCGTTGCCTTATACTCGCACTTCTAATTTCGTTCCCCTTTTAACGGATAGTTTATATAATCATAGCCGATACACGAAGGTTGAATATATTTCCGATATCATCTCACATAGATTTATAGTTTTTACAATTTTCGACAGCCAACGACATTCTGACAATTATTATACGTTCGTCGTATTTTATAAAATTGGAATTATTTTATATTCGTATACAATATGTTATTCGCCAGATTTGACTTTCCGCGATTCAGTTTATAAACCGAAAGATATATTACGACCGTCAAACTGTATATATTTAAATCTTTAAATAATGTGGGATTCCAGGTAAAAATCGCCTACAACTATATATATATAATTATATATATAATCGGGCGGCAAAATAAAAGAGAAGAAGAATACAATTCGATATCCAATCACGCGATTATATATATATATATATATATTATGTATGGTATGATATATGATCATTTCTATTGATATTGAATTCCAGATCCTGGAGAGTTCTCAGCTTCTGTTAAATATGGTCAAGAGAGAAGCCACTTGTCTCGATCAAACCCTCAACGCGGTGGAAAGGGCTGCAGGAGAAAGAGTTTAGCTAAAATGAAAGAAGAAGAAGAAGGAGAAGGAGAAACATCGAACAACAAGGAGGAAAACAAGATTAACATTTCGTGTATGACAGAAAGGACGTTGCTGAACGAAAAATACTATACAACGATCATCATCTTGTAAACCGTCTGACCATACCTATGTCCTATATATATGTATCACGTTTTGTATAATAAATTCGAAAGTTGAATAAATCTTCCACGTTTCTCAGTATTTTAATTGTCTTTTAATCATTTGATAAATAGACCGCGATATAATTATTTCCAGGTATATTAAGTCATGGACCTTTCTCGCGTGCAATTCTAATGACGTGAAACATGGGGCCTCCCCGTTCGTCTATCCATATTATTAGTCCGTTTCTCCTTCTCGCATTTAACCTATACTCAAATAATGTAATACCCGCATATCCGGACAATATATAGGTATGAATTACGATTTTAGAATCCCCAAAGGGGATAAAAATAAAAATTCGAAGACGCGTGCGAGTTGGGCATGTTTTGGTAAAAACGTTACCCATACTTTTTCTCGCCATTTTCCTTGGCTATATGAAATGACTCTTCAATTTCCTTTGTCTATTCATTTTGTCGAACCTTATACCTATATTGCTTAATACTGGGAATACAAATTTTCGCTATTATGCAGTCACGCTCAAGAGGTGCAACGTGCAAGCAGGCGAAGAATCGGTCTTACCGCGGTCATTCAACCGCGTGAGATCGTACTACCTATGGTGCGCACACCTGTCCTCGATATTCACTGTGCATAGAATACCGAGTCCCGGTGCGAACACCTATGTTCTAATTGTTGTATACAGTAATTTAAAAGCCTGAGAATACATACAAATCGACAAAGCATCGCTTTATATACGTTCAATCGCGATACGATTATACGTGAAAATAATTAGACGCTAATCTTTAGCAAAAGCTATACCTACACTCGAACTTCGAGCTTTATGTGTGCCTTGAACGGCCGTCTCCTTGCCTTTCACAACTTGTATTATAAATAGGTGAGTGAGTAAGTAAGTAAGTAAGTAAGTATGTATGTGTGCATGTATGTATTTATGTATGTATATGAATGTAGGTAGGTAGGTAGGTAGGTAGGTAGGTGGGTACTGCCAAGGTACTGCAATCAACATAGGACGGAAGATCCGGTGTTACGATCGCGAGGAGATTCTTTGTTCTCGTTTTTTACACTTATTTATCTTTTCTCTTCTTTTCTCTTCTTTTCTCTTCTTTTATCTTTTTTCATTTTCAACTCATACAGACGTATACGTATACACACGTTCAAGTTTACGTATGCCATACCTCTACCTATATACTGTTATACTTATCGGTCAGTAGGTCGTCACGTGAAACGTACTTACTTCAGACCCTCGACCATCATCATTGCGGCGAACAAACATTCATCTGCGATAAATTCAAAACCGTACATTACATAATCGACGATTTTATCAAATACACTAAATTATCGCATTTACGGAGAGGATCTTGATGAAAAGAAACTAATTCACAGATTTCATTGTTATATAAGTCTTTTTGTTGTTGTTATTATATTTGAATTACTTTTGTATTATAATCATATTGAACAATCGATTGATGAGATGATTCTGATATACGTATACGCTCTCCGTTCACCTATGCAAACCTACGGCAGGTAGATACGATGTACGAGATACGAGATACGAGATACGTGAGTATTTTAATTTTACTCAGGTATCCTTGGTCCGTTTTTGAAGCAGCTGCTGGTAAGGTATATTAAGGTGTGTATGCATGCGTATAGTTGAGTCAAGTATCAAGGAGAATAGTGGGCATACACCACATATACCTACATGATATGGGACATGTGATACTACTTACGAAATTTCAATACTTTATACTCAAAAACCCATTTTTCCCCTTCTTCCTATAAGTAATCTGCTACAACCATGCGACGAGATATAATACATTTTTGACAGTTTACCGTCAAATTTGAATCGCTGCACTGATCAATGGTCGATTTATAATTCAATTCATTTTGTATTGTATTCAAGGAAGAATTAGATAATATTGAAAATCGATTTCATGATCAAATTCTTGTCAATACATAGAATATATACACCGTGAGTTTCGTCATATGCCTATATGGGGGTATTTGTGATTAGTTTGAAATTGAATAATTATCTAATTTTAAACTAATCGCAAATACCCCCACGAGCTACTCAAAGTAATAGTTAATCAATCGTTCACATGTCATTGAATTTTAATTTTTTTTCGTCTGCCAACGTCAACATTTCTTCATCACGAGACACCGTCTGAGAAAGGAAATGAACAATTATTCGTCGGGTACCTATAGCTGATAAAATGATTAGAAGAAATTTTTGCAAAAAAACGAGAAAATCCCACGAATGAATGGGCAACGTCAAGTGATTTTGTCACGGTTTGAAAGAATCGGAAAATTTTTGTTCGTGTCTGAATTTCAGTTTAAGGGTATGAACTTATGATTTAGAGGGCGTAACATTTTTTCTTACAGATCAATAAACGCCATTTCTTTTCTATTTGTTTATTTTTTTCCTCCGAATATATACTAATATATAATCTCTTTTGTTTCCGTTTCAGTATAACAGAATAAACAATCAAGTCTAATAACTGAGCGGGACTAGTGATTAAATCAAATTAACTAAAGTGACGTTAATAAGAGACAGCGACGCGGAAGACTTGATTTGAATTTTAAATTGGATCGTGTTTCTCTCGTTGTCGTCTTATATATTAAATTATAGTTAACAAAGTTACGGTGCTCCTCCATATGCATATATATATATATATATATACCTTCAGACTCCAATTTACATTACATCATTTTACGTCCGTTTCAAATATACCAACATATAATAAACGATTCATTGTTTTTTTTTTTCTTCTTCATTTATACCCGAATAATCTCAATCAAGCATGAGAATTAAGATATTTTTTTACTGGTAATTCTCCGCACCATAAATGTATTTATTCATATTATGCATATAAGTATATAGATATACGGACCGCAGTAGAAACATTCTGCATTTTATGAAGAAGAAAAATAAGTTCAGAAAAAAAAAGATTGGAAAAAACCAAACGAGTATAGTATAATTATTCCAGTTCTTACCGCACCTGCTGCAGTTTAACATACACATACATGCGTGTATACGTATATACGTATATTGTTCATGGCCATAAAGCTAACTACGCATTATTCTACATAATATTCAAGAGGGATAAGTCAATAAAGGAAGTGTGTGTGTGTGTGTGTGCGTATACTATAATATTTGGGAATCCCTTTCTTCGGAGAATTCAGCCAGAAGAATTAAAACCCGAATAAACGAGAATGGAAAATAAATTATACAAAAAAGAAAAGAAAAACATTTCGAGAAATTCGAAAAACAACATTTGATTCATTATTATTCATGTAACTATACGATTTATGCTATCTCAACTCTCAAATCTTTTCGCCACGCGTGACATAAAGCTATACAAGAATATATTGGACATTAGCAGCATTCGGCAGGCTATATCATACTGAAAGAAACTAGGTATACCTATACTTATACTTGTAATATTTAGCTGCGTGCAGTATATGTATAATTGTTTTTATATAGAGACTGAATTGGTGAACGGTACTTAATCCTGCCTTATACTCATGATCAACAAGTTCATTAGGTACAGACACGAGAAAATTGTGTGTACGCGTAGGCATGCACGTAGGTAAGTGCATCGTAATAATTCATTATAAACTATGTATAGATATGTAGTAATATACTATATGAAAACTCCGAAAGTCCAGACCCACGAAGGGCCAAAGATCCGAAAATTTCGGTCTACAGGTACCTCAGGATGTGAAAAGAGAAAATATTTCATTCTATACCCGAGACCCTCTTTATACGGATACCGATATGTGCTTCATTCGTTAACTTTGATGGCATGTATAATCATTGATAGGATTCTTAAACATTTTTTCTCCAAAAAGTAGATTTCAACAGCATTAATTTGACAACTTATTGGCTCCGATAGGATCAATAGAGCCCGAGTTATTAAACACGGAATGAATACATGCATGAACTTCAAGTTCCGGAGGTTTGGCCTTCTAGATATTCAGTTCTCGGAATTTTTTGGCTCCGGTGTTTGTCGGTCCAAAGTTTTTTTTTTTTTTTTTCTTTAATCGGCTATGTAGACTTCCGGGGGAATACCCTTTGATAAAACTGTGGGTCGTTAATATTCAAATACTCTGATACTTGAAATTCTCAATAATGAACCTGGGTGTAAGCATATAAATTTCTGGTCTGTAAGATAGAAAATAAAAATGAACAAACAAAAAAGTCCTCTCATAGATTGACTTATTGAATCAATGGAACCGCGTGTCGCGCGGGAGAAAATTCTAACAACGTTTGCATACTACTAGATATGGGTACTTGCGATACGATACAACATGATACTTGCAATTTATTTCTCGTCGACCTGCACAAGTGAGAAAATTATTCTAGTTCCTAGTTTCATGATGTTATTCTCTATTCGATTCCCTCGCGAAGATCTCGCCGATTGAACTACACTTCTCCAGGTATATTGATTTATATAACAACAGATGTAAAAATAATAGTTGCATGATAATTTTCCCCTGCGCCGTATATAGGTATAACACGTGTTTCCAAAAAGTTCACCGCATAGAATTACTACGAGTACGATTCATTGACTATATACCCTTCAATATCCTGTCGTTTTTCGACATTACCTCTATCTTGTACACGCGTATTTCATCGTGCGTGCAGATAAATATGTAGGTAGGTACCTATATCGGGTTCTTCGGGACGCGTTAACCAGGCGTCGACGAGGTCCGGCATCGTTGATGACTTATAACGTGACGTTGATTATACTGATTACGGAAGGGAGTCATAAGCCATCCGCAACTACGAACTCGTGGCTCCTCGCAACGTGTCAAGGCAAAAGAAAAACGAACAAAATTTAAGAAATAAACAACTATATATAAAACCATAAAAATGAGGTAATTTATGTGTCATATATATGTATATAAATACGAATAATATTTCAATTGTAAGCAAAAGCTAATGAAATTATTTGGCATTTGCGTTCAAAGCATTGGCAAAATATTATTCACAAGAAATTTCAGCAAGTGCTTCCTATATAGTGTAAAATTTTTGTTCCAAACTGATGGTTGCATATATGTACAAGGTGAGATTTTCAACGTGCTACAAGCTAGGGACGTTTTATTTTGCTACTTAAGGAAATTACGATGATCTTGATATCCCTGAGTTGCCTCAATAAATTGAAATTTCATATTGCCTAGATAAAGGTCTTTTAATACTTATAAGGTGCGATGAAGACCTTTTTACCGAATTCTCATATGTTTGGTGTTTTTTTTTGTTTTCTTTTAAATCCCATCGTTTGATCTATCTTTTGGCCTCTAGAGTGTTTTATCCCCTTAATTATATCAGTTATATGAATTGCCATTTTAATTATTGTTATTGCATAATTTAGGAACACGGATCGTATAAGACGCGATGAATTGATTTTGTCAATCATTTTGCCTGACGGCAAAATATAAATGATGCTGAGTTTAGATAAAAATGTGTATGAGAGATAAAAAATGATAGACTAACGCCCGGATAGGAATCGTCGAGTGTGATGCAATAATTTCGCACGTATATCACGATGATATTTTGTCGAAAAGTAGAAATTAAAAATACTCGTTAACCTTCTCGTATAAACTATACATATATATACTATAACGATAATCGTCTATCAATTTTGTAATTTTACAAGTTTAATCTTTCGCTTGACATTCGTCCAGCCGGCTTTTTGGTACAATGGCAATACGCGTACCTGGTATAATGTATAGACAGTCGTAGTCATTTGAATATAGGTATATATATAGCTATAAAAATGACGTTGACTTTCCTTCTCTTTATCTAAAGACAGTAGGTATATGTCGTATCCTGATCAATCTGAATAAATAAGTCTTATACCAATGTATCATGTCAAAGATATCATTGATGGATAAGGGAATTATCCAGGATAAGTTGAACCGATGGAAACTCGCCGTCTCAAATAGCTGCGGATACATGGAGGGAGCTGGCTATTCGTTCTCTGACTAACTAAAGTGTGTGCCCACAGTTTGTTGTATAGTCCGGAGTAGTCCGTACACGTAGGCCAGAGGAGAAGTTATATTACCAGGTAGTTTTATTCGTGGGGAAGAAATATTATCCCCAACATATCACCGCGCGATATACAATTCAATTTCTATATACCATTTCATTTGAATTATAATCATTGTTTATCGTGATCAGTGGCCATAGAAGTAGGTGTAGGCATATAGGTGTAGGCATAGGTGTAGTATACCGCGGACGAAGAAGATAAAATTACAATTCGTAAAGAAATGTGAAATTGTGCGATTTTCATTGAAAGAAAAATAAAAAGAAAAAGAAAAAGAAAGAAAAAAAACAAATTATTGTCAATTTTCCATCCTGCAAATGATCAGAATTTGAAACACATTGTTATGTACTCGAACGTGAAAAGAAAATAAAAAATTGTACAAAAAAAGATTCTCAAACCAGTTGGAATTGTTGGAATTTTGATTTTAATTTTTATGTATTTTTTAGTTTTTCCTTGTTTTGGTTCAATCGCAAGCATATTCGTGTGCATACAGTTACCGCAGTGTCTCGCACTTCATTTGACATAGAGATAAACAGAGGCTCAAGTGGAGGGATATTACGAAAGTGGATGATTGATCGTAATTAGGTATAAATGAATTTTGGACGAAGGTTGGTTCACCTTGACATTTTTTGTTTCCTTTAGTTTTTCACCAAGTGATACAACAGTATATTATATACAATATACATGGACGAAATAATGAAACTGTATAAAAAGTTATAATAAATAATAAAATAAGAAGACAATACTGCAGCTGCACTCTGCAGTGTATTATGGAATATAGTTTCGTTTAACTCGTTTCGAAGTGCAGGGGATGCATAGAGTTGCTGATTGATAAATACATAGAAAAATTTTAAACATTTTCCACACGGCTTATAATCGTTGATACAGAATGTCGGATTCAATACCGAGGACTCCTACCGCAGCGCCAACAAATGGAACGAAAAACAGCACTCCGCCGACAATATTTCCAAATTTGGTACCCGGCAAGGATGTGGTAAGCAGTATATAAATATACACACACGCATACACATACGCATATAGGTATAATATAATATGCCCACAATATGTAATGTTAAGTATATACGTGTACGAAAGGACATGTTTTTCACAGTTCGAAGGAAGAAAAAAGAAAAAATAAAAAAGAAAAAAGAAAAAAGAGAACGAATAAATGAATAAAATATCGAAAAGTCTTTGAAATTTGAATTTTTTTTTCTTTCTTCTTCGAAATCTCAATCGATTGGTAAACTCGAAATTTGACTTTTTAAATTTGATCAAATTTCATTGAGCCTCATTTGTTGATTTTCATTCAATTTCTGATATTTTAAACGATGATAGCTCTTTTTCGAGAAAAAAAAACAAAAAAAAAAAAACAATACATATAGGTATGCATGTATATACGTCCATGTACCGACTGACAACAAACTGCAGCGACCGAAGGTCAGAAATGAGCTTTGATACTGATTCGAAACCAGGACGATAGCAGCACCTGTTACAGATTATTGATCAAAAAGCGTAAACGATGGCGAATATCTTCTAGACCCGTTATTTTTCTCTATGATTATACATGACAACGAAGTAAAAAATCATTCACCTCCGATATGCGATTCGGTCTAAACAATTATTATATGGTATAGCATACCCCATAATGGATACATAAAAATCATTATCGATTTCCGATTAATAAACTAAAAACAAGAAAGAACAAAATATACCACACATGTTCAGACCAGCTGTTCAAAATTTGGAAAAGTGAACAAAATCAAGGAATTCATATAATTTGTCAACGAATTCTACACAGTGTATGGCTGTATTGGGTATATTTCATCCGAGAAATTAAAGTGTTTTCGAAACGAGGTTTGCTCAAATGCCCGAGACGTATATCGGCAATTTTTCACTGCAGTTTCTTTTCAAATAACAGACGTAGAAGCATCCTGCAGCTTCGCTGTGACAGCGAGGTAAGTGTATAGCAAGGAAAATGCGACCAGAAAATACACGTTATTCCGGTCTGATAGCCTCGAAGAATACTTCGAGATTACAGTGGACCCGTTCTCTCTCTCTCTCTCTCTCTCTCTCTCTCTCGTTCCCCCTATCGTCGACAATTTGTTCGGTCGAATCTACTCGTGAAATTCATAACTATAATAACTAACTCAAGAAATGGCTAATTTTTTTCACCTTCTCAATCTTTTTCTCATTTATATTCGACAAGAATTTATTTATTCATTTATTTGTTGATCTACTTATTTATTTATTTATTTATTCATACAATTGGCTAATTGTAAGACTTGGATAGAGTGTTAATTTAGGACGTGGGTGAGTGAGTTAGCGAGTAAATATGGGGTGTGTATACCTACTGGAATATGAGGTGCAGTTCGAACCGTTGCTGCAGTCTAGCGTGTAAATTTCAATTAACTTAAAAGCTTAACATTGTTAACGTTTGATCTAGGCGAAGTATACGATAGATGTAGGTATAATATAAGCTAGTCTTAAGACATGCAGAGGGTCAAACTAGCAACAGTTCAATAATGAGGAATAAAAGAAAAAAAAGGAAAAAAGAATATTTAGAGAACCTCAATTAAGCGTGAGACCGCGTTAGAAATTTCACGATGTAGAATATAGCTCGTATATAAAATTCCTATATGTACAACAAGAAGGCAGAAGAGTATATATATAACTGAACTGAAGAGGGAGGAAGAGAAACGTGGAGTTTTCCATCTTATTCTGTGAAATTGCAACAAAAGAGAAGAAAAATAATAATCAACGTATTCAATAATCAGTATAGTATCCAACCTAATGATCATTATTATCATTATATGCGTTCGAAATGCCAAGACTTCGTCTCACTTTATAGATTTGAGTCGCGAGAGTTTCTAATTTTGTATATATAGGTATATGGATGTATGTTACATATATCTTATATACCATCTTATAGACGTAGGGAGACCGTGAAAGTTCATATTATATCTAATACTTATAACTATATCGCGTGTACAGTTATTCACCTAACATGAAACTTCACGCTTTCCGCGTGTGATTTTACCCATGGTAGAGGTACGTACTTCATCATCTGCATATAGGGTATAAATTTTGGCTACGCGCGTGTAACGCGATAAGACCTAAGGAATTGAAAAAAATAAAAAAATAAAAAAATAGGGTATAAATCCACACCTGAACCCTAAACCTGGGTCTCAAACGACTGGAGAAATGGAATCTCTCGATGTTATAGGAGGTATACATTTTCTCGTCTCTTTTTCTCTTATTCAGAAATCTCGAAACATTATATCACAAGACTTTGAGTCGAGTTTGAGACTAATTTCTGTCCAAAATATTATACGCTCTCGATCTTTTCACTCTCCTTATTCAAATAATTATAATAATCAAGACCACGATCAAAATTCAGTCCAGACATGACAGAGATGTATGCACCTATATATTATATATGGAGTAAATCTTCTGAAAATTGATATATCCTTCTATCTGTAATCCGCAGCTGTGTACTGTTCCCCTAGAATTTACAGCGCCGACCCGTTCTCGGAATATTCAGTTACGTAGATATTTTGGTTAACAAATTTTCCAAACTGAACTCTGTAAGATTAAATTATAATGAATTGATAGAGAACGAAAAAAAAAAACTTCCCACTCTCTAATAGCCAACATTTGATGTAATAATAAGAAAAACGATTAGGTACACCCGTCATGAAATTGAGGTAAAGAATATATTACATAATATTATTATTATTATTATTTAATTTTTTTTCCATTTTTCCATTTTTCCTCCCTGTTTGATCAATTTTCATTTCTCTTATACCATCATAATAAGACGAGTAATAATTAAGATGTTCCTTCTGCTGACAATGAGTGAAGAATAAAAAAAAAACCCTTTAAAGTTGAAATGTAGGACAACGTAAGACGTAAAAGATTTGTACGTGTGCGCAGGACGTGGAACGAGGCGAGGTCACATCGTCGTCTCCCCACATCGTATCGGAGGTCGGCGTCGACTCGAGTGTCTCGGTAGTTTCCCCACCGCTTTCGTCCACCTCACGTGTCGGCGGCGAGATGGGGGGCCGGCGTAGAACAGTCGTGAGTTTGCTGCGTCGGTTTACGTTTGCGATGTTAATCCTCGGCGTTATTGTCGCTGCATCTGCGGCTGTTTGGTTATTTATGGGTCCTATGTTCTTTCTACAACTTGTTCTCGTCGCTACGATAGCCTATTTTGCATCCGGTGGAAGGCTACGGTGGTTTTATGTTGCGATCAGAACATTACCGAGAGATTTAACGTGAGTATTACGATATTACCATACCTTTTTATACTACACACATATATATATATATATATATATATTATAATTTACCCGTACAATATATAATATACCTAAACGATAATTTCATAAATTTATTCTTCTATTTCTCGTTCATACAGGGATTAAGAATGATTGATTGAAAGACAAGAACAAAGCTCACATAGTGAATTCTTTCTTTTTTTCATACCTTTATGTATATGGTTTGGAAGGATTTTTTCATTTCCGTTATCAAGTGTAGTGTAGTATAGTTTAGTATAGTACAGTATAGCAGAGCATACATAGCGTAGCATAGCGTAGCATAGCATAGAGAATGTATCTTACTTTCTCCGCTCGAGTGTATAGCGATGTATGAATAATTTATCATCGTGTATGCATGTGTACGTGAATCTGTACCGTTATGCACGTATTAATAAATAAAGAAGAAGAAAAAACAGAAGAATAATAAAACTCAGGTCAGACCGGACGATTTATTTTTTCTCCCCATTGGATATCCGTTGATGAAAAGAAGGAATTGCCCATGTAGGTATACAGCCTGGAATAGATTCTATAACTTACGACGCGGTTTAGTGTTTCGATTTAATCTTGAAACGTGGATTTGAGGCAGGGATACGAGGAAATTATACACGATAGATAAGAGCGAGGGGTTCTTTTGTTTGAAATTTTGATGAACTGACGTCACGCGACCTCGGTAAATAAAAATAAAAAAGCTCAAAAGCAACCAAACCTCGCAATTGCTGTTTACGTAAGAAATATTCCGACCGGAATTAATTCGAAAACATTAATGACGCGATGTTTTCGGATCTCTTTTCTCTCTTCACCAATTCCTTTCTTTCTCGCATTATTATATTATTACTGTTATTGTTCACCTGCGCGCTGCAGCGTTTCGTCACCCTAACATACCTATAATACATGTCAACGCACAATGTGCTGCTGCATTAACGCACCTTATGCAGTTTGGACCGATGATTCGCTCTATAAGGCCCTTAAATTGATTCAAACAGAAATTTGATCTCATGAAATTATGAAATTATGAAATTTATTGAATAAGAGATTGTAGAAAAACTTTTTGATATCTTGTTATGCCGTGTTCGAACCACTTGCGGGGTTTGTTCCGTTAAATAAAGAAGTAAAATAGAGACGATGATAACGATAATGATAATGATAAATATAATTATAAAAACATGTATACAAGTCGACGGATCGGGGCGGTACTTGTTGCGTCCAACGTTTCTGTGCTACGGCCGCGTGGCGTTAATGTATGCGACCTTATAGTTAACACTGTATGTTTAATACTTTGACTGTTAATATTATAACCGATGACTCGGCGCGATTTCTGTATACTCGAATGAGAATATCGTCGAATTTTACCTATATGCAAATACTTTATGCCATGAATCGTACTTGCTTCTGATTATATAGTCGTTATTTTTCCCCTCTCGCCCGATTTCTCAATAGATATAGAAATTAGAAAATTTGGAAAACTTAAAGAACCATTCACTCTCAAACATTGTAATGGATGTAATGAAATGATCGTTCAAACAGGGCAATCGTTAGATACATAAAGCTGTTATGGTCAAGTCGATGCAACGAAAGGAAAAATCGAAGTGTGGCAGATGTCTTCGCCCAACATGTCGCTAAACATCCGAATAAAACTTGTTTCGTATACGAAGATCAGGAGTGGACTTTCCAACAGGTACCCCGTATCATATGTTTGAAATTTTCACATTATTAATAATAATAAAATGCAGAAGATAATTGATTAATTTTTATCTTCAGATCGAAGACTTCAGTAATAAAATAGCAACGGTATTTAAGACACACGGTTACCGAAAAGGAGATGCCGTTGCTTTGCTTTTGGAAAATCGTCCCGAATTCGTTGCGATTTGGCTTGGATTGAGTAAACTTGGTGTTATCATTCCGTTGATAAATACAAATCTTAGAAAGTCATCGCTTTTGCATAGTATCAACGTGGCCGATTGTCAGGCACTTATATACGGCGCCGAATTGGGCGATGGTGAGTTGGAGAATGAAAATTCAAAAATAGTTTCGACAAAAAAAATAAAAAAACACTCAATGAATAAATAAATTACTAAAAATTATTTGCTTATTTCAGCCGTCAAGGATATATCGTCTTCCCTAAACGCGAAGGTGGCGTTGTACAGGTTCTCCGACAAACCCAATTCAACGTCGAATGGATTAAAGGAAAAGGATCTAGCCGCTATTCTTGTAGACGCGCCTACCACACCGCCTCTCGTACGAGATAAAGGTGGATACGGTGATAAACTATTATACATTTATACTAGCGGTACAACGGGACTACCGAAGGCTGCGGTGATCACAAATTCCAGGCAAGAGAATTAAAAAATTACTGAACAAATTCGCACGCGGATTATATAAAATTAAACCGAAAGAATTGTATTTCTCATGAATTTCACGTAATGATCCAAAAATTCATTGAAATAACACACAAAAAAAGTTTAGGTTTGTTTTTTCGGTCGTTTTTTTTTTTCCCCCCCGAATTCCGGGTCAATGTATGATAAAAATTAAGACGAAAAAACGTTGTGCAATGACGAAACAGTTGAACGGATTTGATCGCAGAGATGAATGATCTACCGTGACCCCCTCGACGACGACCCACACATTTGTTTATCAAATTTTTTTCGTCTCTTTTTTTTTCTACAAACTAAGAATTTACAAATATTTCTACGCGTATGAAGATTCAGCGACTAGTCAATTATCCCTTGCGTTTGAGTTCACACTTCTAGCAACGAAATAGATTAATATTAGTTATGCAATACGTATATGAGGTATGAAAATTTGTCAACGTTATTAATAATTTGTCGTCGGAGGTGTTATTTGAATGAATCGGATAATTTATAAATGTGAATATAAAATGATTTGTCCTCACCGGAAGTTGGTTATTCATTTATTCTCGTGCATAATCCGAGTTTTATTAATCCATAGGTATCTCTTCATCGCCAGCGGTATACATTATGTGGCTGGATTTCGGAACAGTGATAAATTCTACACTCCACTACCCCTATATCATACCGCGGGTGGTATTATGTCTATAGGTCAAGCTTTGTTACACGGATCTACCGTTGTTATTAGAAAAAAATTCTCCGCTAGCGCCTATTTCACCGATTGCGCTAAATATCGATGCACGGTGAGTAGAAGACACCAACGTTTCATTCTTTTCATTTATTTGTTTGTTCATGTTATTCATGTTATTCATGTTATTCATATTATTCATATTATTCGCTGTATAATAGCATCGACAGTTTTACCCGATATATATTACTTCCCGCCTTTTGCTTCTTTTATTCAGATGCGTGTAGAGATTTTCTTACAATTAGTTGAAATAAGATCGCGATCGGTAACCGCACGCGAGTATCGAATGTTACGCAAACTGCGGCTTTGATATACATACGTATATTATCACCTGATGTATCGCACTTACACTGTAATATCTTAAGATAACTCACACGTTACGTTCATCATATTCACATTTATCTTTTATTTGTGCGGACATTAATCACCGCGTCGGGATATCTAATACCGTGAACACTTTTCTATACGAGATATCGGTCTTATCTGATCTTGTAATTACGCGTATTCGATAAAACAAATCTGCACGTTCGCCTATTCAGGTTTTAAGACGCGCGGCATTTCACGTTATCGCGCAAAAATGGAATCGAGATTTGTGTTTAAATATCGTTATTAAGTATATGTAATTATTAGGGTGGTCGTTGAAAATTAAATTTTTTCAGGCGCCCCCCTAACAAGTTTCCTTTTCGTGTAAAATCGCGTAAAATCATGAGGAAAATTTGTTTGAGATAAAACATACAAAAATTTACAAAAAAACAAATCACCCTCATGTTTTCACACGAAAAGCAAACTTTTTATAGGGCGTCTGAAAAAAATTCAATTTTGAACGACCAGCCTGATGTACAACCTTTCTATATATCTATATTTCCGATTACATTAAATTGCATGAAATTGAGATGAAAATCCAATTGAAACAAATATTTATTCATTAGATATATATGTACTCCCGGCTTAACTGAATGAACGTAGAAAAATTCACCGCGAGAAGCTTGAAAACTATGCGCTTTTCTTTTATGTCAACGATCTTTCCAAATTATCCTGCAACCACACTCTCGTGAGATTTGATGCTCGCGATAAATTCCTGGACCGAATAGAGAAACTATAAATGGTTGTTGTTGTTATTGTTGTTGTTATTATTATCACTGGCATTATTATTATTATTATTATTATTATTTATCAAGAACCACTTGTTATCATTACGATAATAATTAAATTCACGTCAAGAATGTACTACAACGACACTGCACTTACGTGAATCTACTACTACATTTCAAAGCAAACGAAACTCGTCGACCGCGGCCAGTTAGCGTACTATCGTATCACAACAACTGACGAAAAACGTGCGGAAAACTTTACCACACAACGAACTACGATTATATCATTTATAAGGATATTTTGACTTGATAAAATGGATAAGCTGATTTAATGATATGTTTTGGATCATCATCAGCTTGCCTTGTTGACAAACGATATACTTTCCTTTATCGCATAGATATCTGAATCATTATGATGTATTTACCCGCGATTAATCGATCACTGTCACTATCACATTTTCATTCACCGTTATCGGGACTTGCGGGTAATTACAAAGTCTACAAACGAAACTCTTTGTTGGATTATTAATTTGTCTTGAAAGCACTTGAAAGATAACCCGATTCGTAACAACCAACGGTTAAAGGTTGATCAGAAATTATGTACTGAAGACGCGTGCTGTTTATGCTACTGCTACTGCTACTGCGCGCAGCGCCAGCCCTAGCGGTTCATACGATCTGCACAAATACTAGTACGCTTTGTGTTGAGCCTTATGTCACTGTAGGTTGTCTTTTGATTATTTTTATTGCCTGATTCAGAGGTAATTAAGAATAAAAACGGAAATCGTCTTACTTATAATAAAAGAGAAGATTCAATTAACGTTATTTTCACTTCAACCACAACGAACGATACTTCGAAGATTCAATTTCCACATGCGCACGTCGCGAAAGATGGCAGCACCGCGCGGCGCGCTGTGGGGATTCTTTCGCGGGCTTTAGGTCAGCTGAATAAAAATGAGTCACATTAGATATAGTTTGATTTTATAAAGTAATATTTAAGTTCATTGAATAGCAATAATCAGTCTTTACAATTACATGACTCACGGAAGACTGTCTTACAATTTTCAAATTCTTAACGAACAGTCATAGAAGATAGCGGAAATACATAGACGTTACAACTCACATAGTGGAAAGCGGTACCATTGACTAACAATATTTTGTCCAAACTTATACTTCTAAAACTAACTACAGTGTTGGTGCTGCGAGCGCCACAGCGCATTGGAAGACAATTTTCATTTCTGACGGGAACTGAGTATTTCACTTTGAAACCCTAACCGTATTTGAAATTTTTTTCTATAAAATATAATAACGGCATCACGATGATCACGATAATCGAAAATTTGACTCGGACGAACTCTCGGTAATAATTAGTATGGTTAATATCAATATTTCTACACATTATGTTTGCATATCACATATGCATATATTTTGTAACAACTGATCCGTGTCAAGGTGGCCCAATATATCGGTGAAATGTGTCGCTACATACTGGCCACACCAGAGAAACCAGAAGACAAACAGCACATCGTGAGAGTTGTGTTTGGCAACGGACTAAGGCCTCAAATCTGGGAAAAATTCGTAAACCGATTCAAAATATCGCAAGTTTCCGAATTCTACGGAGCTACTGAAGGCAACGCAAACATAGGTACATAATTATCAAGATCAGTATTTTTTCTAATCTTCATTGTCTTTTTTATATCATCTTTATCCATTTAATCACTCATTCATATCTTCATTCAATTATTCCATTAATTACTCCACAAAATCGATAATTGTAATCAATAATCGGTCACTGCGGTTACAGTAAACATTGACAATACTGTTGGAGCGATTGGTTTCGTATCGAGAATCATTCCAGCAGTTTATCCAATATCAATCATCAAAGTAGACGCTACTGGGGAGCCAATAAGAAACGCCAAAGGACTATGCATGACCTGTGAACCAAGTAAGGATTCGATTTCTTCTTTTACGTATTAGAAACTAGTCAACCTATCTTGGTTTTTTTTTTTTTTTTTTTTTTTTTTATATTTCAGCTAAAAGTCTCTACAAAGCTATTATTTTCCGTTATTGAGAATCCATTTTCTTCCTTCAGACGAACCTGGTGCATTCATCGGCAAAATTTTGCCTAACAATCCAACAAGGGCGTTTTTGGGATACGTCGACTCAAAGGCATCCAAAAGCAAAGTTGTTCACGATGTATTTTCCAGAGGTGATTCTGCGTTCATTTCTGGTGAGTTTTATCAGAAATACAGAAATAGATTGAGAAACTGAAAACAAATTTAATCAATTTAATCGGAATTTATTGTGAAAGATTTGAATGAACTAAGAAAACGACATAAATTCAATGAAATTCCTCCTGTGATGTAAAACGAACAAATGGACTGGAAAATGAAGAAAAAAGTTGAATGAGCTTCATTCTCATTTTTATACATTCCTTTATTTATCTACTTATTTATTTTTCAGGGGATATCTTGGTAGCCGACGAGTTTGGGTATCTCTTTTTCAAAGATCGAACCGGGGATACATTCAGATGGAAAGGTGAAAATGTTTCAACATCAGAAGTCGAGGCTGTTGTTAGTAATCTTGCCAACTACAAGGACTGTGTTGTCTACGGAGTCGAGGTGAGAGGAATAACAATTTAGAATATTAATCTGGTGAAATTTCCTGTCTTCATAAACAGCATGATAAACCTTCTTGGGTTCATTTTAGTGATACAAAATACTGAAATAAATCTACTTTTCTAATCTTTGAGGATAACAGAACTGTAAATAAACCTTCTGATGGTAATCACAGGTTCATGGATCTGAGGGTAGAGCCGGAATGGCAGCAATCTATGATCCAGACGATACGCTGAATTTAGAACAGTTGATGTTGGGGATAAAAGAACATCTGCCGTCCTACGCTAGACCCCAGTTTATTAGAGCTTTGAGGAAGATTGATCTTACCGGTAAGTATCTGTCGAAAAATATCTATGAATCTTGTTCACATGTTATGGAATAAGTAAAGATTTGGGATTATATTTGAGGAGGATTTAAAAAAAATTCATTTCATCAAAAATATAAGATAAATGAAGACAGGGACGTGATTTGATGTTTTATGTATTCTCTTTTCCTCTTAACTCTAGGCACGTTTAAGCTGAAGAAAAAAGATCTACAAGATGAAGGATACGACCCTTCAAAAGTTCAGGATAAAATATATTACTTGGATCCGAAATCTAGTTACAAATCTCTTACGCCCGATGCATACGATCAAATTCAGCAAGGAAAAATTCGTTTGTAGCGAATACATGATCGATTGGGAATAGACAAAGTTATTCGATTTTCGAAATGTCGATAAAAAAAAAAGTCAGAAAAGATTGAAAATACCATTCGAAAAGTCGTGATAGTAACTGTTAATGAATTAACGTAAATGATATAATTATTTCGTTATAAAAGAAGAACAAAATAGAAAACTGCAAACGGGCAAAAGTATCGTTTATGGCATTTTATAATAATATGAGGGCTGAAAACTTGATCCAAAATATCTAGCATAATACATAGATTCGTTTTCAATCAGGCATTTTTATTGTTCTTCATTTCTTATAGTAGTTTCTTCTTTCTTGTTTCGAAGAAGTTTGCATCAAAAAACGAACGCTCAAACATTTAGTCCTTACCCCCTGCATTCAAAACGCACAAGGAGTTGATATCCAGTTGGAATTGAATTTCTATGAAACATACCTGTATGATTAAGAAAATTTATATCAAAAACGCAATGTGCTACGACTGACTTGAGAGATGTGTGTATATGTATGTATATATATATATATATATATATAATAATGATAATAATAATAATAATATAACCGTTATGGCGTCTTAGAGGATGATTTTATATAAAGATTTTGTATTATTGGTTTCATTGCGGTTCTGGATTATAATTTGGCGACGATTTATTGTGTACAACTTCAAAGATTTCCGGTAACGCTTTAATATTATTATTGTTATTAATATTAATAATAATGATAATAATAATAATAATAATAATAATAATATTGTGTATCAATAAGACCTATAAGGTAATATAGTTCCGATTTACATTGAAAGAATGTTATTATCGCAACGTGCCAAGGTGTGTGTTAATAATTTACGGCTACAACTACTATTTAGCAAAGATTGTTAATTGTTATTTTTTTAGAATAAATGAAAGATACAAAGAATTACTATTTTCTAAATCTACCCATTCATAACTTATTTCAATGCAATAACCTTTACAGTTATGATATATAAACTTATGTATACGTTAATAAATTTATTCATATATTTTGGGTACATATTTGCATTGTGAAAAAAAAAAAAACGATTTTTCAATTTATCCCTCATCTTTGAGGAGTTGAGTTTCAGTCTTGTTCAAATTTCCCGGATCTCAGAGTAGTCCAGCCCCACCGACCCGAATGTCATTCGTACCAACGCTAAAATGTTTTCCCAAGGTTTTCCCATATTATATTCCGTTTTTCCAATGGACTTCTTGTCCTTTCTCTTTTCATTTATGATTACCTACTATTACCTTGCCGTTGAGTGGAGGAAATACATTTACTTTTCATCCTCTGGTAAAATCAAATGAATAATTCGTGATTTGGTTCGTTTCTGTTCGTTTAGTTGTGAATAAAAATTTTCTTTCTCCAAAACACCCGTCAATGCAGCCAACAGTAACTGCGTACGGCGCTGACGCGCGCATTCGGTTAAACAAAGGAAACAAAAGTCTTCCGGCATTCTATTCCCTACACTAACCAAGGCACTAACCATCCGGAATTTCCGTATAATTTTCACAGTTTCGTTGTAACATCCTCATTCCTCGGTCGCTCTTCAGTCTTAACACGTGTCAAATCTATACCTACGGGTATGCTTCGGATTAAAGGCTCTAGTATCTTATTCTTCAGGTGTTCAACTCACTGTATATAATATACGTAAAAGGTAAATTTCGAATATTTAATACAAAAAAAATATCACAGTCGATAAAATCCTCAGTGCAAAAGCAAAAAAATAATACAATAGACGTATATTTTTGACTTGTACAAGATATTTATTTATACCGTTACACACGTTACAATTAAAATCGCTAATCTCTTAACAATGAATTCGCATTTCAAGACGGACTTTCGCATGACGTGTGCATTGTATAGCACACGCATTATCATACGTATGCATATGTTATTTCCGCGACATGCATATTAAATACTTACATTAGATTTTGATGCACGGAATTACAGATCGTGTATTACCATATTTAGTTGGTACAACAAAATAGTATAGACAATCGGTACACGATTCGCGCTAGATAATTTATTACTCTCTCATTTCTCGCCGTATTTCTGACACGTGGTCGCATTATGGTTGCATAGCTTGCATATAGTATACATAAATCCATACACACGCACATCCACACATCACACCGCTCTGGATGCAGGGCGTGCACTTGTAATTGAGATAAACAGGGTTTACGCGCAGTTTGCAGTTTGCAGGAAATGTATGATGTATGATGTTATAAATGCGGATTTTCTTTCGCTTAATAATGAATGTGCAATATGGATATCTATAATGCAGAGCGATTCTGTGGAAAATCACGCGCCTAATCTCCTCATTATTCGACTACTATACAGCAGTCGCGGCTAATTCTCACTACTATATTATGACAGGCACGTCATCGATTTCCTTTCCTCATATATGTATTGCTATGGTGTTAAGTCATAATAAGGCACCGGATATTATAATCGCCTAACGATAAGACAGTTTCTTTTATCTATCATATGCCATACTATAAATGTGCGTGCAGTGAACTTATTTTGTTCCTTAAGAGCATGTCCTAGTCCTACCTTTACCGGCTTTAAAAAAAAGTAAAACATCGAAAAAACTCCGAAACGATGGTTAAAAATGATATATAATGGATTTATTCGATGATGAGGGACCAATAGGTTCGATCCAGTACCCGAGATCCGTTGAAATCGAGAAAAATTAATTTTTTATGTTCGTCAAGTGCGTCCGTATCACCTATTTTGGTTGATATCAAAGTCTACGCGTCAAAAACGCAAAAACCGGCAACGTACCCCTAGTCTACATGCAATAACGAACATTTGTGTCTAAAAATTTTGTTGCTTCACGTAACAATGGGGCGATCAAACCGAAAGTAGAGCGGTAGTCAAGATGTAAATAGTGTAAAATTGTCAATTTCTGACAGCGGATCGTGAGACACGAGACGGTCCTCGGCTAACGAAACGCCCGACAGATGGCTCTGCGCGTAAATCATTGTGAGTAATAATTGAATTACAATTATAATATAATTATTATATTGAAAAATATAATATTTTGATTATTTTTTGCCAAGTATCAATGATAATACTTGGCAAAAAATAATAAAAATATTATATTTTCAATATAATAATTATATTAAAATCTCATGTCTTACGATCAGCTGTCAGAAATCGACAATTTTACACTATTTACATCTTGACTACCGCTCTACTTTCGGTTTGATCGCCCTATTGTTGCGTGAAGCAACAAAATTTTTAGACACAAATGTTCGTCATTGCATGTAGACTAGGGGTACGTTGCCGGTTTTTGCGTTTTTGACGCGTAGACTTTGATATTAACCAAAATAGGTGACACGGACGCACTTGACGAACATAAGAAATTAATTTTTCTCGATTTCAACGGATCTCGGGTACTGGATCGAACCTATTCGTCCCTAATCATCGAATAAATCCATTATATATCATTTTTAACCATCGTTTCGGAGTTTTTTCGATGTTTTACTTTTTTTTAAAGCCGGTAAAGGTAGGACTAGGACATGCTCTTAAGTGTAAGTATGTAGTACAGAAATGGGTATAAATTTTCAGGATCGAGGTAATATTGTGGTGTGCCGAAATAGTTGTGTATACCTATATAAAGCGCGGGAAATATTGCAATGACTGAATCGTTGCGTATTTAAGCTATAATATAATATCGATGCGTGGCATTATCTGTGTGATAGAGTTAAATCGCGCTGTGTCTAGAACGCGTTAATTATAAACGTAATAAAATACGCTATAATATACATATTATTCTGTTTGATAACGGGGAGTTGAAAACTAGCCAAAGTCCAACGATTGCGAGAATTTTATTTACATGGGTCGCTCGTAGTGATGAAAGAGAGAAAAAACACTGCGGAACAAAATCTTCGCAATGTATCCATTATCTCTCGCGCTCTCCCTTGTATAACTGTATAACGAATTCATATACCTATATGCGCAATATAATTTTCTAAAACAATAAAGATGTATCAAGTCGTCGCCGAACGAACAATCCAGTACAAGGTTCATATTATAACGACACGTGTATACATAAACAGTTATACAGTACCTACATTATGGTTAGAGTAGTTGAGTATATTGAGAATCACAGTGAGCAGATTTCATTACTTTTCGAGACACCTTGGAACGGTATGAAATTGGAAGCAATGTGAAAAATCATTACAATATTTCATTTTCTTGTTGCACATAGCTTATGTCGCGCTTGAAAAGTTAGACCTCTCGTTTGTCTTGTCGTTTCGGTTTTGAAAAAAATACTTCTACATGCAGTTGGGTTTGATGACTGTATGTAGAATCATACCGTTTAGCTAATCTATTATACCCTCTGCATCTAACGAGTGAGTCAGATGATTCGCGCACGCAAATATACACCCACACACTCACACGCCTGCAGTGTATACCTATACCTACTACACAGTATTACTACATTATAAAGAAAAACCAAGTCGAAGAAGAAATGAAAAATAACAACAACAACAACAACAATGTATGTCGCAACAAGACCGTCTCGTCGACAAAAATATAAGTAGTACGTTTAATCAGAGAGAGAGAGAGAGAGAGAGAAAAAAGACCAAATAACCTAAAAAGATAAATCTCTATAGAAATGTCACACAGGTATACGCGTATGCATGTATTGTATAACTGGCGCTATTTCTTATTTTGTATATCGATAAGATTCAAATTCTATTTTTCACCACCCCGATTATAATCGTCGTAGTCAACGACATACTGTCCAAGAACAATAACAAGAATAATGTTTGTTAATATGGGGTAATAAATGTCTTAAACATGAATAGGCATACTGTGAATATGTGTACATATTTGTCTTATGTCTTTAAATAAATTTAGTTTTATTTCTCACCCCCGTATTACTACCTACCTACGTGGATATAAACGTAGATACATAGGTAGGAATATCGGGCCTTTGGCGCATGCGCGAATCGTTAAGAATTACGCACCCTCTGTGTTATACAGCCGCGTATATACACCTAGTGGGATAGAGGTGATCCCCGTTTCGCGGCGCAATCGTAGTTGTGCACCTGGCAACCCCCCCGTTCTGTTGTTTCAGGGAGCCAGACGTAACGTACGGTAGGTAGGCAGGGTAGCGTGGCTCGCCGCCGTACCTAAAGGATGGACGTCAGATTCATAGTTTTGGTGATTGTGCTCGTTGGCCTGATGGCTGCGGGCGTTGGATCTCGTGTTCAGGGTCCTGCAGCTCGGATTGCTCAGCTAACATTTGCCGCTGCTCTTTTACCCCTTATTTATCACTACCACAGGAGGATCTACGTCATACTTAAGACTCTGCCTCGCGATATTAAGTGAGTGAATTATTATTTATGTTTTATTCAATCCACTATATCAATCATCCCTTATAGTATATACATATGTGTCTTGCTTCAACTAAGTTTCACCTTCTTCTTTTGATCATTCTATTATTCGCATAGCATGTTCGTTTCCTCGAATCGTTTTATATCGCTGCGCAGGATATATAAATTCTATATATATAATTATATTACGATTCTGTAACCGGCTCGCCTTATAACTTGAATTTCGTTCGTTTTTCGCTTCCTCTGCAATCTTCTCGTAATTCCAAGTCGTTTTCATTCAATGTCAACGTGTCAACATTGCGACCATCTCTATAGTTCGAGGGTATTTCTTTTTTTTTTTCATGTGGTTGTACGAGAAGATTTACAAGTTCTTTTTGTCAATTTATTCATTCATATTCCTTTTCTCTTTCAAATTTTATTCTTTGTACAGTGCTAATCGTTACTAATACGTAGAATATAAAGAGGAAAGTGGCTTGTTGAGGTATTAGAGTTCTAATTCCTATACTATACGCTACATATAATACGTATAGAGACACGAGGGTGTATTCTTGAACTCGGCTCGGCTCCCCGCCTCGACGATCGATATTCACTAAAATTTTGATGCGTGACGGTGGTGATGGTCGAGGAAGATAATAGTTTTAAGAACTTTGAAAGTATATAGATGCCGGTCGAAATACACTCTATACTCTATAAAATTTTAGTCTTTACGTGGATCAAAATTAAAAATTAAAAGAAAAAAAAGAAAACAACAGGGTAACACTTTGTCATTCAATAAAAGTTATTCAGGAAAATCGAATACACACGTATTATGCGATGGAATAACGAAACTTTTTCCGTATACCCTACAGTATCCGTCCGTTTATCATCAATCATGCGGTAAAGGATAAACAATATAATAACTCAAAAATTGTATAGAATGATTATTTTTTTTTTATTTTTCTCCTCTCAAATTTTTATCGATAATCGTGTTATTACGTGAAAAATTGCACGCCGCGTGAAGGGGTGCAAATAATAAGAGGCCAGCGGGAGGTTTATAGCCGCCGACTGTTGAAGAAGCCGCAATAGTTCGTTACCGTACGTAGTACATATACATACATGCATAGATAGATAAGTTTTAGCATGTCTCTTTTGCGGATACAAGTAGCGTTAATGTAAACGAAGAATCGATGAGTTTCCGGTATATTTTCTGTATAGTATGTATTGATATGATATACATACGTATGTATAGTACATAATAGCGTAATATGTCGCATCAGAAAGCGTCGAACTATTCTAAACCGCGCAAAGATACCTGTGTATATCTACATAAGTATAATAACCGCAGCGGTATCAACCGCTGCAGCTATAGGCTGAGCTGTGACCTGGTTTTGTTTGTTTAATACATACACACGTATAGTATAATGTATACATGAACGACTTTGTTATATAACATAAATATATGTATTTTATTAATATTCCACTAGCCGAAACTCATGGAATTTCATAATCAATTGGCGTAAGAAGTAAAAAAAAAAACTCGTTTCATGTTTCTAGAACTATGATTAAAAAGAAAAAAGAAATTTATTTTATCGTATTCACATGTACGTATATGTATATACGCGCGTATATATATATAGGTATTTAACACACACACAACACAGTTGCGTAAAGCATTGATAAGATAAAAGACCACGCTTGTTGATATTTTCATTTATGTATCGAATACGTTGGTGTTTATTGGAAAATGAATTTCTAACAAAATTTACTTACTACATATTCAATGTAGAACTGTTAAAGAATCAATTGGCAATCACCCTAATACGTATGTTTGAATATTTCATACTATATGGACAGATGGTTCGGTCTCACGAAACTTCTCCCCTATTTCGGGAATTTCGTAGTCTTTGTCGCAATTGTCGGAGCCGAAATTACATGATAATGCCTTCTATGGTATCAAGTCCTCGGATATGTATTTTTAGCAAGAAGAAGCGCGGGAAATTATTCCACGATTTTTTTTCGATTCCATTTGTAAATCCGAAGATTTCCGCATTTTACATGCTTCAATAAAATTTTTTTCGTCCATGCTCAGAGCTTGATCCGGAAATTTCGGGAAAAAAAAACTGAAACGGTTCAAGCTAGTTTCCAAACAGTTTGAAAGAAATGAATTCGTAATTTTCCGACGAGTTTTCACCGAGTTTTCTCCTTGAAAATCGAATCTAAATTTTTCGCAGCCTTCGGAATAAGTGAAAAAAGACAAAAAAGAGAAAAGCTGAGAAAGTTTTCTCAAATTTTAATCCACAATTTTCTACCTCGAATTTTTACGCAAAATCAATATTTTTGCCAATAATTTTTCTTTCTTTTTCATCAACATTTATTCATTTTTTAATAATCAATTTCAGGTTTTTATATCGCTATGTAAATGCAGACATTGAGACGAAAGGTTTTGTTAGAAACAACACGACGGTCATCAAGATATTCTCAGAACGTGCTAATCTCTATCCCAACAAGCCATGTTTCATTTTCGATGGTCGGATTTGGACAAACGCAGATGTAAGTATGAGCAAAATGAATTCAATGCTTTCGCGAATGATTTGTTTAAATCGTAAGTTTTATCGAAATTTTACGGAAAGAAAATCATCATTTGAAATTTCATTTACAAACAGATAGAGAAACTCAGCAATCAGATAGCCTCGGTTTTCCAAAATGCTGGATATGTAAAAGGAGATGCTGTAGCATTGATGATGCACAACAGACCTGAGTTTGTAGCTACGTGGCTAGGATTGGGAAAATTAGGCGTAATAACGGCACTGATCAACACAAACCTGCGTGTGCAGCCTCTGAAACATTGTTTGTCAGCAGCAGAAGTCAAGGGAATCATTTATACCAGGGAAGTAGCCTCAGGTGTGTTCTCCAACTTCGATGCAGTAATAGAGTCTATTTTTTGAAAAGATAAGAGAAGGAAAAAATAAAATTACAATAGCCAAAAGGTAATTGATGAGGTCCTTTTCAAGATAAGCAAATAACTTGGACCTATTTCTCCTCAGCAATAAACGAAATTGCCGATACCATCGGGGGAGTCGAAAGATATGAATGGGGAAGTTCGCAGGGTGAAGAATCTAATGGTGCTAAAGATATTGACAAACTTCTGGCCGAAGCTAGCACTTCGCCACCTGTTGTAGACCAAATACCTGGCTACAGAGACAATTTACTGTACATTTATACCAGCGGCACTACTGGGCTACCCAAAGCTGCTGTTATGCCGCACTCGAGGTACAATTTCACTCTGGAGCTTCACTTCCCAGGCTTATGATGCAAAAATATGCTACAGTTGTTAGTGAAGCTAACGAGCCTTGGCAAAAGATCATTAAAAGCATGAAAGCAGCAGCATTTGTTGTCCATACGCGGTTTAATATTTTCTTAGCTGTATTTAGAAACGCGATTAGATCAATTTCAATGCTCTGTAACTCGTTCTGATCACATAATCTTGGTCTTTGGTTTGTGGGGATTGCAGTGTCTGAAAATGGGCACAGTTTCTAATCATTTCTATATACTCTGGACATTCTTTGTACCACATTTCTCATCAATTGATTTTCTCTCTATTTTCGTCCACTCTACGCGTCAGTATATACATACGTGTCTACAAATGATTTATTAATGAGTATTGAGTAACTTATGTAGGTCGGCTCTGCCTTTACCGTAAAATACTACTGTCTACAACCCTAAGATCCATATTTTACTACACAGTTCAGCTAAAGATGTTAACGAAAGTAAAAGAAAAAAACGGGATGTACTGTACTTTCTCAAAATTATGAGTTTTTCATTGACCCTTTTATTAAAACTTCTTTCAATGACGTGAGGAGAATTTTTTTTTTTAACAACGAATTACCCAACATTTCACCGAACATTGTCTACGGCACAATATATACTATCCCTAATCCTCTCAGGGAGACCCCACAACTTTATGAGAATGAGATTACAAACGGGTATATAACTCAACCATCCACGACTCTTTATTTTACCTTCAAAAGCCGCAGTGTTTTGTTAATTCTGAGCTAAAAATCCATATAATTTGATCTTCTTCATTTTCATCATCTCAAACAACTAAATCACGTTTTCAGATACCTCCTGATTACTATGGCGACTTATCACATGCTTGGCCTCAGAGCTAACAGCGATATTATGTACAATCCACTTCCGCTCTATCATACAGCAGGTGGAATAGTCGGGACTGGATGTGCGCTGGTCAAAGGAATCCCCAGCGTATTGAGAGCGAAATTTTCTGTCTCTGCTTATTGGACGGATTGTATCAAGTACAATTGTACAGTGAGTAATGTCCCTAGTTTCTATCATCCATCTTTCTATAAAGAAGAAAGATTCAATCGTTGCTTTCCGTCCGCTTTCAGCTAGCGCAATACATCGGGGAGATGTGTCGCTACTTATTATCAGCTCCAGAGCGACCAGAAGACACTGCTCATTCCGTCAGACTGATGGTCGGTAATGGAATGAGATCCCAGCTTTGGCAAGAGTTTGTTAATAGATTCAAGATCGAACAAATAACCGAAGTTTACGGATCTAGCGAAGGAAATGCGAACATTGGTAAAAATCACTCTAATTATACGAAATACGTGAATTCACGTGAAGGGCTTTGTGAAACCTGACCATTGTTACTTCATTATAATTACAGTCAATGTCGACAATCAGGTCGGAGCTGTCGGTTTTGTTCCATTGATATTACCAAAGTCTCTTCACCCAGTAGCACTGATCAGAGTCACTGCAGACACTTGCGAGCCCATCAGAGGACCCGACGGACTTTGTATACGGGCAAAAACAAGTGAGGCAGATATTTCTCGCCCATTTATTCAACTTCGTTTATGCATGAATCCGGTTATTAATTATTAACGATTGCTTACAGACGAGCCAGGGATGTTCATCGGACTGATAAAGCAGGGGAATGCGTCGAGAGAGTTCAACGGATATCTAGACAAAGAGGCGTCTAGGAATAAGACTATAGAAAACGTATTCAGCAGAGGAGACAGAGCGTTTTTGTCTGGTAATTAATGAAACGCCGAGGAAGGATGCACAGGAGTCTTTGCAATTTTCTCTGTTTTCTTTTCTGTATTTTGCAGGCGATATTCTGGTCCAGGACGAGTACGGATACTTTTATTTCAAGGACAGGACTGGGGACACTTACAGATGGAAAGGGGAAAACGTAGCGACCGCAGAGGTAGAAGGAGTCGTTAGCAACGTAGCTGGACACAGAGATGCAACAGTTTACGGAGTGCAGGTGGGTCCCTGCTTATTGAACGGATATGAAAGAATCGATTGATTTGTTTCTTTGATTCTCCAGGTGCCGGGGATGGAGGGAAAGGCAGGAATGGCGGCGATAGTAGATCCCGATAGTCTGCTGGACTTCAAAGCGTTAGCCGAAGGCCTTGATAAGGCTCTACCGTCTTACGCAAGGCCAATATTCCTGCGCATCGTGAAGGAGCTTGAAATGACGGGTACATTCAAACTGAAGAAGATTAATCTGCAAAAAGAGGGATTCGACCCTAACAAAATACAGGATAAAGTGTACTTCAGATCTGGGAACAAAGAATATGTCGAAGTTACGCCTGAGCTATACGAGGAGATTATCTCTGGTACTGCCAAGTTATAAGGCATAGTATTCTTTGGTTTTTACAATAATTGCGTCGAGGATGACTGTAAAAAGAAATGAATCCACTAGAAATGAATAAATGAAAATAAAAAAATGTTAAAAATTAAAAAAAAAAACAAGAAAAAAAAACACAGTGAAATGGGGAACGTAAGAGGAGGAATTATAAATAGGGACAGTAATGAAGTAATACACATAATGAACAAATAAATAAATAAACAAATGAGTAAATAAATGAATAAATAAATGAATGAATAATTAAATCAAAACTTATGCTGATTATAATAAACTGTAGCATTTTCATTACGTATTTAAATAAAACAATAAAAGTGAAGTCCGCTAACTCACGCTGTAACAAGAGTTGTTATGATACTATGAAAGAAGAAGAAGAAAAAAAAAAAAGAATAAGGAATGAATAAAATTAGGGTACAAAAATCTCATCTCATCTCTGGATCGTTTAGATATTATAGTGTAGAGTATAGGCATATATTATAACGTTCAAAAGATGAAGGAAAAAAAAAAGAAAAAAAAATCTCATTCAGCTCAAAGTTACATACCATCGGTTATATCTCACGGTAAATTGAAACCTGTTAGATAGATTATGGATGTATAAAATTAACAGGTCGAAGGTGGACAATTGGTAAACGTTTTCATTATTTTCTTTCGTTGATTATGATCGTTATAAAAGCAAAAACAAAAATATTCCTATTTATTATTAATAGCTGATTAGCTGGTATAAGCACACAGAAGTCAACGTTTATAATAGGTCAAGGCTTTAATATTTATTATTGAAGCATTGAATTGATCAGTATGGGATATTAAGCAGACAACGTCTGTAATAAGGCGAAAGACAGATAACATCGTAGTTATGCTTATTAAACATGAAGCGAAAGGAATAATATCATCTCTTCGGTCGTTTGAGCATTATGATAATCATATTTGCACATAATATCGTGTGTTCTTGCGGTACATGTGTACGTATACACGTGAATACCTGCATACCTGTAACGTATATCGAAAATACTAGTCTTTAGCGCTGTACTAAAATTATCACGTTGACTGCAATGATTATTATTATTGATAATTTTAAAATCTATTGCATTTTTCATAGGCATATTGATATACAAACTCTATGTCATTAGTAGGGGGATATAATATAACATAATATAATATAATATAATATAATATAATATGATATAATGTAAAAGATTATAAATTATTTAATACTTATAGTGTATATATATATATATATATATATATATATATATATATTATATATATATATAATTCCTTCAGGTCTCATGTTTGATAATAATCGTTGTTATTTTTGTTGTTCCATTTGATTTTATTCTCTCTATACGATTACGAGCGGCAGTGGGGAAAAAAAAACTATTTCCTAAAAGCTGTCTGTCGAAAGAACGAAAAGCAACAATTTGGTGTACTTATTGTTAGTTTTTATTTATCATGACCATGAGAAGTGATAAGGGTTTTATTGATTTTAAAAACGTCCATCCGAGCGAATAAATTAGTGAACTTGGTAGTTGAATTTTTCTAATCACATGTATACCGAATTTCTAAAGAAGACATTCGGCTTGAATTGACGTGGGTGAACAATTTGAGAAAAGTTTTATCTAGATAATTTGCTAATATACAGTTTATTACATTTAAACTGCTCAAAATCTGTATCTCCACATACATATTAAAGATAAACATTACATGATAGTTATATAAACGCTGTATCGTAATAATAGCACTATAATATCGCGTTTTTTGTAGACAATTATCAAGTAGATGGGTGATTATAGTGATATCGACTGATCAGCTCTATTTTCTCATTTTTCTCTCGTTGCTTTCCCCTATTATTATATTAAATGATTATAAAAAAGAAAACGAAGAAAATCAACTTGAGAATGAGGCAATATCCGATGTTTTTATTCAGGTAATAGGAAAATTATTGAATATTAGACAATTTAAATATAATGTACGATTTTTATGGCTTGCGCAGTTTGTAATATGTACATAGGTATAATGCTCGGGTCAGAATTCAATAACAAATTATTATTATATTTTTTTTTCTTACATTACATGTTATAAGGTACAATAATGACAATTTAACGCAGTAGCACGATAATATAATCATAGAGAGAAAGTGAATAATTGAAGATTCATTTGGAAGAATAATGATAATGATCCAAGACACTGATTTATGTTTTAAATCTAATGCTAAATTGAAACGTTTATACAGTCAATTACGATTTTCGTGTCATACTATCAATATTCAACCAATAGTGTTGCATAATAGGTAAAATAAATAAATGTAAAATAGTAAATAAACGAAAACTGTGTAACGTGCCTTGTAGGCGATTAGCTATAAAGTCAGTTGAAAATTGATTACATTAAATTGAATTAATGTATCTTATAATTTGTGAGCTATATGTACGATCACATCGGGAAGAGGGCGAAAAACTTGATTGAATTTAAATTACCCGATTATTCAGTGCTGACTGTACCTACTGTTGTGTGCAAGGTAAACGGCGGAACTTGCGAATAATGAGTACTGGTCGTTTTGTTGGATGTAAATAAATACAGTTGAAACACACAGATTATACTATCTAACAATAATTTATCATTTATAATACTTCTCAATATTTATTTCTCTTTAGTACCACACACTCATCGGCCGAGTAACCGTGAGGGCGCCGTCCCTTCTTCTTCTTCTTCCTTAGACTTATCGCCCACTTGGGCATGTAGTCAAGGGCGCCGTCCCATGTAGAGCCGGAACGGAATCTAGCATGAATCTAGTTTCATGTATTACGTGCATGTATAGTATACACGGGCACATACAACGTTCCGTTCCGTCATTCGAGTTTTTTTTATAACCTATGGTTTCTCTCTGTGATAGCACAACGGGACAGTTGGATAGGATAGTTTGGCAGTGCGACCGCGAGATGGCGATACCGTGTCAACCCGTAGGCAAACTTCATGATTTTAAACTCATGAAAGCATGCAATTTTAATGATTTTTGATCTCTAGGCAAAAAAACTACAGAGGGAAATGATTCGACGATTGATTATTTAGAATCTCGAAGGATAGTAATTGAAGATTATGAGCCAATTTTCTATAATGATTCATGTTTATTGGATAAACATGATTATTCAATTCAAACGATTGTACATGCGATCGTCATACGTGTAATATATTACGCGTAGCACTCACGTAACGTACACGTACACGTAACAGACAACATAAACCATCAAATGTTCATTAATCAGCCACAAGATGCACAAGATCGATAATACAGATTATTAATATTCATTTCTACTCATAAACGCAATAATAACGGATCAACTAACGATGGCAGGAATAAAAGAGGAAGGAGGAGGCCGCCCACCCTCCCACTTCCTGCCCCTGCCGCCAAGGATAACAATACAGCTTACGAGTTATAAACGCAATGACATCGGATGCAATAACAATGTAAGCGATAAAAGAGGAAGGGGGAGGCCACCCACCCTCCCACTTCCTCCCCCTTCCTCCGCGATCAATACACATCCAAAATATTTACAAATACGACTACGTAATATAATAATAATTAAAGCTACGACTACGTAATAATAATAATAATAATAATAATTAAAGCTAAAGTCATAAGCCGCGTCCGCGATCAAAAAAAAACGGTCTTGCCTCCCTAGAGGGGCGCGGAGGGGATGGGGGATAAAAAAAACCCCCCACCCCCTCCTGCCGCCCCTCCAGGGAGGCAAGACCGCCGTATGTACAGAAGGTATCATACGCAAAACATAATAATTTAATTATCGTTTCGGGAGTTTTATTTTATAAGCTAATTACATTCATCATACAATCTTATACTACATAATCACAGAGTCTAATGTGCATCTATAATGTGAATTTATGCCTATTGTAAATATCATCTAGATATTACTCTGCGTGTCGTATTATACTTTACATAACATGTTATGTCAAGTACAATAACATCAAACTCATGACAGTGCGAAGAGCACAAAATTATATCAACTATAAACTATACACTATATAAAATATTATTCCAAATCGGAGATAAGCCATAAAGGCCAAAAAAAAAAAAAAACTATATAAAATATACTATATGGTATTCACATTATAGATACACATCATACACTGTATCGTATATACTATATAGTATACCAGATACTATATAGTATATACCATATACTCTAATTAAACTACTTGGCGACATTCCCACGCTGTCCTTGTGGTGCGGCATCTTGAAGAAAATGTTGGGTTGTTCCTCTGGAAGAATCTTCAGAGTTGTTCCATTCCATTCCATTGTTGAAATCCATTCCCCGGCTCGCCCGATATCATCCTGTGGACCAATTTCATATTTTTATACAAAGCTAGTTTGCAGAGGAACAAAGACTAAAAAATACAATTAATATAATATCGTGTCGATTATGAGTGATAATATTTGTATTACGAATGTATTCGGAGCTCATGCTCCTTTAAACCGGTCTAACAGAGCCACTGTTGTCCATGCGACACGTTCTTCAATATCTTTTGTTCCATTCACTTGTGCCTGATTTCATTTAGACTTTATTCTTTCTTTGGTTTACGTTTATGTTTGTGTTATTTCGTTTCACTTCATTTTAGTCTGTGGCGTGTCATTTGATATTGCGTTGCTAGTAGGCTTTGCATTGCGTTATCGACATTACTTACAGTTGTTTTTTCTTTCGTGTGAAAATCTGAGCGGACTCGATATTATTACCATTAAACGGATACTCGACGAAATCTCGAGTTTTAATGTCATACATCTCATTGATCTTCGAATATCAATCGTATTTGTATTCTTTATCTCCATCTGAATCTGGATTCAAGTTTCGGTTACGTATACAGACTTCATAAATTGATAAATCATTTGTGAATTAAAATGGGGAAAAGACACGTTACCTGATATTAATAAGGTGGAGTAGCATCTTATCCCCGAAAGTTAACTGGTGAAAATATATGTGATGTAGCGATGGCATGTATCTCACAGATCGTAGTACATACATCGCGAGAAATATCAGCCTTCCTTTCCGAAATACGTATGTGTCTACAAACGAATCAGAAGTCCAATTATATCGACACAAAGATCGAATAGTAGTAGTTCGTAGTTGTATGAGATGAATGACTGGTCAGCACTGTTCGAACCAGAGGTGTGAATGACTGCTCGTTAGTCATCTGTGAAAAGTATGATCTATAAAATCTAACGACGAGTGAAGAAACCGATAAAAAAGAAAAAAAACAATTCCCGTACCTCAAACGTGCCCTAGACCAGCCTGTACGAAGAGTCCGTAGTTCGAGTCAAACTGTCAATGCAGCGCGGCAGCTATAGCTGGAGCACGTGGTCCATCGTTCTAAATACATCATTTTTGCATCAGTGTACAAAAAAATTACCGCACCAAGTTCAAACTATTGGGTTTTCGGTTGAAACACGGCGTAACTCGAGTGCAGTTACGGTCTGGTATCATCAACGAATGTACGAAAAGGTGAGCATAAATACGTCGAGCTATACACCGAGTCCTGCGACCGGCGGTACGTCCGCTCAGCGCCTGGTCCGAGAGAAGACTGACGTCAGTCGTGGTGCCGGCAACGAGGTAAACACGGGTGGTGGTGGGAAAAATTAGGCTTGCTGAGATCCGTAAACAACACGAGCCAGCCATCGAAGACGCGTGACGCGTGACTCAATCAAGAACAAAGAAAAAAGGGAAGAAAAAAACAATAACATACCGTCTTACGCGCAAGATACATGAGTCAATTGAATGTATAGTCAATTTTGAGAAACCAAATAAATTACAGAAGCTGAAAACAAATTGTTAAATTCTATTATTTTAATTATACAATCGATTGGAATTCTAGCCAACTTTATGTGCTGGGTTAGTTGCAATTTTATGTAAATAATTACAGCTCATTTTTAGCTTGAATAGCCACTAGTATGAGCATTTTTCGCCTTGGAAATTCTGCAATTTCGAAAATCGCTAACAGTTTCTCAATATTAAGTCGTGCATGAAGCCGGGTATGCATGCATATATCTATACACTATACCTTTTGTCGAAAACGAACGTTTACCAGGCTGGCAGTCGTGCATTCTGTTTGAAAAAAATGATACAAGGGCTTAATGTAACATACTAATAATAATCAATAAATAATAAATCACATATCAGAAATGGGTTATTACTTTTTATTCGTGACATTCGCCGCAATATGCTAACAGTAAAATACGACCCAAGTCTTACCTAATTATCATTATTATATGGGTACTTAATAAATATATATCAAGTATTAATATAGTTTGGTTTTTATATAAAAACATAATATATACAGACATGGATAAATTGAAAAAACATCACTTGATACGTTTGATCACGATAAAAATTAGGGATCGTTACATAAGGGGGGGTCGGGGCGTATAATTATTAATTATTAGTAAGCACGTGGTGTTACAACTCTGCAGCGTACGCGAACACTTCCGTAAATTGTAATTTTATTTTCATGATTTTATTTATTCATTTATTTATAATAATAATTATAATAATCATAATTATCTCAGGTAGATATTATATCGGCTCGCTAATAATATTATTTCTTCTTTTAAAAATATAAATATCAAGCAAAGCAGCTTTTTCTGTTTTTTTTTTTCATTTTCTTGTTTTTTTTTCCATGGTAATTTTTTCATTTTTTAAAGTTATTTTTCTTCTAATTCGAATATTATCTTATTCTGAGTTAACAAATCGTTTTCTTTCAAATTATTCGTTTATTTTATTTTATTTTGTTTCATTTCTTTTCATTATTTATTTATTTATTTATTTATTTATTCATTTATTTATGACATTCGCATCGATACTCTTAATATTAGTGACTATATTGTTATATCTTGGTTGCTGCTACTGTATAGTTATAAATCAAACATAGCGAACACACCTAAACTCGACCTTTTTTACGTCTTATATTTTATTCGATATTGTCATTACGGACAGTTTCTTTTACTCTCAAAGCTATTTTACTTTTTAATACAGCATATAGATTTTGATGAATGCGTGCCTCGTGTAGAATATTCTTTTCTTTTTCCCTCAAATGCTTCTACAATTTAATCATAATGAATTGAATTTAATTTACGGTCGAAGAAAATTATTCTAAATCGCGATTCAAGGATAAGATTAAAAATCGATATGTCGTTTGAATTATTGTTTCTTTTTCCCCAAAATCAAAAGTTATTGCAGTATTTTCTTTTCTAAAGTCTAAAGATCTGCTAAGTCTTCTGTGTGAAAAGAAAAGAAAAAACAAGATCGTTAAAAAAGTCTGGTAATGCCAAATTGTTTAAACCGACGTAAATAATACGTATTTTATGTACCGATATTCGAATTATCTTTCTAAAAGCAGTAATTAAATATTCAGTATTTTCTTTGTTATATTATGTATGTATGTATATATATATATATATACTTCACCGCTATCTTAAAGACTACATGGTTTTTAATTTTTCTTTAATAACACTTTTTCTTTTTTGATAGGGTTCTTTTTTTATATCAAAGATTTCCGTTAGTGAAAGATAGTTCGATAAACACTAGGATCAATATAGTGAGATAACAAGAGAAAAAAATACAACTCAATGCTGCCTCAAGAGAAGATATTCAAATCTATGGCACGATATATAGTTGGTTTTTTTTCAATTAACTAATTGCTAGAAAATCTTTTCTTTTTCAAGAATAATTCGTCATGTATGCATACAAGGCCTCCTTTCTTCCCTTGACACAGCATTCAATTATTATTTCTATTATCTATGTATGTAGTTCTAATACCCCTTTTTCGCTAAAACTTTTTTAATTAATCACATATAGACGACGAATTATATCCATCTTAATGAACCAAATATTGATCGAAATTACACTTTAGTAAGCTGATCGCTATTTATAAATTTCAATAAATCACTTGCCAATTTATGTAATAACAAGCAATATTTCATTAACTATCTAATATGACCTCGGAATTATTACCTCAGACAATACTATCCTGCCCTTCTTTTCATCATTCACAACATTTCAGATAATAATTTCTTCTCCTAAAGTTCATAAAAAGAGAAAAAACAGAAAAGATGAGTGTGTAGAAAGATAAATCTAGAGACAGTGATCCAGCTCCCTTTAAAACTTTTGTTCGGACTTAAGATAGTATTTTTTTCTTTTTTCAATCATTATTATTATTATGATTATTATTATTATTATTATTATTATTATTATCATTATTATTATTATTATTATTTTTATTATAACTATTCGATCAAATCATGCATCATGATGAATATATAATATTTAAAGGAGGGATAGTGTCGCTAGATTTTTTTTTTCTGTTTTCTTTAAATAAATATAATAATCACGGTTGTGTATAAATCGTGGCGAAGCAAAAAAAATTATTTCGATGAATATAAAAAAAAAAAATGAATCATCAAACTAGTATAATTAATTTTGATATAAAAGTAGGTAAATATGGTCTTTGGATAAATAGAGCATGAAGTAATACGATCTTAAATTTTAGCTTTCATCTTACTTCTCATCTTTTTTTGCTTTCGATCGTTTCAACCCAAAGCTCGGAATAGGTCCCTTCTTTTTTATTTGATCATGCTGAATTAAAATAAGTTAAAAATATATGTGTGTATGATGAAGGTAAACGTTTTATATAAGAGAAAAAAAAAAGAAAAAAAAATTATCCCAAAAAGCATAAAAGCAAAACGAAAGAGAATTAGAAAACGATTTTCGACAACTTGTGAAGTTAGGGCTATATTAATTGAAAACAATCCATGGAACTGATAACTAGTCCAGCGCTTGAAATCAATGTTACAGAATCCATACAGCAAATAAAGTAAAATAATTGTTGTTAGTTGTTTTGTTTTCTTGGATTATTTTCAAAATTATTATTCAAATGCAGATTAATCTTTCCCTCAATAGTTATCACACATTCCGTCGTTATTCAAAGCGTTTATCTCGCATTAAAAGAAAAAAAGAGAGAAGAAAACAAGCTTGAATAAAATAAATCATCAATATTGAAAATCTAAACAATTTGTGACTCGATACTTCGTTTCCAAAAAATTGTATAAAAAAGAAAGAAAAAAAGAAAAACAAATTAGAGAGTAATTTCATCGCAGGTCGGTCAGTCACACAGTTCAATTGTGTAATACAGCAGTGTTTACATAATTACGTCGTGTTCAAAGAAAAGAAAAAAAAATGGTATCGAATATTGATGACAAGTCATATTTCTATTAAGGATACCAATATTGTTTTGCCATAAATACAATCGGTACAGACTGAAACAAAAAAAAATATAAGTGAAATTCGAATCTATGTCTGTTATCTGTAGTAAACTTTATAGGTATATAGTACTATAAAACGTATATTAAAGATTGTAATAAGAATGATGAAAATGTTTGAAACTGTATCAATTCACTAATTATCAATTGAATAATTGTTAATAGTGTGAGTACCGATTGGATATCCATTTTATAAAAAATTAACTAATAACGGAACTTTAGATTGTATTAATATTTAATATGGGCTTGTATTAAACGAGTAACTATGAACAACAGCGGGGGTATTTAGTAGTAGTACAATCTTACACATAACACATTGATGTGTAATAACTATATGACCAGTGCCATATCCTTCTTATTGGGAAGATTGACCTTTTTTCCTTGCCACAAACTGTTGTGTATCGTAAATGCATCGATTGTTACTGTCAAGTGCTTTGTATGCACCTGCGAGAAGCACTTACCTCCAGAATTGTATCTGAAAAATTAATGAGATTATTAGATTCAAAAGAATTCCACGCTGAAACTCCAAGACCAAAATGTATTGCAAATGAATAAAGAAATTACTTGAAAAATTTGTCGAACATTCTGTCGTTGACCTGCTTCGGTCCTGTCCCGTAGAGTTTAGAAACTTCTTCCTTATCGGGACAGTATGAATAAAGAGCTCTGAACTGGCATCCTGCATCTCTGAACAAAATGAGAAAGTGCTTGCTTTCCGATCTCGATATTTCGTCCAGTACCCTTCGTTTTGCTTCCTTATTCACCGTTCCAGGGAATACACAATATTCTACAGCATTCAACATTATTCCTCTATTTGACTTAGTTGTAGGTTGCTTGTATAATCGTGGACCTAAGAAGAAATACGAATATTTATCAGTTTTGATGGAATTTCCAACAGTTTATTGCCACCGATTGTGAGTTCTCACCGTTATAATCCATCATTGAACTAGGAGTACTGCTAATATCACTGCTTCCGTCGTCGAACATCCTTCGTTTGGTCATGAGGCCTGGAGGAAGAGATCCGGGCCCAGAGGGTGATGGTAGATGCCTCATGCTGCCCATTCCTGGACTTGGTGCTCGCCTAGGTGGTGTAGCCCGCCCCAATCCGCTGTCCGTATCTGTGTACCGATACATCATACTGTCTTGATCACTACTCGAACCTGCGAACGCAAGCCTTAATATTTGAAGATGGAATCCCAAGAGCAAATAAAACCGACGATAAGAGATGAAGTTACGATTTATACTTTGAAATTCACACACTGGAAATGAAATTATTCATATAGAGCTTTCAATATTCACCGGATTCTTGATTCATCCGTGTATTATAATATATATGTGAACCGTACAAGAACAGTTAGTCACAAGTCAGACGATTCTTTTTAGATAGTCTTTTTATTTGAAATAATAATATCCATCTTCATTGCAGCTTGCATTGTTCAGAAATAGTATTTACAATACAAAAACACAGTGGGACAATGTTTACATAATTTCTAAAGCAAGTTTAGTTGATGAGTAGTTCTAATGAGAATTTTCTTATATCACAATTATATCACAATTATATCCTCATACCCATTATTACACATTTAGTCTTGATGATAAGCTGATGAAACTGATCACGTCTATTACACTTTTCTATCAAACTACGTTATTCAATTAGTAACTTTAGGCCTACGATTAATTTTCTATTTGATGAGAAGATATATAAACTTTAAACTCTGAACAATCAATCTTTATGACCAGTATTCACTTATTAGTTCCACAAATGTTCGATACTTAGACAGTAAATGAATGACTGTTCATTTTGTTAATTATTCAACTATTGAGCCACTATTTGACTATTAAATATCAAGTTTCAGCAATGTGAATGAGCTAGGAGATATACTAGCGCCAATCGGACTGACGAAAATAAAAATAATTCACGTTGAATCGTTAAGTGTATTTTTTACCTCGCAAGCACAAACTGATCTTATAGATTACTTTTTTCTATGAATATATTGTCCCTTTTACTAGTATATTGTTTAATACCTGAAACAAAATTTGTATATAAAACTAACGAACAAATTACGACAAACTCAAAGCATGACAAAATATATTTACGATAAAGGACCTAATTCTGCGAGAGACAACGAGCGATAGACCGGAACCATTGGCCTTAATCTGAAATATAATTATTATACGAGAACCCATAACCAGTGATGTACAACGACAAAGCCCAACAAGCCTCAATTCTGAACCACAGCTACGCTAGCAAACAAAGTGTCCTGTAACTATGGTCAAAGTCTCACTATAGGTACTATGTAACAGAAGAACTTTTGTTACAAGTAATCCTTTTTGTTAAATCTTGTGCGGAAAGAAAAACTGGGAAAAGTTCGAATTTATGGGATAACTTGAAAGTTTATACCGGAATAGGAATACCGTCACTGTCATTGTCACTGTTGCCGTTACCGTTACCGTTACCGTTACCATTACCGTGAACTCTTATTGAGAATGGAATTATAGTTAGTAATGAGACTTTGGCGATGAATAAAAATACATAGTGCGCTTGGTGTGTTCATTAACTGAATTATAGATGTGTATGACTGCCACCTGTGCATTATTTAGGTAATTATTTTATTTACCTGACACCATGCAACTACGACGTGTATGTATAATAGCGTAATAATTAGACGGTGTAAAGGAGATATAATAAATTGTTGCACGATAGAGAAAATAGGGGGATAAACGTATGTATTCCAATTCACTGGTTTCTCCTTACCACACAAATTCATCAACGAATTAGACTTTCTTCCCTTAAAGTTTTGGTAAGTCGGGTATTTAGGCCTGCCTCTAACTTGTTGCTGAGGCTCCTGCACATCTGTAATAACGTAACGGTTTCCGTTTTTACACCGAGGGAGAGGGTACACAAGTACAGCCAATAATAATATTGTAGGAAATGTTTTGGAAATTCATTTCTCCTTATTTATGTATTTATTTTTTTTTCTTTTCTTTTCTCGTAAATGTACTATGTTTAGACGCTAATTCACAGGCCATTCTCATAAACATATTTATGTAGAATAACTGAGGGTAAAAAATCGGTGCAGTATTGTGCATACAACAACTTACTCGGTTGCGTTTCTTTCCAACTGAACAATATCAAATTAATCTACAGGCGCTACTACTCAATAACAATAATGATAATTCAGTACCCGTAATAACCATACACAATCGTCGATATATAATGAATAAGGGATGACTTAAGGGTGCTATTTTCATATACATGGTCGATCCTCAATACGATATAGAATTCCTGAAACAGCTCTACTTTCATAATACCAAGAGTCGAGAAATATAAACGGTATATTTATTTACGCATTCCTAAGAACCCGGACTTACTGAACTTACCTCTTGATGTTTTGTAAGAACCTCTACGTCCGAGTTGAGTAACGCTTCGACAAGGGGAAGACCCTCTTCCGTCATCTGGCGAATCTACGGAAGATACTAAAAAAATAGATCGATGCTATTACGACGGGTTGTCATAGTGTCAATTTCACTCCAACTATCAAACTAGATTGGTATTATCTACGTGAACAATTATTGTAATTTATAACTGCATTTATAATCAAACCATGCTCAATAATAAAACTGAATTAAAAATCGATGGTGAAATTAAAAGTAAAAATTAGGTACAACAAACAACTCAACAAAATCTGTACTGTTTATGAGGTGATCTGCCAATATTTGGGCATTTTAAGAATCACGTTTCAAAACAGATAACTGCGTCAATATCAAGTACTTTAGTATCAATGAAATCGATTTTAGTCAAGTTGTTGGCGGTGTAATGTTTTACGAGTGAGAACAGAGGATTGAGAAAGTGTGTGTACTGCGTACCCCTAAGGCTGCCACCTCGATAGAGGGGACCTGAGCGACGATCGTCAAGGTGAGCGGCAGTAAGACTGTCCTGAGAGCCACGATAGTAGTCCCGTCTCATCGTTGGAGATATCAGCGACGCTATGGTAAGTGTGTTAGTGCAAAACAACTTCATTGCTGAGTTTTCTATCATAATCTAGTTCATTTCTTCATACCATAAGGAGATCTGCATTCTATTTTAATGAAACTGTACGACGATAGTGATCTAATGACTAACTACCTAATTGAACTACTTGTTACAAAATTTCCTAAAAATCTCTAGTCTTCTTTCTTTCTTCAATTATGTGAATGATAAGTTTGTGTTTAATGAATGTGGCATAAATAGATAAATAAATATATAAATAAATAAATAAATAATAATTATTGCATAAATGTTAGATGCGATGTATAACGGATTGCAAGAAAACTAGTATAGTCAAGAAAACATCGAGCCTGTGAACATATAGCGTTATAAAAAAAAGTATCAACGAAAAAATTCGTTTACAAAAAAAATATACAACAATTACTAAATAAAAACTGCTTTAGTTCAAGTTTGTCATGCATTAAACGGTGCACTTGCGACATCAATTTATGTTACAACAAAGTAGTTAAGACATGGGATAATTTCTTCTTTTTTTTGTACATCATTGGGCATCTGTTTGATCATTGAAAGCAAGCATTGTCGCTAAAAACTTGATAATGAGTTCAAAAAATGTATAAGAGGCCATGAAATTGTTATCTACTAAAAATCAATTCCGACCAATGTATCGAAGAGAAACATCGTGAATTATGGAGATTTGCTTATTTTCAATGACATTGAAATATGCGATTAGGAACTAACAACACCTAACACTGATGAATAATTTTCAATCGAACTTACCAGTGCTGAGATTAGAAGAGGATCCTTTTTTCCCTCTGCTTGGAGTAAGAGCACCAGAATCTAGATCGGCACCTGCGTCTACGTGAATTGTTTTTGGCCGAGGACGACTGGGGGCAGTTTTATTGCGCAGTTTTGTTGGCTTTATTGCATTCAGTAGTTCTTTGTCGATGATTTTACCCTGAAATTTGGAGTACACAGTTGGGTATAAAAATATGAAGTAGTTCGGAGATCGCTTTCAAACACGTTGAATTTCACTCTTTACATTAGTACCTCTTTTTCCGCTTCTTCAATTGCCTTTTTAAGCTTATATTGTTCTAGTATAGCGGCTCTCTTCTGTCTCTCCTCATCCTTTTTCCTCGCCCTTTCCTCCATCTTCAATTTTTCTTGTTCTTTTCGAGTTTGTGCCTCAGCTTCTTTTTTCTCCTTCAATTCCTCCTGCTGTTGTCGTCGCTGAAGCGAAAGCAGCATTATTCGTTCCTTTTTCTTCTCCATTTCGTCAAGAGAGTTCTGCAGACACAAGAATTAGTTGAAAAATCAAATCAAATCGAATGAGGATTCCAAATAAACACCAAAACTAAAACCAAGTACAAGTACTCACCGGATCGGGATTGGCTAATTGAGTTCCAATGACGAGGCCAATTCCGCTTCCCTGTCTGTTAGCTCCACTGCTATCACTTTGTTGTCTATCCCTTTGCCTCTCCCGTTCCATTTCTCGTTGCATATCCCTGTCCCTAATTTCCTGCCGCTGTTGTTCCCTTTCCTCAGCCTGCCGAAGCCTTTCTCTTTCCAAATCTCTCTGTGCCTCGAGTTGCCGTTGTCTTTCAGCAGCACTGGCTGGTGGAGACTCAGGCCTAACAGTGAAGTCTTCCTGTTCGATGTAAGAGGAAACTGTTCTTTCCTATTTACAAAATGATGAAATAAAGTGTTAAAACTCGACCCTGTCTTGGACATTCCACAAAGATATATTCCAATAAGGAATTCACCTTCTTCGGAGAAGCTCTCTTCAGCCCTAAAGCAGGCTTAGGCTTTTTGGGTGCGTCGTTGTCGAAAGATATGTAGAAGCCTTTCTCTCCAGGATCAGCTGAATCAAATGCCGACACTTCGGGGGTAGACAATGGCGGTGAAGCTGATTCACGCAGCGACGTGTGAGGCTGGAACGAGTTTCTAGATATCGACGGCCGAGTTGGGGACGGTTTTCTGTATGTTCTGTTACCAGAGGTGATATTCAAGCCTCTGATTCCGTGGGGAAGGTCTTCATCGTTACCTGGGGACATTAATTGCGGATTTTAATAATGTCAATCCTCAAAAACTTCTTAGCTTCTGGCACACTTACCAATAAACGATATATTCTGAGGCTCCATGTCATCGACGGACGGGGCAGGAACAGGAGTGTGCAATACCGGTGGTTGGCGTTTGTCCGTTGGACTTTCACATGTTATCGGAATGTGATGCACCGTCGGTCTTTTTGGCTCAGGATTTTCACTCATTAGTTGACTGATTCTGTGCATCTGTAAATCCAAAGGTGAATTTTCAAGAATCTAAATTCCCAGAAAGTGATAGCACCTAACTTTTTTCGAAAGGACAAAAAAGAGCGCAGATATATCGAATGGGAAAGCTCCCAGTTACATAAATAGATAGCTAGTAGTTGGCAGAGTTTATTCTGAGTCACGTTTTGTTTATAAGTAATCATTCGGACATAAGAGATTCGTTGGTAATAACTAATTGAACACTGGTAATGATGAAAGTTGTTTGATTTATAACGGGCTGAATTATGAAAGATTTATCTGCTAGCTGGAACTAGGAAAGCTGACAGTTATTTGATGGTGAAAAAAGCGGCACACACCTTGTTACTAAAACTATGAGAGCTAGTGGTGGCGGTAGAATAGAAAAGATACATGTTATTTAAATAAATAAATGTATCGCGTAGGATATCGAGCTGTCCTGGACCAAACCGTAGGTGTATCAGGTATTAGAATGTCTGTATGGGAAGACTCTACCATGTTGGGAGTCAACACGATGTCTATAAACGTAAATTACGTCACCAACTGGTTCTCAACATAACATATACAATCCTGTTATGTAGGTTCTTGGTGGGGGAAGCCATATTCACATTTTGACCATAGTAAGTTGATACAAATCGCTTTCAAGTACTGTTATTTCCAGCTATAGATACCCGCCAGCTCATTGATAGTCAGAGTAGTTGAATAAGGTGCTTCGTGTTATGAATTAATTTCAGATAAACTGCCAAAACTTAAAACCAGAGCAAATAGATCTTTTAAAAACGAAAATTACTCATTACTAAATTAACTGAACTATCAAATTCACGAATTCAGCTACTCATCGCATGATCACCAATTCTTTCATTCCATAATCATGCTTACCGCGTTACGATGTTGAGGGCTAGCAGACGAGGGAGGCATTTGATTGAAGAGCGTTGCAGGTGTGGGATACGCAGAACCAGGACGACTCATTTGGCTGTTACAAAGGCTATGATCTCCGCCATTGAGATACCTTTGATCTGGCGGTGTTTCGTGGAGAACAAATCCTTTCGGTTGAGAAGGAGGAGTAGCCCACGTCCTGGTGTCTTGATAAAGTCTTGGATCTTGTTGGTAAGCTGAACAAGACAAGTTTTTGTGGTAAAAATCCAGATTTCGGGAACAAAATAAAGATAAAATAAACGATTACAAACACGTTTCTCAATATTTTGTGAGGATAATTCATACCTGAAGGCTGTGGGCTGTATCGAAGATCCACTGACTGCTGATAACCGGCTGCAGCCATTTCATTAGCTAAACTTTCCGGTGGTAAAGGCTGCCCCCATGTTCGTCTTTGTGATTGGGAGTGATCGTGTAAATAAAACTGTGACTGTTGCGGATCCTGAATTCTAGTCGGTATAGAATTCATCGGTGGTATCGCGTAATTCTGTGAATCAAATTGTTGGTTAGAGTCATACACCCAAGTGTTGTTATTCCAGACTTTTAGAGGAGGTGATAATCGAGGAGAGAATATAGATTAGTCACTTGGCAAGAGAAACTGTCGAGATATTCAATATATTTTTTATTCTGATTACCTGCATGTGTTGTTGACTCAAGCTTTTCAACTGTTGAAGTTGTTGCTGCATCTGCTGTTGATGTTGGCTCATTAAATGCTGCTGTTGAATTTGATTCTGTTGATTAGCTAGCCGCTGTATATCCGCCTGGATATCGCTGAGACTGTTATTCATTCTGTGAATAGTAGATATAATTCATTTAAATGTTTAAAACGGATAAAAACTTGATAATAAATATACTAACTGCGATATAGACTCGTGGTATTGATCCAAATCCATATTCTCAATGTCTGGTGTGCGCCGTGTTTCAATGAATGGTGCACTGCCATCCTGTTCGAGCCATTTGTGTTCCACATCTCGTACATCTTCGCTAATTTCCTAATTTGTCAAAGAAATCGGCTTTAAGACAAACTGATGAACAGCTGTTATAGCACAAGTTTTAATTCCCAAAGTTTTACGTTCTTGTACACCTACAGGTTATGCTTCTGGCTCTTTGTTTGGAATCCCTTTTGCCAGTCAGTTACGGTCTCCACATTCTTTCTCTCATTCGATTGCGATTTCTATGTATCAATATTGCGGTTTGAATAAAGTCAGTCAACGACAATTATTGTTATTCCCCGAATTTACCTCAATCCCTCGGTCGATACTTTATGTCTACAATATTTTCGATTTGGGAGTGAAGTGATCTGCCTAATAGAGTTTTCCTCATTTTTCGTTTCTTCCTCAAATACTTTCTTAACTTGGTCTTTAATTAAACTACCGCTGTTCTTCTGTGTTCCCATATCAACTGTACCTCTCGAACGAAAAATCAAATCTTCGGTTTGATTTTCCTCAATCATTTCATTAGAAACCTTGATATTGCTATTCTGACGAATGAATTGCGTTTCAACGACCTCAGGGCTATTGTTGAACTCTTTCACCACACTTTCCTCGGAATTTATAACATCAAGACACTTCAAATCGATATCACTAATAGCTGGCAAACTATTGTCACTAACTATCACAAAGCTGATTGAATCCGCAGATTCTTGAGTAGAATCAACATGCTCATCGAATCGCCCGGTTTCTATCTTAGTAAAGTTAAAAGGTGAAGTTATCTTGAATGGGGCGAGAAAATTTTTGTAGTAATCAAACTTGGAGTTGTTATATCTAGTAAGTTTAGACCGCGGTTTTATATTTTCAGTTATTTTAAACCGTTCCACAGTTTCAGTGACATATTCTCCTTCTAAAGGTTCGTAAACTGATTCTCTTGTACTGTTACTGTCGGTGACAGACAAGTAAACAGATCCCTGAGAGTTCACAGATCCGTACAAAGTCTCTATCGAACCATTCGACTCATCCGTACTAGGAGAATCAGACCGATAAACTAATTCAATCTGATTCGTTCTCGCTGAATAATTTGACGGGGAATTTAGGACACAGTCTTGAGCTTTAGAGTCTAATTTAACTGGGACTAAAAAGGATAGCAAAAAAAGTATATGGTCAATCGCGTGACTGAACATTTTTCTATATAATTTTGATGTTGAAACCTAAAAGTAATTAATAAAAGTGCAACATTATGACGAAAGACCTTCGATTGTCTATTTATATCAAAGCCAACTCCTTTGATTCTGATTCTAATGGAAGAGTAACGAATGATTGCATCGATTGATTGTGATATGAATGTGCTAATAATTCGATGCTAAATGTCTAACGCGTACCTGTAGATGTACAATTTTCGTTATAATAGAAAAAAAGAACCTGTTCAACATATGAGACGAGTATATTAGTGGAGAAATTCCACAGACAATTCTCCATGTTTTATATATTTCTTAGGGAACTTTCGGGTCGGGTAAATGACACGCAGCTGAGCCAGTCACTTTATACAGATTCATATTCATCCCATTGTTTGATCAATATTATCATATCTTACGTAACTAAGTGAGATTTTCATATTGCCCATATATTTGAAGATACATTTAAAACTGATCCCTAGAGATTTGGCATTGAGTATATAAACAAAGTAATAAATGACTTAACGAATAAGAAAGAAGATTATTTTTGGATCGACGAAAACGTCTCATAAATTCACAACACAATATATTCAGCCACAATGCTAGTCATTGCAGAATAGAAACCAGCAGGAATCTACAAATACCGAAAATATTCGTTGAGAGTAAACGATCCCCTTCCTACGGCACAACAAACACAGGGAATATGGTGCCAGTAGCATTGCATCCGCTCCTGAACGAGCCTCATGCATGCGGTGCGCGCCTGTATTGGTTTTGCCGCAGAAAGGGGATGGTTTACTCTCAACGAATATTCTCGGTATGTAAATTGTTAACACAAAGCGATATTGCTGGATTCTTCTGACAAATAGAGACAATCTTCAAGTTAGATGAGATCATTATGTGTATATCTCTAATGCCTGAACGTGTCGATGAGTTACATATAGAGAAACGGACAAGTTAAACTTAAAAGAAAACCATCACCGATTAAGAAATAAGTACAATTAAAGGAATGGAGCTACAGATAAATTATCACAACTCTATTCATGCTCGTTAAATAATAGCACTACTAAGATAGCGGCTGATATAATTTTTCGCAAGTCTCTCTGCCTCAAGAATAAAGTATGAGAAAGATTTAGAATCACATTGGAGATGGAAAATATCGCCGATTGAAAATTCATAAAGACATATTTTGTAAAAACAAAAGTGTGAAAGGAAAATTTCGGAAAAGCATATGAGTTGAAAAGCATAAACGGAACAGTATAGAAAAATGCATGGGTATGTACAGTAGCGAGACAGCCGCTATAGACTAGAGCATACCTTGAGCGAAAAAGGCCGTTGAGGTTTTTCTTGAGAAGAATGATGAATGGGTACGAGATGTGTCTCTGTACTGCTTGCAGGGGTGGTCCCTATATTTCCTGAAGTTATGGGGCTGGGGGGAACGGATTCCACCGGACTTTCCCCCCCTGAAGTTGACGACGAGGGGGATTTTACCTTACCCTGTAACCAGCCCAACCAGTGTGCCTTGTTAGGTACAAACGCCTCCACCACACACCAAACACCTTTTTCGCATCCGTGGCCAATGTTATTCTTTCATTCTATCGGCGAACATTACTAGCAAATGCCGATCAAAATAAAATTGCAAAAACGAATACTTGCCGAACGAATGAGCTTTCTCTAAATTCAACAAATATTATTATACAAACCGAAGGTTTCTTCAACTTAAGATGTATTTTTCTGAATATAATAAGCAAGCAGCTTGCGAAGCTATATGCAACATCTCTTTTTACTTATACATGGCCTCGGCGCTGATTAAAACGGTAGACAAAACATTTTTCATCATGCATACTAGCACCAACAGATTTTTGACGTGAGTGACAATTTTTTCAATGGCGTCTCTGATATATATATATATATATATATACATATAGATACATTGAATTTAAGAATGAACATATAAAACTATGTGACAAGTGGTACGAAGGTGAAGATGAATGAGATGAGGGCGTGTATTGTAATGAAAGAAGTACGAGAAGTTTGCAACTTTCGTATCTAATAATAATAGAAAGAAAGAAAAAATAAGATTTATTCGCCGTATGAATGTTTGAAAAATTCATAAGCTTGCATTCTGTGATGCATGCAGGCACTGATAAGAACAGCAGGGGTATTTATGGGAAAAGCACAATGGAAATTCATTAAAGACTATATGGAAAAAGAAACGAGAAAGTAAATAGAACACATGGAAGATTGTGATCACAATGCAGATCCGACTATTAACGACTACAATACCCATGTATACAAGTTGGTCATTCTATTCGCAACATTAATTGAGACAAAGAACATGTACGATGGATTTGAAATCATCTTGTTTCACGTTCATAAGTAGTATATCCCTCAACCGCGGGATATAACTCTTGTGAAATTCTTCCAGTAGCTCAAGATAGTCATTAAACTCAAAGTATAATATATTACCTTGGTAACTGCTTGCAAAAATGCAGCTTTGCCAACTTTCTGTCTCTGTCTAGACATGACGACTTCCATTTTTCGTTTTTCATTCTCTATGTGCCGTCGTTTTTCTTCTAGTTTCATTCTTATATTGTTCAATTGCGATGCCATGACTCCATTGCCCCCGTTTTCATCTATAGACAAGAAATAAGGAGCAAAATTATTAGCTCTAATCAAAAGCTAATGCCAGCACATTTAAAGTCACAGAAATTACCGGCAGCATTATTCTCGGCTTGTAACATCTGCTGATTACTTTGCTGTTGCCACGTAGTAGTGTTGGGAAGTGCAGCAAAAGTTGTTTTCTTTTCAGTCGAACTACTGCCGTTATTTTGAATTTGTTTTTTGGCTGTAACATTGGCGGTTTTCTTCAATACATTTTCCTCCTTTTCTTGATTAGAATAAGTGAAATTGATCACTTTATCAGAGGCTTGTCTACCGAGCTGAGCAAAACTTGCTAATTTCGAAGTATTCCCGTCCAAATTACTACTATCATTGGAGTTTTCATTGGAATGTAGAATATTTTTCAACGCAATATTGTTCAGACTGGAATTAGACGTCTGTCGTTTCAGTCTAGGTGGTTCATCGGCGCTGTAACCATTGTCTGATAATATCAGCTGAACTCCGCTACCGTAAACATCTTGGACGCTAGACCGTGCCGGAAGTGTTGGTTCGGTAACATTATGCCGTCCTACATGGCCCCCGACTTCTTTGTCTGGATTCCTTCCAAAGTTATGAAGATTGTCCTGCAAAGGGAATTATAGTATCATCCATAATAATGCTGTGATGCCCGAAAGAGTAAGAATAATCAATGGATGAACTTTTAGCCACCTGAGATCCTCCGAAGTTCTCAATTGTCAGCTGAGAGTCATCCGTGACACTGTTTCTCCGTGAACGTCTGCCGGCGTAAGAACTACGCCTCTGATCTTCCCAATTACTTGGTCGACCAGCAGCTTCCGCTCTAGCTGCAACTTTGTCATCTGCTACTGAGCTCAGAGTAGGAACTCCTTTGCCTCTGTGGACGACGAAACTATCGTCGCTTCCCGCTCTCCTGTTAAGAAATCGGTATCAATTGTCAGCGGGAGTCTATAATGTGCGATGAGACTGGCGTAATTTAGCGTTTGCACAATCACCTGTCCTCGTAAGAATGGCCTTCCATTGTTTGTTGTAAGGATTGTGATTTTTTGACAGAACTAGAAGACGGCGTTTTTGTTACTGTAAATTAATAAGAAGAGATCAGAAGTTGTTTTGGTATTTGAAGATTTGGGATCGTTGGTTTGAGATGGACTGTATCTTTTTTCACCCAAGTATTATATTTCTAGTATTTATTTTTCTTTCTATAACAAACATGCAATTTTTTCTATCGCGCACGAAGTACGTACGTAATTAATTAACTGAACTAAAGTTTTGAAATAAATAATAAAAAAAAGACTATTCGGTAACAGTTCGGCAAATCGTTGTTACAGTAGAGTGTGTCGCATATCTGAAAATTTGTTGAAAACAAGAGAGGAAAAGGAAAATAAAGTGAAGTAACGAAAAGAAACATAGAACACATGAATAATTGGAAAAATATACAGAAATTAGGGGTAAGAAATCGTTGCGAAACAATCAGACGAAACAAAACATGAAGTGTATATTGTACAAGACTACATCTGTACACTCCTTTTTTTGTATATTAGGAATTTAGACAAAAACCGCATGCAAAATGATTCAGACAATACAAAAGCCAATCGGTCAGCAAGCTGTCGAGGAGATTCTCATCCCAGTTGGCTTGATATTAAACCAATTTTGACCTACGTGCATATAGCGTTAAATTTCTATGCTCATCTCTGATATTATGCAAACTATTATTATTACCAAGCAGTGCACCTAGATTCTTTCAACGATGCCCTAGGCTTAGTCTCAACTACAAAAAGCATGTGAATTTTCAACTTTAGTTGAATAATATAGGATGGAAAATATCACGCCGCTGTTAAAACTTAGCCTTGATCTTAGCCAGAAATAAGATCAAGATATATATATATTGTCCGCCGAGTAAATTGAAGTTAAAATAAGAATAAAAAAAAAAAAAAAACAACAGGAAAAGATCTATGTGATAATCATCGTTGGGTATCTTTTGTACCTGTAAAGCCTGGAGCGGATACGGAGAGGTTGCTTCGTAGGTCAGGTATCGGAGCTATAGATTGAGGCAGACTGCGTTTATGAGCTACTCCGTGGCTATTGCGTGGGCAAACTGGACCCATCGCAGCACCAAATTCATAGGTTGTGATGAAAGAGGAATGCAGATAGCGTTGTTGATCAAGCATCAAGAAGTTACGCCATAGAGAAATATTATTTTATGCCATTATTATAGGTAGGTAAGTAGGTAGGTAGGTAGGTAGGTAGGTAGGTAGGTAGGTAGGTAGGTAGGTAGGTAGGTATTTATGTACTTGTAACAGTATTAGCTGATATCGTTCTACTAATTGACTCGTGCTTTCAGAAGATAAATGAAATAATCATCTTTAGTTATTATAGGTAAAAATAAAACTTCTAATTATTCATTTAATCGTCAAGATCAGAGTCTTCCCGTTATTAGATACTTATTCTATGTGTGTGTATTGACACTGATAAGAAGCGTGATACTATTAAAACTGAAGGCAATTCATCAACGAGATTGAAAATTAGCTAAAACAAAAAATTGTATCGAATGCTCTGTTCCAGACAATAATTGCCTTCAGTTTGAACAGTGAATAGTAAATAAATATAAGATTAAAGAAAGAATCATGTAACGATTAAGAAGATTGATGTAATTTGTGCAACAACCATCACCAAGCATGGAAGCTGTCGCCGAAAGTAGGCAATATCATCACCTAAACCGTGTCTGAATTATAGATTATGTATTCTTAAAATATGATAAAGCCAAATGTGCTGTTTATATACCGTTTGAATATTGTGAATCCCTTTCATCACCGGGATAACGAACACATTTTACTGGATGAATCTCTAGCACGTTGTACAGATCGGCAAGAAAAACGATCAGGTTTTGTTTCATGGAGCTGTAAGAAATCAGAAATAAACAGTTTCAACATCATTTGCTGCATCTAATCATTTAGTATATTAATCTTGAGTACTTTGGGCGTTATTTGTCCAAGTGGAGTGATAAAATAAGCAATAAATTGATTTACCCTCTCATGTAAGTGACGTCTTCGCTTTGCATGTGAAAAATCGAGTAAGGTAAGCATCTTGTGCAGAACATCTGGACCAACAAAAGATTGTGTAGAGCATCGGCGACGGATAATCTTCTGGATATTCTTATATCTTTCCAATTGAGTTCTTCGGGACAATAGAAGGCCACTACAGCAGCTAGTCCGACGCCGTCGCACAGGGACTGGAAGTCATTGGCCGGAGGTAAGTCAGGTATTCGAGAGTTATCCCCAGCTCCATCTTCCAATTGAATTTTAGCTACTAGAGCTCTAGAGGCTTGCCTTATCCACAACAGAAGCCCTTGCTCGTGATCAGTCGGAACTTCCAAATTAATTTGCGGATTGAACCGTCTTATCGCAGCGACTACACAGTCGCCAGTTACTACTTCTTTCGCATAAAGCACCATCAAACCTTCTATCACAGCCATATGTGCCGACTGAAAAGAAAATTCGTTAAAAATGTTTGATATCAACAGTTTAATGCTTATTTATGAGGAGAGTTCGGTCTTTGATTATAATTTCCATGACTTGAATACATTCTAAAGTTGGCTGGACTGAGGTAGTGCTTTTTATAAATCAGTACAGAGATCCAACTGAATAATGAAACGAATAGATAGAATTTGTTTGAATTTTAAAAATATAAGTGGTTGATTTGTTGCTTGTTTCTTCAGATACGAACCATTTTAAGCGGTGAATTCTGTATGAGGATAGTTTCTGTGAGCTGACTATTGTTGGGCTCAGAAACGAATACTCCTTTTCTGGCAAGGGCTTGCAAAATTCCCAAATGATTTTGATTGTGGTAATTTGGATCAGAGTAGATATTGGCCAACGCCAAACAGTATAACTCGGCATTTGAAAGCGAGTGGACTATCTGCGGCTTCAAGTGCTCTTGATCCTGTAAATTGAAAGAACATTTGAAGAAAAAGAATAAATGAGGATTGATCAGTCTTCTGACTTGACGAACCGAACGATAAGTTCACAATATAAATAATTATGAAATATCCAAGGCAAGACGAATGACAATGAAGAAATCTAGTTTCCCTCCTAGTTTCCTAGTGAGTGTATGCAATAGCACTCGAACTGCAAACTTGATTTTCAAACAATTTAGATGATTACAATGAATAAATTATGAGTAATCAATGAATTTATTCCATTCATTAATTTTTTTTTTTTGATATAAAATAGACGAATTTTGATTATACCTCGTGATCGCGATAGTAAGGCTCCCTAAGGTTGTCTGGCACATTGTTGTTGTATGCCTTGGAGAGCAGCCACTTCACGGAGGCACGCTGTTTGGCCTGAAATAAAGAAATGAGGAAAAATAAAAAAATGATATAAGTAGTGCGATGAATAATTCTCTTTCTAAAATCGTAAATAAATAATCAAATGATAATATTTGCCTCTCAAGATATAGGGATCAGAAATGATTTCTAAGAAGAGGGATCAGAGATTGTAATTATCTACTAGCACCTAAAATATCGGATTACCTATAGGTAGGTATACAAGACGTGTTTGCTTTTATCTCAAGAATCGCGATAACAAAATCGGAGAATTCCTATTCCCGATATGATATTCGGTCAATTCAACAATGTATCAGAAAATCGAATACGTATTCAAATTTCCCCACCAGTCATTGCGATAATTATAGTATATAGTACAATAAATACTGAATAACACTAAGTGGATTTGTAACATTTTTTTCAATGATTTAGTAATTAAGAACAAATAAAGATCTCAAATTCTTTAGACTCGTTAGAGAATTTCGAAATATCTAAATTGGAGAAGAAATATATTTTATGGTTGATGTATAATTTATTTTCTGCGAAAGTGCAGGCATAATTAGTGAAAAAAAATCGATAATCAAATTCAGGCAGGTATTTGGTACGCGTACTAATAATAGTAGAAAATTGTCATCAAAGGATAACTACTGCTGTATTACACGATGGTCGTCGTCACCCTGGCCTGGTTTCTGGGATTGTCAATATGACGTAATTCTATTGTATGCATGTATGTATGTATGTATGTATGTACACGTAGAAACATACTCCTTATGTCTATGCCAACAACCACTGATTCTGATTTTACGAGTATAGTATATCGCATCTATAATACGTACATATAAGTATGTAGGTATACATAAAATTAAGTTCATATATCTGTATGAAAAAAACGCTATATACACAAACATACATATACATCTAACACATAAAATAACCCATCGTTATTACACAGATATGTATGTATAATATATTATACACCTATATATATACATGTACGTTAATAAAATCGCCACCGTTTGATATAAATTTAGACTCTGACTACTTGCTCACATATAAACACGTCAGCCTCTATCTCCCATTGTGTAAAATATAGGTACACGACACGTGTATATTACTGTAAGTTTTTATTTCATCTTTTTCTTCCTTCTATTGCATCTAGATATTTCAATTTCTATACAAAATGTAGATGAAATTATCCCCTTTTTTTTCTCCTTTATTTTTCACCTTCACTTCCATTCCATTCCATATTATACTTTGCGGTTTATTCTCTCTCTATAAAGTTCACAGACGTGTCAAGTTCGCGTCTTTTCTTTTATATCATACACAGTATAGATACTGTGATGAACAACGGTCTCAAGTATCATCTCTCGCTATTCTACAAGCTATCGTTACAACAGCTTGAAAATTCGAATGAGGGGTTGTATTTCTGGGGGCATAGAGGGAGCTACTCCGTATATTCGAAAAGTTACGACCGATCGAAATTCCGAATTCGTTTGACACGATTTTGAATTTCCGGAAAAGCCCAAGTTTAGAAGATTCAAATTCCAACAGGGTGGAATGCCAACGGCTCAAAACCCCGAAAACCCAGACCCCCGAAGGCCCAATGATCTGGAAAAATTTCGATTCACTTCTCAGGATGTGGGGACAAGAAATGTTTCATCCTAATCGAGACCCTCCTTATACGGGAATCCATTCTACTATCTATATTTCGTGTGTCATAAATATTTGGTAGGATGTTGGAACTTTTTATTCGAAACGTACATGTCAATACGACGACTGATATACGGCCAGAGTTGTCAAACACTGAATTAGTACATGCCTGATTTTCAAGGTTCGGGTCTTTAGCTTTCGGAATTTCGAACCTTCGGTGTTCTTCGTTTCAAACTTCCGGGGAAATATCCTTTTTAAATACCTTCGCAATTACAAATCGATTTCCGCAGGAAAAACCTCCGACCCAAATCGAATCGGTATGCTATACCAAGTATAGAGATGAAACGGAGGCTGATTCAGATGATCTTTGATGCCAGGCATGCCTCTGTGAACCGTTGGCCTCGAAAACTAATCACACTATGTTATACTAACTTGTAAAGCAGGAAGTGAAGAACTGGGTAGCTGCACTTTGTATGTATACGTACTACCTACCTATCGAGGAGTATGAGGTAAACCACAGATCTAATGTGTCGAGTGAAATGGCGAGACGAAGAAAAGAAAAACGAACGAAAGAAAAGGAAAATGATAAACACAAGTAGATATTTCCCAAATCTTAAGTAAATCCGATTACTGTAGCAGTCAATTGTGCACTAAGGTATTATTTTAAGTATATTTAAATGTTATGTCGTGTAAAATGAGGAGCCAGCTAGAAATAGTCTGATATATAGACATAAGGCATATACGTAGAAGGGATTTCAGTTTTTTTTTTTTTTTTTTCATATAACGTGAGAATTATTGCCCGTAAATATTCTTACAAAATAAGCTTCTTATAGGTATAGTATAGTATGTATATGATTTCAATGTACATAGGTAGTAGGTAACATAATAACGATTCGCACGATAATTGTCCTACGCTTGTTTCCTATTCTGTAAACACGAATCCCATTACACATGTTACACATTATACCTATATTGTTATAATATATAAATTTGTCTTCTGATTTATCGCGCACGCGATCTAATCGATTATTCTATAGATATTAAATAGAGGAGATATTTGAAATTTATTCAAATCTCAACGCAGGGAATGAATAAGTTAGATGAGAAACTTATTTTCTTGAATAAATTGATGAAACACGTGAAAATTGGGGGGTCGTCTTCAATTTATGTTTAATTTCCTTCACAATTAAGTAGTATATGTGCTGCAAGCTTCAGACCCAGTTGCGGAATATTTTATTCATAAGAAGCTAGTGGATATTTTGTACAAATTGACACGTACGGAATATAAGTAGTCGTAGTTAGGCGTGTAGGTATATAGGTATAATGTTTGTGTTTCACATAGGATAAAACTGGCACGCGGCACGGCGTTAGACTCTTTATGGAACACCGTACACGCGGATACTATAGGATATGTTATAATGTAAAAGGAGATGGTTGATCTCTCTCTCCATGGGTCATTGACTTGTACTCGATTCTCGATTTCAACTTTACGACGATTTATATCTGAAAAGAAAGAATATAATCCCCCAATTCTCTTTTTCGCACTTATCATGGTCGTCTCGGGGCCGGGTCCAAGTTCCGAATTTCAATATTACGGATTCAATTTTCAGAAAGGGTACTTCCCCGAAAAGTCCACATAGCCGATTTCAAGTACTTTCCGAGAGGCCAAACCTCGGTAATTCGAAATTCGCGTTTAATATAACTCGGGCCGTATTGACGCGGGTATCGGCATTGCCAATAAGCGGTCGAAATCATTCGTCTCGAACCAGAAGAATATGAATGATTAGAAAGAAATAAGCAAAAACACGTTTGGTTATTTCTTGTCAGAATAAATAAAGCGCTTCTCTTTATCTCTTCAACTTTTTTCGATCATCCGTGTACTTATATACTAGAATAATCATTTCCCTCAATATAACGTGATTTATGTTTCTTCGATAAAAAGTTTTCATTAGTTTATTTTTTTTATTTTTCTTTTTTCACTACCAGTGACTATAGATGATACATTAGAGTATAATGGAAAGGAATAAAAAGAAAATTGATCGGTCTAAAACGCTCGCGTTGATTCGTTGATCTCAAATTCCGATCGATCTTTGATCTCGTCGCTAAAGTCAGCCGAGCGTAAATTCAGTACAAAATTAAGTATAGGTACGTAGGTATTGTAGTTAAGTTTTCTCGAGAATGAAAATGCCGGATTTCATATACTTTAGGACGAAATAGAAAGAAGTAGGTATTGGGAAAGAAATTTCTTCTTTTAATTAACAACATAAATCTGGATCTTTGTCCCGTCGTTTCGTGTATCATTCTTATTGTACAGTAAATAAAACGGATTAACTATATGTACCTATATATTATATGAGAACGCAAGAATGTATAATTTATTCGCGTAATATACTTAATGAAAATATATACATCAGCTGGTTATGAATAATAACGATCTATGCTATAACCTTGAGAGTTAGAATCGCGCAGGTAAATGGGTTTCTATATATAGATATATAGGATATCCGTAGATATAGGTGTAAACTGTGTTAAACGCAATAAAATATATAATAAGGAAGGGCGATATATTTATTATATATATATATGTATTGAACGAAATAGAAATGGCGTTGATATATGTATATGTAATTAATTGATCACGAATTAGATTTACGACATTTTTGTCCTCGGTATTTGCTTTTATAGACAAACTATCAACGATCACTCGACTATATAGTAGGTACATATATACCGTTTTATAGAGTGTATATAAAACCCACATTTTTCTGCGATTCTTATATATACCTATATGTATATCGGACTATTTCAGGCTGGCTCCTTATTTTACACGACATAACAATTAAATATAACGAAGGAAACGATACGGAGTTTAGAAGTAAAAAAGAGAGAAAATAACAATACCGATCAGTTCTCTCAAAACGTCTAGTTTCTTATCTTTTCATATTTCTTCTGTATAGTGTATATATATATATATATATATATTGAATGCCAACACGCACATATAGTTGTACCTGAAACGGCAAACAACGAATTGACAAAAGGTATAAAATAAAAGAATATGTATAATAAGGCATAGTTTCGTTTCAAATTTGAAGCGACGCGACGTTTTATAGATTTATAGGTACAATAAATATTGTTTATTCAAGATTATTCATCGTCAAATTATTGAATCAATTTATGACAGATGAGATTTTTTAGGTTTAATATCCCAAATAGTTGATTTTTTCCAAACATGAGATGAAACTCTACGTTTACAGGTACAATACTGAAGAGAAACGAAAAAACAATACCTTCGAGTTTACAGAATTTCGAAGAATTCATTGCCTGTATGAAAAAAATTCTAATTTTAGGTAATAAATAAAAATGAACAATAAAATAAATTGGTCTTGTTCGTACCTTTCTTTCAATCTTTTTTCTTTCCTTTTCTTGCTCTCTCTTTTTGTATAATAATGAAAGAAAAATGCATGAAATGATATTCATGTATAAGACTTGGAGCGAAAATTGTGACCCACAATTTATAAATCCAGGAAAAAATATATTTTATAGAGGATATGTATATATAGACTGCGGAGAGAATACTCTTGAATCTATCTAATTATTCCGTAAAGGAACCGAAAAAACAACAAAAAAAAGACGAAGAAAATATTATAAATAATTATCATATGAACGAAAAATAGAAAGAATTTTCATTTTTTTTTCTTAGTTCCTCTTTTTCTGCCAAATCCTCCGTAACAGATTTTGCAACATAGGTTGTTCGGTTGTTGTTCACTTATTGTCGTTCGATAATCGTATGAAAAGGCCGGAGACACGGCTCAAAGTACATACTTGTGATCGTATAATCTAAAGGAGATGATGCCTACGATTAGCTCAGCTGCGTTAGACAATCGAGAGATTTAGGTGACTGACCATGCATAAAAGATCGGAAAACTACGCTCGAATCATAATATACCTACAGGCAATAGCATATGTATATAGATAATCAATGCGATGATCAAATACATCATTATGTGCATAATACGTACATATGTTATACATATACAGGAGATATTTTTAATAAAAACTTTCCATTTTCTATCTAACCTGATTAGACTTGAAAATACACTAGAAATAGATTCCTGTATTATGTATATACATTTTTTGAAAAGAAATTCATATTCCTATGTATTATAAATTTATGCATGGGTGTAGGTATTTGTGTGTATATAATATATATATATATATATAGACTTTCGAAATTGAGATTGGGAGGTATATTTATATACCTGTGATATATGATTATAATATACGTGTACACATATGGACGCGTTGATATTGCATACATATTTAGACGGGAATCGCAAAAGCGTTCGCCCACGCGTAAAATAAATAAATAAATAAATAAATAAATATATAAATACGTATATACCTATAGGATATCACGGTTCGTGCGCAAAAGTGTTATAGGTGAACCCGTCAGGAGTATAAAGTACAGGTATACCTATATAGGAGTAAGTAAGTAAGTAAGTAAGTAAGTGAGGAGCAGGGAGGCGTGCGATCAGCAAGCACCGATTCTTAACGCAGTACATAAAAGGCTTGGTTCAAGAACGTGATGAGAAAACTAAATGAATGAGAGAATAATTGCCGGCTTATAGGAGGTATATATATGTACTTAAATATGTAACCACCACAGTGATCACACACGACATCATAAGAGCATCGTCGTTGACGAAATGATATTATATCCAAACCGCGATATATTATCGAGATCCAAGAAGAGAGGAAACGAGAAAAGAAGGCGTCAATTTTGGTCAGACGAAACGAAGCAGTCGCGTGTTAAAACGATCATAAATTTACTATTAAGAAACCGAAAATCGCCCACTATAGGTACTCTGAATTTATACAACTAATGGCAATTAGTCAGAGACAATTGATCATCGTCTTTATAGACGCACGAGAGAAAAATAAAGGTAAAAGAACTGGAAACTCTGGAAATCTTCGAAATATTTTCATCTCTTCTCTTTTCGACGAAACAATCATTCTTCATCCATATATATATATATATACGTTCTTCTTTGGACTTACCAAAATGAGCCTAAGTATCCAAATCATTCAATCTGCACCGTGGCACTTTTAACACAACACAAGAGGCCCCCTCCTTTACTAGATGAAAAATAATTGGAAATAAGTCTAAACGTGATTATGCGATGTTTAAACATTTCAATAAGAGAAATATACTGTAACGTATACCCTCTACGCACATGTCCATCCGAGTGAGATGTAGGTGAAGAACTAACAAAAGCTCGTATAAAACTAACCGACTTGTACGCACAGAAGTACAAGTACAAGTTAATACGTATTATATACAGAATACATACAGAATACACACAGGTATTCATAGATCTATATACATTATACAAGAATGAAGAGCAGCAGCTATAGCGAGCTAGGAAGAGGAAAATGCAAGAAACGGGAGAAGTAGGAGTATAAAAGGGTAGGATAGAGATAATCAGTGAGGCAGACAAGCCAAGCGCAGTAAGGATAGACGTGTTGCTTTAGCTTTTCGCTTTGGCGAACGGTTAAGTTTCGTGCACCAGGAACTCGCACTGTTTCGTATGTAGATCATAGTCGATCACGGTCTGTCGAGTACACTAAGTGTCTGACAACTATAACTCGAGAGTTTGTTACTCTCCTGCACCTGTGATAATTCTTTTTCTTCATTTTCTTTTTCTTTTTTTTGTTGTTTCTTAACGTTAGGTATGAAGAATTAAAGTTGCTAATCAGTCGAGTATAGGTATACGCGTAAGTGTTGTACAGCTATACATTGTGTACATAAACGTGTACATGTATAAAATATTCTATATTACTGCAGAATATGGTTTTAGTAGAATTGCTTGGCCTATAATTGGACTGGTAAAAGGAAGGAAATGAAAAAGGAAGAAGAATCAAGAGCTGAATTGATTAACATTGATTATTACGATAATTATATTATCATGTGTTTTTGATTTACGAATTAATCTTATCCCCGCAATAATCTATCAACAAATATATACACCCATATACGCTTATATACTCGAAGAATAATATCAGAGAACGTATATTAAAGCGTAATTCAAGCCAAGTTATATTAATTAGTTAATTGACAATTAGCCTGCAGCACAGGCAGCGAACTCGAGGATTATATCTATCGTCAAGACACAGCTTTTGGTTGTACCTACATACGTACATACATGCCTGAATGAATATTTATATGAAAATTACTGCATTCTCAAAAAAGAACTTCGTTATTAGATTTATTTATCTAACATATTATATACCTATATTTTGCTGTATGATACGTCATTTATTTTTTCTCAATTATATAATGATTTAGCGACTGAATAAAATTCTAATTTATATTATTACATACGAAGTTGGCCTGATATGCAAATAATTAATGACACCCGAAGTCGACCTACTCGCTTTTTATAATATACAGGTAGGTGTACGTGTATATACTATATATATGCTGCTCCAGAGAGAGGAGAAGAGAAAAATCAGTGAGTATACCCGAAGAGAGTAAAGAGTTTGAGAGCCAGACGATCGGTCGATCACCACCTGCCTGCCCTCCTGCCTACCTATACTGCAGAAATTTTCATCGATATCACCTGGCTTTGTAATCTCACGATTTTCGTAACTTTCGCTATCGTATTATAGGTGAGCGACAGAAGAGAATTATTCAATTTGCAAGAAATGAAGAAAAAACGGTGAAATGATTTCGAATTTTGGGAATATATCTATTATCTATATGATGAATTGATCGGATACGACGGAGGTAAAGTTTGATTCCACTTTGGGTGTGTATGCAATAGATACATTTTACACATGGGTATAGATATAGGTTTATCATGTAGATTATATTATATGGGCCATCTAATTACTTCGCGAATACCACTTTTCTAGGGTGTGGCTTTATTCTGTGCCTATATCCCCGCGTGCAAACGAAACTGTGACACGCACAATATTTTACAGGGTCGAGGCATTATAACGGTAATTTTTTCTTCCTTTTATATTTTCAGAATATAAAATAATGAGAAAAAATATTTTCTGTTAAAAAGATAGAAATGAATGAATGAAATTGATTAATAATAACAGTGGAGCCAAAAGGTTCCCTTCGTCGTGCCTGACCTAAAATTCGAATTACGTAATTTCTGGAATAAGTAGCGGGATAGGTAGAGGTAGGTTTGATTCTGCATTCGGAAACTGGGCCACAAGATAATTATAATTATCACCGCAACCTCTCGGAAAGACACCGAGGGCGTGCCAACGACCCTTTCTCACCGAAACGTAGGTACTAACAAAGTCTATATATATGATGGACGTAAATGCAGGTAAGTAAAATTTATCTCATTGGAAAATCAGAAGAAGTTACATAAATATGAGAAAAAAAGAAATACAAAAATGATGATCAATAAGGACGAAAAGTAGAAATTCTTGGATAGGAAAAAGGGTAGAGGTACGGGTGCAGAGACATATGCCTTTCTCAAACAAGTTAGTATTCCGGAAGTTGGGTAGGAAGAATTCCTCTGCACTCTGCAAAAGTAAGTCTAATAATACATATACGTATACCTATACCTACTATATACTCGCATAGAAACTTGCAGCAGACCCGGGGGGCTAACCAGCCTGCACACACGAATGAATGAACGAATGAATGAACGAATGAGTCTGCGAATTGTGTTTCACATAATGAGAAGAAAAGATCTTGCGTCTGAAAACTCTGGAAAGAATCGAAAGTTTTCTATGCTTGTTCCCCTTTTATCGAATGAAATTGAGGAAGGAAATCAATTTTCACATCGAAGAAATCGACTTTTTCTTGTTAATAAAAAATAGTAAAATTCTGAAATTCGTATTTCGGAGAAGCTAGCAGAATATTCGTTATTAAAAATGACGTGGGTGATGCAACATAAGAACGAACTCTGTGGTATCTGGTCATCGCACAAAATAGAAGTCCGTATTTAAAATCCTAAACGAGTATATTAAGGGGGCTTTAATCAGGTTTTTAAATTCCGCACACCCCACACGTACGTAGGTATAAGATAGATAGATTACCTAGGTAATTCTTCACATACGCTGCACCCACGTGTCGACGGATTTTAAAATAACGCATTAAAGGATTTCGATAATATAATTTTGTAATAAATTCCCTAAAACTTTCTACATAGATCTCGAAATAATACGCAGTTTAGATTAGCCATGATGATAGTTTTCTTGAAAAGAAAGAAAAGTTACGAAAAACTATCATCCAAAATAAAGATCCATAAAAATGTAGAACAGTCGTTTAATTCTTGTTTTTTCTCTCCTTGGACATTTTTTCCCCCAATTTTTGTCTAGCGACAACTTTCTTTTATTCGAGTCTTTATTTATTACCTAACTACCGTGACACCAGCCACCAGCCACCAGCCACCAACCTATCCACCTACACATTTCACGTGGGCTGCAGCCTAGAGATCACCACCAGGGTATTTCCATTGCGTATTAACAGACACGTAAATCCACAGTACACACACATGTTTCCCACGCATTCTTTAACGCGGCGTGGACGCGTCGAGAAGGCGACTTCAATATACCGAGAAGATAATGAAATATTTATTCAATACAAATCAGAAGAGGAGAAAGAAGGCAATTATTAATTGTGCACATTTTTTTCTCAAATAAATATGAAAAACGCTCCGCTGCATCTTTTTCTCAGATTTTTGATCTCGTCGAGAGTCGATCTGCAGGAATGAAAAAAAAAAAAAATAAGAGAAGAACAGCTATGATATGAATGAGAGTATAATATCGCCACAGAGAACGAAAGCATTGTATGGTAATTAGGACCGAGTTGTGTTCGGTACAGACATTACGTACTAGGAAGGGCGGCCCTGTTTCCTTCGGACAAAATTCGAGACTTCCTCGATTGCTTGACGGTCGCATATTTATCGAGCGGAAGTGAATGACTGCAACAGCAGCAGCAGCAGCAGGGAGTGACTGGCCCGAAAAGATTCAATTACTAGTCTCCCTGCACGTGTCTTTTCGTTATCATATTTAAAGTCATTTTATCGGTCTGTCCGTCTATTAGTTCGTTGTATTTATTTCAATTTTTCAATATTTTCAAGAAAGAAAATTGCGCAGAATTTAAATTCTTAAATCTTATATACGATAAACAATTAATAATCACAATTATAATTACAGTGCAGTTTTATAAACGATTCTACATCCGAACTCCACTCCACTCCACTCCACTCCACACCGCTGCATCACCTTGTTTCTAATTATGTATCTTATCAGTATTATCGCGAAGGAACGTAGATCATAAAAATACCTAGATCAACTATGTAAACCGGAGCTGATAACGTCCCGATCAAGAATTCAGAATGCGGAAGTATAGCCGAATGAATACACAGTTCAAAACATTACATCGAATATGATAGAAAAGCCTGAAACGAAAGTCGAAAGATCTAATACTCCGCGAGTTGGATCGATGTGTGATAATATCATAGCACGTGGAGCTGCTACAACGATATGTCAAAATCAGCTGCTTCCTACCTAACTAGCGCAGAGAACACGTGGGAGCTTTTTCAAATGGCTGATCGCATTTTCCTTCGTATTCGTCAAGAAATAAAACATATTATAACAATCGGCAACTTTTTGTATACATTACATATGATACATATACTGCGAAAAACAGGTGAAAAAAAAACGGGTCTAATTCCTTCACATTGTCTCGAATTCTCACACATTATACACGTATAGTTACCTATATTTTTCAAAGAATAAACACGTACATAGATTAGGGACTAGCCAGACTAAACAACCGAATTCCCCGTACATATCTGTATACATGTATATACCTATACGGGAAAAGAAAAATAAGAGGGGAGTCATTTGTGCAGTGCTGACAATCAAATGGAAAAGACTACACCGGAAGTGTAGTTGGATGTACAGTTAGGTATTATAACATGTCCATGAATGATGAGTGGCCGATATCTCTTTTGAAATAAAGAAAGTGGCAAACAAAAAAAGAAAGATAGATAGAGAATCACGAGGAGATATTTCATTTTTGCTTATTTTTTATTGTTTCTTCTAATCTTTCTATCATTCTCTTTCTTTTTTTTCTCTGAATATCAATTTTGATTAAAAAAAAAAAAAACTCACGTAAGTTGTGGTCACGCTGGTTCCCCTCACCATATCTCTAGTCTCTGGATTTTGATTTCTATCCACAATGCCAACAGCTAATCCAGAATTCACGGTCATAACTTCACTAGCCATTTTTCAAATTTACTTATAAGGTAATAATCGCGATGATTTTTCAGCGACGCACGCCACGCGATTTATTGGAAATGAAAAAAAGAAAAGAAAAAAAAAAAAAAGAATAAAGGAGAAAATGCTAAAGATACATGACCGACTTTTCAGCATGGGAAGCAACTACGTATCCTTTCTTCCTTCTCTTAGAATATTATCACAACTCACTTCTGTGAGAATCGAGGCAGAATATAATATACTGTACATTATTCATACAGCAATGAATTAAAAAGTCGAACTATGTATGCAAGGTTTCTTAGGTGGGTGTAAGAAACTAAGAAGAGAGTTAGACTCAGTATTGCTGCAGGGGTATTCGGACAGGTATACGAGAGAAAACAGTGTGCTTCTTTATCAGCTTTCACTTAAGAATTCTCTCAAGTAGCCAGAAGCAACAAGCAGCATGCAAACTGCCTGCTGTCCCTCACTCGCTCACTTAAATCGTAATCAACAATAATTTAACGATTTGAGAAACAAGAAGATTAACACTTTCCTATTATCATTCCACAGCTAGAAGTTGAATCTGATATTTTCTCAAAAGCAGAATTTTCAAGCAATCCGGAAGATCATGAATACGGTTAATTCCACGATCTGCTCACGACTCGCAGACGAAATTTTTAATTAAAAAGTACCATTAACCGCAGAGATTATATTATTCAACCTGTTTATATCTTCAAGATTATCCACATGTGTCTCGTAATAGTATAACGTCGTAATACCGCGTAACAAAAATGAAGGAAAAACCGAAAAAGTAAATAAAACGCAACGTCGATGTGGGACCGTTCCCGTCCACAACACGTTGTCAACGAATCAACTACCTAACACTAACTAACGTAAGAACGAGCGAGCAGAAAAGTATCAGACTTGTTTGCCGTTCCTTTCATGAGTGGAGTGAGTCAGCTGACTCCAGATAGTGCTGCCTACTCTCTCGCCTCGTCTACACCTTGATTTTCAATGAACATTACATTACATTACATTACATTACGTTACGTTACGTACGGACACTTACATTCATCGTCGGGGAACGCGTGGGTGCGAGACAAATTTCTGGTTTCACTCTAGACTGTAAAACACCGATCGAAATCTATGCCGAACCGTAACAAGAAAAAAAGAGAGAAATACTTTTTGAAATGATAATCGAATTCCGAATAACTAGAAATGAATCATTTTACGATTGTTGGAGATATGAATTTTCACGTCATTTCCCATATTTTCTACATCAGAGTTTTAAACAGATCAAACGACGACTCGTATAATATTTTCTATAGACGGTTATACGAGCACCGAGTTGTAGAATGGATCAGAATCAGTGGTCAAGAGAGGTGAGGCTAAATATAGTATTAAGGTGACGGATCCATTGAGCTTATTATAGTCTATCGTTTTAAAATTAAGACCAGCCCCTTTCTAGGATATATTTCTGCTTTCAATCTCAGAAGAAGCAAATAATTGCGTCAATTTTTGTTCAGACTTACCAAACGAGTTTCAGAAGAATCTGAAGAGGGTTCAGAGGGTTCGTTATTAGCCTGGTGTCTTTGATCGGCGTTAAATCCAGCGGTATTAAGTTTACTTCGTCGATCTTCTCCCATGTTACGATCCATTGTTTCGAAAACATCTACTACAGATATATCTGGCACTGTTACACTAGCACTTAAACTAGCACTGGCACTATCACTGTACTCCGAACAAGAGTTAGAGTTAGGGAATAAAACGTTGACGTTAATCTCCTGGTCCAGCTCCCGCCCCTGTTCTTCTTCGTCTCCGTCTCCTCTTTCAACAATTTGTACGATACTCGATGGTTTACTTGCTGAAGGGGAGAACAGACGAGAAATTGCATTCCACATCCAGTTAACACTGCATTCCGAATCACAAGGACCAAAAAAATAAAAAGAATAAAGAAATTATAAAATTTGTACAGAAGAACCCAAAAAATCAAATCAAATCAAATCAAATTATCACTATTTTATTTTTATTCTTCTCCTCCCAACCATGAACGACAGAGAAGACGAAAAAAGGAGAAGATTGACAATAATAACACTTGCTTTCAGTCAATTTTCTCATTTCGTATCTATTTTTATAAACTCGAATAACACGATGAGTTCACGATCGCAGCAGAAATCTCGAACGTAATTCGGCCGAAATATTGAATGAACGATACACGGGATTTGAGATTAAATATTGAAGCTACGATAGGCGCGATCTGGTACTTGGAGAATGATTCACCCTGTCGTTCATAGATTTTTTTTCTATTCTTCTCTCTTTCTCATCTTTTTCGCGATGTTATAGTATGATGGATATACCCGAATACGTAAGAGTGAGAGAGAGAGAGAGAGAAAAAGATAGGAGTAAAGAGATTATAAAAATACGGTGTATCTAGTATAGTTATTGAAAGAAAGAAATAAATGAGCGAATGAATAATTGGTGAATTAGTTTCGTTGGATATAAATCGTTGACAGGGGGAATAAGAATATGGTGACTGAAATAACGTCGTGAAGTATTAGTGGTAGATTATATGTAACTGACAACTGGATCGAGAGACAATATTGGGTGATATAAATGAGAGAGAGAGATTTCTATTCCGCTGTTATTTCTTCAGACGGTCGTAATATATCTCGATTATTGTTTAAATATATTATTCACCATGTATTTAGGGTAGGTGCGATCAATCCACATATTCCTACATACAAGAAGAGAGACACAGAGAGTAGAATCTAGGTAGGTAGGTAGGTAGGTAGGTTTTCAGTCAGAGAAGACGCTCTGCACGATCTATAATTCCGTATTTTCTTGATGATTCGTCGATGGATCGATGACACTTTACCACCGACACTTATTAACGGTTTACGGCTCCAAACCTCAGTCTATTATCTAACACGAATGAGAACCATTTTACTGAAAATCCAGTAGAACTCTACACGTTTGCTAATCATAATGAATACCTCCATTTCCCTACATATCGGTGACCATCAGTGACGACGACTCTCGACTTTCGATATTCGATATTCGATTTATAAACGAGAATGAAGTGATTCGAGATGTGGAGCGCCATCGAAATTCAACTATGAGATGGTAGTCGCGCCATCTATCTGATTGTCCATGAACTACGCGGTCTAGATTTATCAACACTTACCAATCGCTAAATTGTTTAAAATTAGTTGGTACCTCGAATCACAGATGACGCTGAGAGGTTCGTTTTGTCGATATGAAAACACTAAAATGTATTTCGGGACAGGCACAAAGAGCTCATAGACATGGAGTAGGATACCTTTTTAGACTACATGCCGTCAAGGCGATAAGTCATTAATGGATTAAATAAATAATAAAGTAGGATATCCATAGGAGCCTGCGTAAGTAGAACTGTGGCCCGAATGAAGAAGAGACAAACAACTGGGCGGCCACATCTATCCTTCGCTAATCTTGTGTGCGCACCCAAAGTCGTGACCCGGGTGGGAGAGCGGACGTTGCTTGCCATGCAGAGACTTTTCTCTCATTTCCCTTTTTTGCCTAGTCCCCACTTCGTGTCTAGAATTACTACACATGCGGTATTAAACAGAGATAATAGTGGCCACCCGGTCTTTTATCTCTTTCTACGCAGGCGACGGCATTTCAGCTCTCTTTCCGACTATAGTATATATATCGTAATATATCGCTGGATAATAATTAAATTGTATACATTCATTCTTTATCGAATGATACTGATTTCTCTCCGACTTTCAAAATGACAAATGAATAGAATTCAGAAGTATTATTTCGCTATTTTATTTCGTTTCGTTTTAAAACTCGTTGCTGCCGCGGAGCTATGATGATTAGATTGTTTCGTGTCTATGCCTGTGCGATTGACCGCAAGATACGATACAATGAGAAATGCTTCGACTTGAATAACGTTTGCTTTATTTTCATATCTTGTTTTATTACCGTCGCAATTAAGAGTCCTTGTGGCTGATAATCTCACTTAATGTATGTATTTTCAGATGGATTTCTCGCAGCCTTATATACTGTATGTAAATGAATCTTGTTGCTTTCCAGTCCAACTATCAACTCGGTGGAATCGCTTTTGCTGTTTGGCCAATTCCCAAGTTTGGACGATTTCCAAACCATGACATTTTCCACTCCAATGTTTCCTGCAGCAGCTTCTCTTCCTCGGGAGAAAAGTGGAGGAGCGTTGCTACAGCTCTGGTCAAATGTAGGGCCTGAAATAGCAAGAGAGATGTATAAATGAATAGTCAATGGTATTTCATTCTTACAATCAGACACTCTGAATTCGAAGCCCTTTTTGGAAACCCTGAAAATTTGATTACCTCGTATTCTCTGCTTGTTAGGAATTTAATGAGAACGTGCTTCAAATACTTGAAGTTGACGTCTTCTTCCCTGGAATTACTTTGACGTGGAGTTACAGTTTTTGTTGAGCTTGGACTTATCACTGCTGTTGTAGTAGCAGTCGGTTCTGGGTCGCTGTCCAACGACGACGAAGGGATTCTCAGCTCTCGTTGAAGGGTTTTCTTCATATCGGTGAGTCGTTGTTGCAGAACTTTTATTGTCTGAAATAAGATTGGGCCATTTTATAACTTATCGTATCAAAGAATTTCACAACACGAGAAGAATCTTTTATCTCACCTTAGTTTTCTCGTGTAGTTGATCTTCTAAATCCGATATACTGGTCTTCAAAACTTTCTCGTTGCCCTCGGCCTCTTCTTTGTTGTGTTCGACACCTTCCAGCTCTTCAATCCTCAGCCTGGTCTGTTCTAACTGTGTCTCAGACTTCTCCAGCTCGCTATTAGCGGTGTTGATAGTCTTTTCCAAGCCTTCGACCCGGCTGTGAAGTTCAATGTTTTCGCTTTCTTGTCGCCTACATTCTTGTCTGGCTATTTCAACGTCTTGAGAAACCTGCGCATTTCTAAGCAAGGCCACATCCTTTTCTTCCCTCTCTTTTTCCAGCGATACGCACAGCTTGGCTGTAGTTGTTCTTTCAGTCTCTAGAGTTTCCCTTAATCTGGCCACTTCCAAATGCAATGAAGCATTGTTCGATCTTTCACCATCCAGAGACAGTTTTAGTTGGGCTATTTCAGTCGTAGTTATGGAAAGCCTTGTTGAGGCTTCTTGCAGATCCTTTTTTAGCTGTTTTATTTCTTTAGAAGAAGATTCCTGTGAACATCGTTATTTCGTTAAGCGTTATCATTGCAGAATAGTTAAGAATTGGCCTCTTTTGATATTTATTTCAATTCTGTGCTGGGCAAGAAAATCCAAACTTAGCATATGAAGAAGTAAATTCCTTTTGAAGTAATTTAAATGCAATGAAAACAGAGTCGTTTCTCTATTTTCTGTTTTTCATATCTCAAGAAATACTGTCATTATCCTAGTTATGATCGATGGTGGAAGAAACTACGTGCAGCGAAAGACGAATGTACAAGAAAACTTAACTAAAATTATGTGTGTATCTATTTCTGCGAGTTAGTATAAGAGGTATTTACAGTAATTTAACGGGGTAAAAATATCTGTTCAGAACTAGATTGGCAAAAGTATAATTACATAGCTCTCATTGATAAGCCCTATGAGTATGCGATGTGTATATGAATAGAGAGGAGGACAAAAAAAATAGTTGAAGCGACGGGAGGGAAATTTGGATTTAGGGAAGTAAGAAGCAAAAATAATGACCAATGATATTCAATATTTTATTTTTTTTTTATTCTTTTTTATCTTACTTTTATTCCATAAATAAAGTGTACATAAAATATTTTCAATACACAAAACGTTTTCTCTGATAGTTTAGCATAATAGATAGAGAGATAGATATTAGGTAGGTAGGTAGGTATTGTGTTTATGTAATTAACAAATCGAATAATGTTGAAAAATATAAGATATTTGGTCCCATTCATTGATAATTGTCATGCGATAAGTAAATCTTCATTCAAAATAATCCAAACTATGTATCTATGGTATCGGCGATTTCAGTAAGTCGCCAACGCATGCATAGTATTGAAAATAAACGAAACGTAATAGCAATAACTTCAAAACCAAAAACTTTGGATAGCAATCAAGATTAATAATTGTGCGTATGAAGCATTTGAAACTAAAACATGCAAATGACATCGATAAAATGGCTAATTCTTCTGTCTAAATACTATCAGCTGCTCTGGAAATAGCTCAGTAACTCGTACAATAATCATTCGGGATTAGTAAGAAGCAAATATTAATTTGTGCATCCGATAGCTGCCACGCTTCATTAATATACTAATTGAAAAATTCAAGTTGACCAACAATACCCGCTGATAAGCGTTACAGAAAAGAACAATTCTTCTCTACATGCATTGTGAACATTCAATGTACGTTAGGTTTATTATGAAAATGAACTTGGAACAAACATAGAGAGAAGAAAATCTTCCAATTATCTACTGTGCTTGTTGCGTGCATCGTCACTCCGTATTGTGAAAACTCACAATTTCACGCCTAAACTCTTCGACCTCATCATCGACGCCGGCTCGGAGCTCTTTCAGTTCCGTAGCCATCTCGTCGATGTCTTCAGCCATGCGTAAAAGCTTGGAATCTTTAGTTTGCATTACTATTTTGTTCACCTCAATCTCTGCTTCAAGTTGTTTAACTTTTGACTGAAGCTCTTCCTTCTCTTGCTCTACTCTCCTTCTCTCCAATCCTTCCTCACCGGCTTGTCTGCTGAGTCTTCCGACCTGGGTTTCCAGGCTTGAGATCTTTCCCGACCAGCTGGTTTTTATGTCAGATAAGTGGAGGTGGGCTTCCTCCAATTTTCTTTCTAACAAAGTTCTCTCTCGCATTAAGTCTGCCACGCGCTCATCAATCGTTTGGTCATTCGTCTCTAGAGACACTCTCTGCTCTAGTACGAATACTTTGTCTTTAAGATGACGAACTTCTTCCTCAGTTTGTGCCAGTTGACTAGATAATTGAGCTCTCTCTCGCTGCGTCGAATGTCGCAGTGTCTCCATTTCATCCTGAAAATAGTTTACTCATTAAGCGATGAGACCGTTTCATTAATTCCTGTTTAGTATACTCGCCCTTTCAAATATGCATCATTTCACCATTAAAGTCTAGAGATAAAACCAAAGAAGTGAGAAGATTAATACCAAAGAAACCATCTAAGAATGTTAATTTCCAACTGATAGTCCAGGTCAACTCTTTGATCGCATAAGTTGGCGCTGCATATTTATTAGTTACTAACTAGGTAATATAATGACTGTTAAATTGAGAAATACAAATCCACACCGAAAATCCAATGTAGCAGAGAGGCAAGAAGGATTAATGAAATAGCTACAGGAGAATATAAGCTAAGCTTCAAAAACGTACCTCTAACAGCGGCGGTAGCAGCAGGGATTAGCAGGCATACTGCATAATCTGTTTCTCTGCGACAATAGTGATTAAAGTTTTCGAATTCCTTATTTTCAGTTGTAAAACTATTTTCACAACTTGAGAATTATTTATTTACTCCATGTATTACCTACGCCGAATTCCGGATTGTATTGTTTCTTTTTTTTCCAATTGTTTCACTCGGTTTTAAATAAGAATAATTTCTGTAAATACTTATCATGCTGGTTTCAGAGAAACTAATGTATCCAACATAGCCAATAAGCGAGTCTTTTGTTAGATTTAGATAAATGTATGTTTTACCTACTAGCAACAGCCTAGAGATTCGCACCTTCCAACTTACGCGACAAATATATCGGCCATCACAGTCCCAATATTTAGAATCGCAGTGAGGTAAATGTAAAGTAGGATTCATACAAAGTCCGGAAATGTGTGTTTGATAAAAATAGAGATTAAAAATAGATAAAATAAACGAGTACAAAAATAAGAGTGTGGAATGTTGTTTAAAATATTGCAGTAACTCTTCACAAAACAAAAAGCATCAAACCATGGATAGTTTTCTGTGGTAAATTTGGTGGATAGAATTTATTGCTGAAATAACTATAAAGTGGGACCAATATTAATGATAACAATTGTAAGCCCAAAGTAAAGACTAAGAAATTCTGGGTTTATTACTGAGAGAACACTCCTGGCTTGTTCTACATGATGAGAAAATTTAGCCAGACTATAAAGCATCAAGCTGCGGGTATATTTCGTATAATTATATTCATTGATATATAAAAGTATCCCAGATAATTAACTATGCAAATCTTTTGGCAAACGTTCTGTCATAATTCCTTTCCGTCGCATTAGATGTTACAAACACCTGCGAAACAAACTACATTTGCTTAAGATTCAGTCACTAATCTGTGGCATCGGTTGAACAGAAATGAGAGATTTTACGATCATAAATTAACACAAGCTGGAATTTTTCTAGTCAAATTTATTCAATCATTTATTGTATTGTCTTATGTCTTATGAGAAAAGTGAAAATAACACATTCAGAACTCTCTTTGTACTCACCTGTACGTTGTTCAATTCGTCCTCGTAACGTCTCAGTCTTGATACTTCGGTCTTCAGACTCTCGACCTCAGCTGTTGCATTTTTTAAGTGATGTATCTTTTCTTCAACCTCCTGCTCCTTTGCCAGTAACTGAAAATAGATATCAAACAATTGTCAGCCAGGTTTATCAGTTGTATAGCTTCATTGGCTATCAGGATATTCGGCAATTACAATTTCTGAGATTTTTACGATTCTGGTCATTCTAAAATCACCTCGTTTACTTGTTGTTGGAAATTTTGGAGAAAAGGCAAGAGATTGCCAGGAAATATGATTATTAATAAGGTACCAGATCCAAATTTCACTCGAAAGTCGTTAAATACTCTTTCAGACTTTTTCGAGACTTCAGTTTCATTGGAAATAGACTAATTGAAGACTTTTCAAGCGAATGATTTCAGAACAGGACATAAAAATAGCATATTCTCTGTTTACTTGACATTCCTGATGCCCGAATGAAGTCTGTAATATGTAAATCCCTGAATCGTATGGATATTATTAGGGTGGTGGTTGAAAGAAAAAAATTCTACGATCCACAAGCAACCTACGAGATGTTTAATCTTTGCCATTTCCTGGGTTTGAAATCCTTCCAATTGTTCGGCATCTTCTTGAAAACTGTACAGTTTCTTTTTGTACTCTGTGAAGAAAAGAATTGGGTCAAATCTCACATACCTATAAACAGAATGTTTTCAATAAAAAAACAAGGCAACGATATAAACTACAGTTTAAATGAAGTTCATGTTCCGGAACTTTTGCAATACAAAAGTTATTACTCAACTGCCCGTTAGAAGTGATGAATAATATTCAAAAGAAAACATTGTTTCAAGCTACAATCTGAGTTAGTTGGATGAATCTCTTCATCTTCGAAGTGTATTTTACCTTCCGCATTTCTCAGAGCAAGTTCCGTGACCCTTTTAGCATCTTCGGCCTTTTTTCTATCATCTTCAAGTTTAGATTTCTCTTTATCATGTTTGTCGAATATTTTTTTCCACTCCCTTTCCCTTTCCTGTAATCTAACCTTCCACTCTTCATCTTTTTTCTCTATTCTTTTCATCAGCTCTGTTTCTCTCTTCAACAATCTCCTCCTCCATTCGTCTTCCCTATTGTCAAATCTCTTTATATCTTTAGCCGAAAGCTGCACTCCGTCGCTTAACTTATACTCAAAACTATTCTCTCGCTTCAACTGTATGGACGGTGTCGGAGAGACGGTATTGTCCTCTCTAAATCCATCCAATGATAGCATAGAACCACTTATGCTACTCGTGGAACCGGTCTGCAATGAAAAACGATTATTCTTCTCTGTCATTATTCTCATTAATAATTATGATAAATTATTGAAAAATAGTTTACCTGCGAGGTATGTTTGGTACCGACGTTCCTAACGTTTCCAGCTTTTCTCACAACCGTCGAAACGTCACTCCCGGTTTCTTCGCGTATTTTATTTTTCAAACCGGCGAACATTTTGCTTCTATTTCCGAACTATCAATCGTCAATAATATTTAGATCGAGTGAAATTAAAATTTGACATGTAGTATCCAGTCCGCCGTCTGCTTCTGTCAACGTCACTGTGTTAACACGGTTGATGACTGCCTCTAGCGGACTGTGTCTATCCGTGTGTTGTATCGCTTTATCTAGTGGACAGTTAGTTGTTTCTAGTTTATCGTGTAAAATAAAACGCGATTGAAAAATATGGGAAATATTCAGAAATTCATTTTTTCCGTTCACCTGTCAACAGCGATTTATTTATCGTTAAAACTCAGGCTGGGTTGAACGAAACTGTCTATTATCTTCCATTCGAGGGCGCTATACGTATCGCTGCCATTACTGATCACGTAATTCTCCATTATTATCAGTCCAGGTTAACCACTTCCTGGCGACGAGGTATGTCTCTTTGAACAGTGCCGGGAGATTTGGAGATGTTTGGTTATTTATTTACACGAAATTCATATTAGCGACGATATTCGTCAGGCAGAGTGTTATCAGACAGCATATTATTACGTAGATAAATTTAAATGCCAGTGTGTTCGATAGACTGAATATTAAGAGACCGAGTAATAGTTTGATAGCTACTTCGAGAGATTCGTGCATGTTGGTAACAGTGAATTTTATCATCTAACCTGAACCCTCTGAACCTGTATTCCAATCTACCACACGATTCCACCAATGAAAACAGCTCGCCCTCACCTTACCGCCTCTGGTGGAAGCATTCTCAACCTAATATCTTCTTTCAAATGTTTCTTTTCGAGTTTTCGGTTAAAAAATCAACGCCGTGAGAGTGGTGAATGAGTTGTGATGTGATTGTGAGTTTTGCTGAGAACGTTTACGGGATATAAAGGATTAACCACTGTAAAATACCTTTCGTCAATATGATTAGCGGATACCCAGATGACACCGAACAGTCCATCGACTATTTTGACACGTGAGTTGACATGAACGGTTTTCTATTACGGTTAAGACACTTCTTCGGCGAAAGCCCCTGCAGTCAGAATCTATTCCGTTTCGTCGATTATCAACGCGTGGGGGATGCTATGCTGCGGAAATACGATTTTCGAGAAGAAACAAATTCACAGATTAACAGCACCTATGCAATCTTACATCAGAATTTATTACACATTACCTACATACATTCACGGATAGACATGAATTATTTTCGTTTTCTGAAGAGCACGGATAACCCGTCAATATTGATATTTTTACATTTCCGATTAATCTCATGTCGCCAGATTTATCGACCAGAATATCCCGTATTAGATATTTTATATTTATATATTTTGACGCCTAGTTTCCCGCCACCGGTTAGCGAGAGTGAATGTAGGGTTGCATATCGGCGGGCGCACCCCTGATGTTACTCGCTATTACTTTAGATAGTTATCGGGTTCCGATGATAGTTCATTGGGTCAGCTGGTATATGAAGCTGATATTATTTGCGTCAATCTTTTTCTTATTCTTTGACTACAAGAAAAGTTTTCCCACAATGTATAGTATACTTGGATATAACTATCGCCGCGTCGTGTCCAAATTGAGTAAACGTATAGGTATTGTTTACATCCGCCCTCGAACGACCCCCATACATGATTTTTGTTTTTTTTTTGTAAATTGTCACTTCAGTTTTTTACCTACTGGACTCTTGGCACGAACTATATTACGTATCCAAGTATAATATTGTATATCATCTATGCACATAAACCATGTTATACACCATATCTCGAAAATCTCTATAAAGCATATAGGGGCGCCTGCAGGGATTATAGCATATAATATTACGAAATTAGATCACCGAGCGTCGATATTATCCAACGAAATTTCATATCTATCAAGGAAATATGAGGTTGCATAAAAAAAAAAAATAATTATCATCCATCCGGTTATTTTTTTTTAGTTTTATCATTTTAAATTTAATTTTTCTTCGTTGTCACTCATTCATTCGTCAATTCTATAATTTTCTGACAAGGAAATATAACTATTACAATTTTTCTAAATTCTTACAAAGCTATTGAACTGTTCAAAGTATTGACAATGACCACGAATCTATATTGTTACCTGTGCAGCGGTCTAAGTAAGTAAACGACGAAAACTCAGTACCTGATGAGGGGTGCGAAAAAGGGGAATTTGTTCTCGCCCTTTTTACCGGTACAACATTATATAGGTGAATATATGTATACTGTTTATTCTATGTATATTGTATACATATACCGATTAGTACGCGAAGAAGTTCTGGATGATTAATCCCCGTAACACGATGCAGGGCGGCTTTTGTCCCGAAAAATAATAGTCGAGTAGTACTACGTACATATATTGTATACATGACGTAGGTAGGTATATCCCGAAATCCTGGAATTTCTGAAACAATGCATAATACTGAAAGTGACGCCTTCATTTTCTGAGACCGGTCATTTAGCGTGAAAAAGGGGAAACGAAATTTCATTATTACCATAATTGCTGTAACTTTGAATGGCAAATTGGGAACAATACTTGAAAAGCATAACCCTGTGTATAGTGTATACACCCTTGATATACACGTGATTTGAGAAAAAAAAAACGTTCCATAACTACAAGAGAGAAGGAAAACAGAATAACGTGTTTCCCATTCCGTGGATCAACAGATGTAACGCACGTGTGTCCAAGTTCTTCTATAGTTTTCCACCGACTACGCTATACACACAATATTTTGTTAGACATATGTATCTAGAGGAAGGAAGTTCATATATACTACATACATATAGGTACATATACATATTACCACGTTTTTGCGTAACACGACGAATGGAGTTCTCTACACGTCATATATATAGTATTTTGCTTTTCTCCTCTTTCCTCGTCGACGTCTCTGCATTTCAATAAATTGGCGGTTATTATGTATATATATATACTCTTCTCGACAACACCGCAGTGTCACAGAAATCGCGTAATCAGAGCTCAAAGGTCACCCCGAGTCTTACGATTAATCGACGCGTCTTTGCCTCCCCATACGCCGCAGAATGGACTAAACGGTTCATTTGGATTAAAATCCACGATGTTAATTTGTTGAACAAAAAAAGTAGACTGCAATTATCTGTTGATTCAAATCTTCAAAAATATTATGTACTCGACGTGTTGAAAGATCCCCTTTTACAACCTTTGACTAATTTCGAACGCATGATTCAGTTTCAATTTCACCCCTTTCGCGTATTTCGCGTAAATAATATACAAAATGACTAAATGCACGAAATGTATATAGTGCATAGGTATGCGAATGCAATGCATGCGGTGTAACTTATTCGTGTAATAAGGTTTAAACCATTATTGCGGATGGCGCGACAGAGGCGCTCTACTGCAGTAGGGATATGTGGTGGAGCAGTCAAAGTTGAACTCAGTTCTCGTCAAGGCACCAAGTGGTGAGGTCGTATGTTTGTAATAGCGAATATCAGCCTCGTGAATCGTGATCGACACAATGAGATAAACGGGTGTATATTTGACGGTACATTTTTTTTTTTTATTCTTCATTTCTTTCCTTATATTTCGCTCTTCGCCTTGAATTAGAAATAATTGTGCAGAGTGCAGTCTCTGCAGACTGAAATCGCAACGTTTCATACGTAGATACGACGATATGTGATATGTGCTCGACTCTCCGCGGTCTATATTAAATACAAGATGGGATACATCGGACCGTTTAATAATAATAGATTGTTAATCTCATCGAAATATTGTTTTATCATAGTGGATTTTTACTAAAACAACTGTCGTTATTTTTCTTCATCTCTTTGTCATATTGATACAAATAACAAGTTGTTACTGTTACTATTATTCCTATAATCGTTGCTCGATCATTACACATTAACGAAGCGACTAATAAGAACGTTCGTAGTGTAAAACTCTGGCTGTATAGTCGTTCGACATCAACAGTGAACTTTGACACTGTAATATATCGTCGATGAGTTCTTTCGTACAACAAATAGCTTCGATACCGTCGTTTTATCAGTTACACGGTATATTTCACCTAAAATTAGTATCAGTGTTTGGTGTTGAACAGCTGCCAAAACCACATAGTTTGTTCAATTAACGAAGAGTATCGTTTTTGCAAAGAAATTCGTTAAAGTGACTTCAGTGCGCCAAAGAAACCTTCGGAGCCAAATAATTAAGTCTAATAGAAATAAGGCTGGGAACAGTATTAACATCTAGAACTCATACGGGTATAGTTTGAAGAAAGAAATAAGAACACAGTGGCGGTTTTATTATTTCGAACAACGTGGAAATGTCGTTTTTTAATGGATATGCAACCTACAATAGCCAAACTCACAGCTCTACGTCCCCGACTAGGAACAGTGTTTGGGGTAGTCCTCAAAGCCCCTTCCGAAGGTAAGGAAATAAAGATAATCGAGGATTATTTGACGATATCATTAGCTCATCTTTGTTTTTTTCTTTTCTCTTTCTCTCCAAAAATTGTATTGTCATTATATAGAACAGATGAGAAACGAGGTTGATGTCACAAATACCCAACACACATGCGGATATTTCAATATCTGTAGTACTATTGTACCTGAATTTATTAATATTCGCAAAGATAGTGTGGTCTAATTGTTTAACAGGCATTTAACGCTGCGGTTTAACTCCCTGTTAATTGATAAGGCCTCCTTCCTACGCCAGTAGTAATCTAATTTTACAATTTACATTCATATGTCGGACAAACTTGACAAACTCTTCTCTTCTTCATGCATAAAAAATGTTTATCATGGTGCGATTCGCAAACGTCGTAGGTGACATGATCATTTATGCAGGTCGCAGGTGAAAGGGTAGAACGAAAAAAGCCACTATAGAGTAAGAGAAGCAAAAACCGGAGACTAAAGAATTTATTTTTCACTGAAACGAATGAATCATCATCTCCAACTCATAGACGCTGCAGGATCGTGCATACTTTGGGTATAAAACTACCATCTATACGGACTGATTGTTCGCTTTGGAATGTCCATGATTTGTTGTCACTTGTCAGAGTCACTAGGTGATCGATGCATATCACGAACAGCTGAATATATTACGAAGCGAATATTTTACACGGCCCATCTTGGTAGAAAATGGGATCGAAATTTCCTTTGCCAATTTTTTCCAGAATGTCCAGATCTTGCGTTATCATTTATTGAATAATAATTATCAGTGCGGCGCCTGTTCGTGTGGCGCACGCGTTTGCCTGTGTGCGTGCCCGGTGGCTGGCGGTAGGCGCGCGCTACACATACACACGCTCGTTAATAGATCGATTAATTTTAACAGGAAATCTAGGCATTTTGATGAATATTAGCGAAGGAAATTTCGATCCCATTTTTGACGAAGATTGACATTGTTAAAAGTTCGGGACACCCTGTATATACGTGTGAACGGTGTCTCTCTATTCTTGAAGTCATGCAGTGCCCGTGTCTTCCCAATTTCCCATCGAATTGAAAAATCAATCACGATTTTCAGTTTCGGGGGAAAAACACGAGTACGGCCATCGCCTTAACAATCATGTTCTAGGTATTTACTGGCGTTATATTCTTCCGATTATTTTTCTTATCTGTGGGTATGTAATATACGACTCTTCTTTGCTCGCTTAAGATGGTTAAGGGTTTCAAATATATCTATATTTACTCGTGACATTATGATTCAGACCACCTAAACAACATACGATAATTACCATATTTTTCTCCACTCTCTGCTACCCAAGACCCCTTATAGTATTACTACACAATCGTTTGTCTTCAATTCGTCACTTGGGTTTTGTCATTTCCATTAGTCTCTTCATGGTTCAGTTATTCTTTATTTTTGAAAATTCTTCACCCCAGAACTACAAACCGGGGTATATGGTATAATCGGTATAATATATCTACCCAAGGCGAACTTGGGAAAATTACGTTTTGTCCGTTTTCTTAGCGCTTTCAGATATTCAAATCGATTTTTTACCAGCTAAGCCTTAATGAAATTGAATTTGCTTTTCACCATTCTCTTCTGCATGTAAAAACGAATTTACCCCGGTTTGTAGTTTAAAGGTAGAAAAAATGGGTTTGTAGTTCTAGGGTTAATCAATTTGTATCCAGCCATTTATTTTCCATGGCACAGTCGCGTGCGATAATTCATGTGTAACACGTGTATCTCAAAACTGGAAACGATTCAAGCGTCAATGAATTGTTCGATTCTAGTCTCCTCTTTCAATTTTTGGTAAAAGAAAAAAAAAAGAAAAAAAAATCAAGGTCTGCGATTCCTGTGATGATTACTTACCTCCTTTCTTAAACCTGCATATTATTATCATTATTTATACGTAGACATGTTCGACGATGACGTAATAATCTGACGTCACTGTATAGACGCGAAAAGGTTCTGCATCGTCAGAATCAGAACCAGAGCAGAGTAGGAGATCAATACTTTCCTGAAGGAGAGCAGCAGAGGGGAGTAATGGACCACGCTCCGCAGTTGCTCTTGAAAATGACAAATAATAAAAAGAAAAGAGACTTTTCCATCTTTTGCTTTTTAGTATTGATACGAACATTTTTTTTTTTCTTTAATTTTTTTTTCCGCTTCAGAAACTGCTTCCTGATCCATCGATTGATGTTTAATTATTGATTTTATCACGGTCCACGAAGTAGATAAGTATTTCGGTAAATTTTCTTCATTCTCAATCTTTTCAATTTCAATGCCTGTTTCTTTTTCCCCCGATAAGTTCTTCGGAAACGGGATAATGATAGTGATAGAAGGTCGACATTTTTGACAGATGTAAATGTAACTCTTAGTTCTACTACAGGGATTCGGAGTAAAATATGTAGGCGTACATATACCTATACATACGTATGATGTACGCGAAGAGATAAAGACCGGAAAGATACATCGTCGTCGTGTTCGAACTGTGGATAATATCTTTGTTTTATTTTCACATTAGAAAAAGCTAGAAGAAATTTTCTTTTAGTTGATCATTCTCTGTCACACTACTATAGGTAGTATATTATAATGTACCACGCGTGCTGCTTTATTTAATAGCATAGTTCACAATAAAAATCACATTTTTTTTTTAATTGAGAATAATCATAATCTTTCTCAATTTTAATCAACGAACAAAAATCTTCAAAATAAATTTTGATCGTCGTTATTCCAATAATAATAATTATTTCTTATTTCTACTTTTCATTTGTAATCTTGGTTCATTTTATTATTGCGCCGCTGATTCTGGCAGCAAGTTGATGATGGACCATTTTTTTTTGTTTTTTTTTTCTCAAACCATCATCTTATTTCTCCGGTGTATCTATGTATAATACCTCATGCCCAGCACGAGGGCATCTGTATAGTGTTTGGTTCTATTTTCGACTGCTTGGTTACCGCGCGTCGCGTGTAACGTCGCGGCGCCCCCGTGTGTCTTTTCGTATATCTTCGTCTCCCTCCCAAATGATCTCGCACCCAAATAGCCCAGAGGGAGATTCTAAGAACTACTCTCGATTGGGATTGGATTAAATTAAGCCTTGTATTAGTTAGGAACGATCATTCATAATAATTATCATTTTTTTTAATTGTTTCATCGCCTTTTTTCCTCTTTCATACTCTTCGGTTTCTTATTTCGGCAATAATTGATCGTAACACGAAAGGTCTTCCGTTTTGTTTTTTTTATTCTTTCTGTTCTCGGTTTTTTTCCCTCCACTTCTAAACCACAACTCGTCAGGCTGCGACGATAATTAACAACTATTATTAGATCGAATGACGTCAGACCGTCAGAGCTTGTTTATAAACTAAAGTTCAACATAACGTTGCTGGACCAGGGGACCAGATCAAATAACAAACTGAAGGATTCATTTTTCCGAAATACTCATCTGATTCGAAGTAGAAAAGAAATTCAACCGCAGAAACGAGAACTATAGAATATTTCGTTCTGTATATGGTCGAAAAAATTCTTTTTCAAATGAAAATAATTGAGAGGAAAGATACGTCGAGTTTCCTCGTTTCACAATTTTCTTGTACTACTACAGTTTACTACGTATTCTGGCGTCTTTCCAATTATTTCCTTTTCTTCTCTATAATACTTGGGCAAAAAAGAGAATTTGGCAAACTGCCGGAGTAACTACGAGATGTATTATAATCTACTCCCGCAAATTTCTGAATTGATCGAAATTGCGAAGATTTATAAAACTGAGGAAGGAAGGAAGAAAGGAAGAAAAGATGAGGCTGAAGATGATGATACAGATTTGTAATTAATTACCAATTTCATTTCATTTTTTATTTTATTTATTTTTTATATATATGATTTGATCACGTCGTCGACGTGTCTGGCATCTCCAGCTTACCTACTATTATATCAGCGGTGCAGACATTTCGTAACGAGATTATTTCAACGCTTTTGAACCGTGGGTGAGATATTTTTGGGATTGATTCCTCCCCCTCTCCCCCCCCTGAAGTAAAGAAGGGAAGTTTCGTTATTTTAACCTGATTTTGAGAAATAATTACTCCGCTTCGATGTGTACTACATACCTATAGTATTATACTATGTAGAATCGAAGAATAGTTTTTACTTATTTTCTTGTTTACCTTAATTTGCATTTTTTTTTGTTCCTCTGAACGCTGAAGTGTTCGTAGAAAAACAGACTATGAAAAAAGAGAACATGAAGGAAGAAATACAACAATAAATGATCGTTATAACTGTTTATTATCTTCAACAATCCACGTGTTAAAATGTTGACGATTTCACACGCCCCATTAATAACTCTGAATTTATTTGTTTCTATTCGCTTATCATTTTCTGTATATTTTATTACACCATGGCTACCTCATAGGGAAGGATTAGAGTGTGAACGACGAAATCGGGTACATTTGTCTGGACGTACGGAATTGATGTAAAATTGGCGCAGCTTCGGCCTTTTTTACGTTTCAGACGCCTGGGCTCGGATAATAATCGAAGCCGGTTTTTTTTTTTTTTTACGAAAATGAGGCAGGCGACTAGGGATGACCCTTAACTTGACATTTCATCTCCTACTTGTATACACTTGAGGATGAAGAAAAAAGATTGAATGATACTAGGGATGTAATTTTTCAATTGGCGATATGAAAATTCAAATGAAACTATACCGACAAGATTAATTATTCATTCTTTTTGCTCTTTATTGCGCGAAATCCGCCTGTTGATATGCAACTCTTGTGACTTTGACCTGTTGCTTGTATGCAGGCCGGCAAGGAGTAATTCTATACTATATTTGATAGTTCGACAGTATGATGATTATAAGTCGGATCTTCTCGTCTCATATTTGACGAAGAAGAAGTAGTTCTCCGTAATGATTTAGGAGATATTTTTAATAACAAATCAACGAATGTATCGATCAAGAAATTCAATAAACAAAATGATTTTGGGAAATTGCCGATACAAGGAAAGAAAACTTCTTTATTCTGCACTAGTTTAGGAATTTATTGAGAACCAACCATACACGTATATTCAATATTCTCGACAATTATCGGTCATATTTAAAATCATTGAATATACTACTTATGTATAATAAATATTAGGTAAACATACATCAGAGATATTTTGGAAAAATGTCAAACAAACTAAGGCTAATAATTATGTTGTAAGTAGATAACAATATGATATACCGATACCGCGTTCGAAAATAACTTCTCGACGGTTTTCTATGCTCGGCAACTACCTATTTTCAGAAGAATACATTTCCTGTCGCGGTAAAACGTCAAAGGGGGTTGAATATGTGTAGCTCTTTCTTCCATAGTACATAACAGATTTTCATTTCGTCTTTCACGATTGTGTTTATACTCTTCAACATACATACATACTTGGTTTCACTTTTCTTCTTCACATAGTATGGTATATAAGAAAGCAAATGTATTCAAATTCCATTTATATCTTCTGAACTGAAATTCATATTTGGTTACTTTTCTTTTCATTTACAGCACGAACATGACTCTTCAGGATATCACCATAGACCATACGCTACCCTGTGTAAATGGTGAGTACAAACGATTTTTAAATCACTTTTTTATCCTAATAAATTAGAGATTTCACCGGTAATTTTTCATACGTAGCCTATAGCCGTATACAAATTGGTCAAAGCTGGTAGAGGTGTACCCTTGTACACTTGCAATAATTTTATAAAAATGTCTGATAAAAACGTCCATAACTATATTCTTGTTCCCTTATCCCGCGTGCAAATGCCCTCGACCACTTGTAATGATATTCGTGACATGATAAGTACCCTGATCGATGGTAAGGGGTATCAAGGGTGGATTTTGTCTCGTGATGCAATTCTATGGGCTGAAATTCGGATGGAAAAATAATACCTGATAATTTTGAAGCTCGAGTGGTATTACATGTAAAAATACTTAATATTAATTATCATTTCGCATAAACTTTCAAATTTCGAATCCTTGGAGCCTCTGGAAAAAAAAAGCATCCTAAATTTATATCTGCGAATGTGGAAATGTAGGTAGGTATGTATACAATACACAGAGCAGTTGGCGTAGTCTATCGGCTCGCTGCTGCTGCTGCTGCTGCTGATGCTGCTGCATCGAGCTAAGACCTGAGACTTATTTTTAGATGACACATTTAAGCTGAGAAAAGGACGGCTTTTCTTTTTTCACCGTCTTCTTCGTCTACGGACTAACTTTATTTTTCCGTTATGCACAGATCGGTGTTAGTATACTGCAGCGCAAAACCTTTACTATAAAATAAAACGTATATATATATGTAAGGATCTTGCTCAGAGCGAATAAGATGCGTAACACGCTTAAAGTTTGATTGACGTGGTCTGCTCAATTCGGATCGAACAAACTTTTTCCTTCCGAATTTGGCACCGAGTTTTCAGGCGGAAAACGAACAGAAAATCATACAAGTTTGAAATGAACTACCCTAATCCACGGCTACGACCTGCGATCGAATTTCGACTATACTTTACCTAGCTAATAGTCGAGCGGCGAACCTGATGATTTCTCGCACATGTTTATCAGCCGCCTGACGGTCCGAGACCTACATTACTGCGATGTATGCGGATTATCATCCTGTATACATATGCAATGTGTTAGCGCCTCAGATTTTTCCAAACGCAAAGTTTTCATCGGCCCTACGAGATAAGAAACTTAATTAAATAACTAATCGATTGATTGAATCATTCACTCATTCACTCATTCACTCACTCACTCATTCATTCATTCATTCATTCATTCATTCATTCATTCATTCATTGCTCTGCAGCGATTTTGTATATGTATAGTCTCGTATATTGGTTTGTGCTTTTCACTCATATATATTCATCATTGTATATTATTCTTTTTATTTTTTATTTTTAATTTTTAATTTCTCATTATCTTTTTTCACGGGATCATCTTGAACTGGCGACGTTAACGGTGCTTCGTTTTATAAATAGACAAAATGTTGGACCACGGGGCGAAGTCTTTCGGCTTTTTGGCAGTTGTTAGTTGCCAGTTGCCACCAGCGATCTTTACGAGATACATATGCATTAGGGTGGTCCACTTTTGAACTTTTTTTTTTGATTTTGCGGGGCACCTCTGAATATTGTTCCAAATTATGTAGAAAAAATCTGTCTAAAACATGGATCTATTCGGAAAATATTTAGAGGTCGCTACCGAGGAATGAAAAAAACAACAATCATTTTCGATCTAACATTCATGATTGACTTATGAGCGAAAAAAAAAAAAAAAATTTAAAAAACAAAAAAAAAATTTAACAAAAATGAAAAAATACCATGCTAATTTGAAAAACCTCGCTGCCGGTAGCGACCTCTAAATATTTTCCGCATAGATCCATGTTTTAGACAGATTTTTTCTACATAATTTGGAACAATATTCAGAGGTGCCCCGCGAAATCAAAAAAAAAAGTTCAAAAGTGGACCACCCTAATATGCATATACACATATACACATATCTATATCTATATACTATGTACTGAATGGTATATACTTATTATCGCTTTATTCAACGGCGTTGCGTTGGTTTATATGCGTACCCCTTACCCAGGAACGACTGCAGACCTTTTGTCGCGGGGTAAGGAAGCTGCGAGAAAGATTTGAGTTATTGCAACTTTTGCTCATGCTTTTTCGAATATCACATCCGGTATATAATATATAAAACGAAAATCTCCACACCGCGTCGAATCAAAAATAAGATAGAAAGAGAAATGAAGTGAAAGTAATTAAAATGAGTGGAACTGAAATTTCAATAAGTACAAGGATTGGAATTTATTATTGGATAAAGGAAAACGATCAATCGAAAGAGTAAATTGAGATAGGTACTCTCGGGGTCGTTTCGATCAGGCTATATATAAAATGATAATTGGCAATTGATCAAGATCATTGTTTCGTTTAAGGACAATTCAAGCGAACGCGAATAAACATAATCGCGTAGTAGAGTAAATCACCTATACGCGGAAAATTGTTTATTATAATAATTAAAATACAGTAGAACGAATACGGGAGTAGGAATATCAATAATCACAATGAAATTTGTCACTTTGTTTTCGCTTTGCTAAAAATTACGACAATTCTCTTTGATAACTGTGAAATATTTCATATATTTCATTATTCACCGCATTGTTCTATTTCTCTTGCAGTCGTTTAACAATAAAGAAAAATATGTGAATAATTGACTTACCAAACAGTCTAGAGGTAGATATATTTCTGTCGTCTATACACAGTTACGTATAGGTGATACAGCAATCTTTTGCAATCTTTGAGATCACAGAACCAGAGCAGAGTAGACCAGTATTAGCAGTCGCTTCTCTGAAGCCAAGTGTATTGGGAGTTAGTTGAAAATTAAGCGACGACGTCCCTGTAGTCGTCGTCGCCTAAATAAAAAATAAAAACCATGTAGCAAATTTTAGTGAATCATATTATATATTTTTTTTCTTATACTCTTTTCTTTTCGTCTTGTTTCTTGCCATCTATCTTTTACTCCCTTTCTCTTTTTGTTCAAAATTCTTCTATAATGACCCCGGCAAGTTTTTTTTATTTGTAATCACTAGCTGGGAATGGGATGTGGTAAATCAAGGATCGAACAGCTAGACATCGACGACAAGCCAATTAGGATTGAAGTAATGTTTGGTAATGAGAAAACCTTTTCGGTGATTAACACACGGGGTCGGGGATACACATTTAAACCGTGCGATTCTCAGTGATTTAAAAGATCGTGTTTTTATACCACACTATATAAACTTTTACATGCATGATATCCCATATGAAGCCTGAATTCCTATTCACCCGAAATGGATATCGAGGGCACCAGATGATGTGGTCTGCTTTGGCATTACATGCACATGCACACACTACTTGCAGAAGTGCATAGAATGGAAAAAAATATTTAAAAAATTACATACTAAAGCCTTTCATCCGTGGATAGAGCTGAGTGTCGGTTTGTACGTTGGTTTTTTTTTCTTCTTTTTGTTCTTTTTTTTTTTCCTCTTCAAATACGGAACACCCGCGAATTTTCGACATTGAAATTTCGACGGCTGAGCAGAACAACATCGTATCTCAGAATTTGTTTGAAAAACATCGTATGTCCGCTCGTTTCTTACGATAGATACGATCTTTTTGACCCAAATTTAGAGATAGAGATGTTTTTGGAGAAAACTCTGAGATACGATGTTGTTCTGCTCAGCCGTCGATTTTATTAAAGTTTCTCTCATCTATTGCGCAACATATGCTGTGTCCGGTGTGGTGAGGATATAAGATTATAGTGAATTATTATTATTTAATAGAGGAAAAATGCCTGGGGGACAGATAGTTATAATTGAATTGATCATATGCAATTTGAAAAACTCATAAAAATTTATGGATCAAAATAATTGGGCCGGGGACACCAACCAGCCTTCGGCTACAATCTAGCGAATTATACTGTCCGCCCACGAAAGATCATACTTTTGACTCGTTTAATCTCTTCTCTCTTATTCGCTTTATCAAGTATCACGATTAGTGAGAGCGTCAAATGTGTATCTTTCCTTGAAGAGTAGATGGAGGAGGATGAAGAGTACAGGAAAAATAAATCGTCTCTTGCCGACTGATTAAAATTTATTCTTATGTGGTTTTATTGAAGGTTTTTTTTTTCTTTTTTCTTCTTTTCTTCTTTTCTTCATTTCCCGGGAAAAGAATGTAGACCCCGATCTACGCAGTAGTAAGAATTTAAAATAGAATCGAACAACACAAAATCATTCCAAAACGTAGTTATACGCAAAAGACATTTGGACTTCTGCCAATATCGTGAAAAATCGTCGTTTTTTACGGTTCGCACTACGTTCGAACATAATACCTTCTTGTTTTTTTTTCTCACTTATACCTTTATCATCACATTTAATTACACGCGTCTGGTCTTTCGATTGATTACCGACCTTTCAATAACTGGCGCTTTCCTTTTGATAGAAAATTCATTTAATTTCAAGCCAAAGTTCATTGAGAAAGTAATGAATGAAGATATTAATAAATCTATCGAAAGAAATAGGAGGAAAACAGATGGAATTTATTTACTTTTTTTACAGACCATATAAAATCCTCGAATATTTTCACCCTCATTTTCCTGATTTAGATTTTGAAAGAAAAAAAAAAACAGAAAAAAAAGAAAACGGCCAACCCATAATTATTATTACAATCGATATAAATATCGAGCAAGAAGAAAGAGTCATTGGAAATTTCTAGACACATCACATGATTAATAAAATCGCGTAATTTTTTTCCTACCTCGAGACAAATTATGCAACTAAGACACAAGAAACTAGGAGAGCTGATCAATTAGGATAAAATTTCGGTAGTCGCGTATTGAAAAAAAAAAAAGAAAAAAAATATACACTTCCGACCCCCGTCATACACACATACACGCGTAAACACAGATACGTAATCAATGAATAAACTAATGGACAAACTCAAATATGCGCTTCAGGTTTGATGAGAAAATGAACGTCACACTTACAGGTGTGTCTCTTCAATTATATTTCCATAATTCCTCACTCTTTTCTTTCTTTATGAATCCATAAATTGGTAAGGAAACTCAAGGTGATTTTCCTGCTCAGGATATGACTCAAGCTTCCCTGGGGAAATGGCCTGATAGGGATTCCCGTTTATTCATCAACCAAAACTGATAATACACCATGCAGAGTAAGATAACAGAACAATTATTCAGTTCGTTTATCTTACATCTTTTTCGCCGTTTCGCTGACTTCAGAATCTTATAATCGTTTGCTGTAATTTGGCTCTGTTTTGATCTTCTTTCACAGGCACTAACGTCAGATCCCCGGGAAATGCAACCGCCAATTGCACGGTTGGTATAGGCTCCGTTAGGGGGGCTCCAGGAATTATTCAAGGGACTGGCGGCAGAACAATGAAGGAGTACGAGGATCAGCTCGGAGTGCTAAAGAAGGAAAACTTCAATCTCAAACTGAGAATTTATTTCCTCGAAGAACGGATGGGCATTACTTCTGCAGATGAAGACGCAATAAAGAAGAATATAGAACTGAAGGTAAAGTGTCTTTAGAGCTTCAACAACTCTTGCGCTTAGTCATTGGTTATTTTTTATTTGTTCATCTTCTTTTACAGGTCGAGATCGAATCATTGAGGAAGGAGCTCATCCAGAAGCAGGATCTCCTCAGCCAAGCAGCCAAAGCCTTTGAACTAATTGAAGAACAGAAAGAAGCTTCAACGCGCAGCGAAACTCAGTATCAGCAATCGCTGGATATGGAGAGGGAGAGGATTGCGGAACTTGAAAGAGGTGAATCTTTATTTAGGCTCGAATTGAATATGGCTCATAAGACTATGCGGAATTTATAACCATTGGGAGATTGAGAGCGTTCAGAGTGAACAGAGAACAATTATTTATGGATCAGTGAGTGAACTACAGTTTCCTTACATTTTACCTTTCCATCTCTCTGCCTGCAGAGCTTGAAGAGTACAAAGACAAACTTAGAGCGACTTCGATGTACTATGATGAGGCATTTGGTATCACACCAGAACAGTCCCTTGCGAATAAAGAAAAATTACATCAACTGGAAGAACTTGTCGCGGCTCAGGAAGCGGAAGTAAGCTAACATCAATCAATATTTAATTACCTTTAGGATGAACGTCAGCAAGATGCCAAATTTACTTCTTTCTGTAGAAAAAAAATAAAAATTGGCAAACAAAATAGTAATGAACTGAATGATTAAGTATTTAATAGCCCAACAGGATGAGGAAACCGTCAGGGAAAAACTGCGTATTTGGTCCTGGAATACCTGGAAATGACATGGAATTTTTTTGTTTCAAATTTGTGGCCACCCTGATTTTAGAATACTCTTTGCTTTTTGCATTATTCTCTTTCGGAATAATCCTTGTTTTTCAGAATTGAAGCACTTGATTCTCATTCTGCAGACAAGCCCGACTTTTTTTTTATGATTATTCTTGCTAAATTCGAGGGAAACTATGAGCAGGAATCTCCAATTCCAGACTCAATTAATCATTGACAATGGGACTCTGTTATAATTATATTTCATTTGTAATCGGAGCCTATTTCCCCTTCACCACAGGAAGTCTGCGTCGCTTATCAGATTATTGTACATTCAGTCAGTTACTTAATGAGTCAGATTCTTGTGATCCTTGCTAACCATTTGCGAGAGCAAACATTGCTTATTATTAGAAGAGAACATTTAGATTGAAAATAAGGAAGAAGGACTTGGATCTTCCTTAATTTCCAACATATTCAATCGGACGATTTTTACGATATTTAAATTCTACTTGTGTATATTCAAAGTGTATTATGGTTGGCAAGTTCGTTATGCCTTCTGCCTTCTTAGCTGGGAACAAGTACAGATATGAATAATAGTTCTCTTGCTTGCCAGTGTGTTTACAAAAGATAGTCAGAGGTCGAAGGTGATGAGTGGGGATTTTCTCAGTGGCTTAGAAATCTGGAAAAATGCCAGCTCACATGTCCCTCAGTGCAGATATGGATTTCTTGAGCAAAACGTGTACCTAAAAGACTCTTATCCCTGTGTATATTAATTCTAAAAAATTCACATTACTCTCAAAAGAATTACAGGTGAAAAAGTGATCTAAAATAATCTTTGAATCACATTTCGTCGTGTTTTATGAACCAAAAAATAAAAGTTCTTGGTTTTTCATCCTCCTAAAAGGTGAAGCAGATAACTAGCAGCCTCCAGGAAGAGCGCAGCTGGGCCCTAGAGTTGGAAGTTGAACGAGATCAATTGAAAGAGCGTTTGGAGTCTGAGATTCAGCATAAAGAAGTTTGGGCGGAGGAGAAAAACCGCGAGGTTGATCAGCTGAGGGAAAGAGTCAGACAGTTGGAAGAGCAAGCTTTCAAGTGGGAAAGTGTTTCCCAACAACACAAAAACGAGTTATCGGAAAAGGACAGAATTAATAAAGAAAAAAGCATTCTATTGGATGAAAAATTACGCGCCTATGAGGAGCTCAATAACGACTGCGAGAAGAAGAAGAAACAAGTTGATTCTTTGCGGGCTTCTGTCAAGGCGAGGGACGACGCTCTGATAGAACTCAACAACAAACATAAATCTCTTCTTTCTCAAGTACGTCAAGTCTTTATAGAAATGATGAACTTAGTATGTTTTAATCTATCAACAAAATTTATTTTCTTTTTAGTTTGAAAACAATTCTCTCAAACTGAGAAGTTGTTCGCCACCAAGTAGTCCGTCGACGTTAAACTCCTTAGATGATTATCACACGCAAACTATGGGTCAACGAACAAGTTGCATCAAAAGTCCAGGAAGAAGTAGTAATAACCCTCTAGACTGGATGACGAACACAGAAAAATCTTCGAGGCAGAGTTCGCAGCTACAGGAAAGCAGCTCTAAGGACTTTAGAGATGTGGATAAAGTAAGTGGTACAAGGTGTAAGAAGTGGATTTTGAATTTCATTAACCAATTCCTCGATTATTCATTTTCAGGAAATGGAGGAAAGAGACCAAGAGATTAGGAGGCAAGAAGAAGCCAAAAAGCAGCTCACCCTTAAGCTTTGTAATGCCCAAAAATCCGCAGAGGCTGCTGAACAAAGAGTGAAAAAACTCACCGACGATCATGAAAAAGCTCTTAAAACTATTCAACACTTTGTACAAAGGCAGGAACAGTTCGAGGACAAATTGTTGAAAAAAGATCGCAAGATTATGGAACTTGAAGTCGAATTGAGCAGACCGCGGGGTCAGGAAGGCACAAAATCTAGCCGCAGAGGACCTCAAGCGAGGCGCGATCTTCTTACTGAGATGGCTGATGATCCGGAGCGGGATCAGTGCAATCAGGTCTTTATAAAATCTTTTATTAACGTTTACTTAAAGTTTCTAGATTTCTAGGAGTAGATTCAATCAGCGAAATTCGTTTTCTGCTTCTATTATGAATTCCAAGTTATATATTACAATGGACTAATGCCATATGGTCGTAAGCGCCAAATTTTTTTTGTTTTTCCTCAATACCCATATAAAATGCATCTATACATCGAAACTCGCTGACAAAATGTATTTTCGAATTCTTTTTTTTTTCGTTGGCCAACGTTGCCAGGTCCGCCTCGACGTAAAGCGGTAGTGACCTGTAAATTTGATTTTTCAATTCATACATGCATACTCATCCAATTATACTATATGTTTTGAGTAGACGTTTATTATCGATATAATTAATTTTACAAGCATGAAGCAACTTACATCTCTCAACTTTTCATTCTACATGTACTTCATGATATACTTTTCAAAGCTCGTACTACTAAAACTAGTGAGGAAAGTCAGCTCGTGGCACACGAGGAGCATAGACGGTAGATTTGACAGAAAAACGGTAGGGTGGTAGGCCAGGCCAAAAGCGGTAGATATACGTGAAAGCGGTAGGGTTGGCAACGTTGTCGTTGGCGCTTACAACTTTATGGCATTAGTCCATCGATATGATCATAGTTTTTAGTATTTCAAACCTACTCGTAGATAAGGATGTAGAAATATGGAACAATTGGCAAATTCTCATACGGATAGGCAAATGTTTTGACAAACAATGCTTGCATAGTCCTGTAGTTGGTACAGTTTTTTTTTTTCTCTATTTCTTTCAGAGTCACTGATTATCACTTCTTCTTCTTCTTCTTCTTCTTCTTCTTCTTCTTCTTCTTCTTCTCTGCTATCTTCTGCCGCTTCTATCACTGCAAATATATTAAATTCGCATGCCATTGAAGAATAAACTTACAAAAAAAAACTACCTCTTTTTCTTTTATGAGAAATTTTATGGATCTTGTCTGAGATACTTACATCGACACAGAAAATATACCTTAGGTGAAACGCGAACTGATTATTTAGAAAAAGAAATTACTCGATACTTTGGAGAGACTTTAGAGATTAGATGATTTTAAAGAGATGAGCGAACAACCAACTATAAATTTTTGCGTCTTCTGTTGCTCACGTTTGTCTAAATTGAATATCTCAAATTCATTCATTGTACAAAAAAAATAATAGATTAAAGCCAATTGAAACAGAGTACTTGTGTGGTTCTGATTTTTTCCTCACTGTTCTTCTGTGATTGTAAAAAATTATTTTATATACTTAATTCACGTTTATCTGTATCACCGTTGTTGTTTCCTGTGTGTTATTTTCATTGGTAAAACTATTGCAGTTTCACTCTTAGGAATATTGCTACTCTCATTGAAGGAGGCTTCTCTTATTGAAAACTCAATAGGCATTCAATTATTTGTATACCTATGTTGTAGAAGAAATGTGCAAGCTTAGCTAATATCGCGTTAACTTAGCAAATACTCTACTCCTGGAATCCGGAGATGGGCTATAGCTAAAAACGTAAAGAGACGCCTACCTTCTAATAATAGAAGTCAACTGCTCGTTTGGTCTGCTCCATGCTGCTGGCTTTTGAAACTCACTTTAGTCAGCCAGCAGCAGTAACTCTTGGTTCATTCTCGTTAAATGAGATACACGTTTGATCAGCTAGAATGTGATAGTATTGATCATTTGAAATTGATAAGCAAACTTTTGCCTAATTATTTCTGCGTGTTTTCTTCATGCCAATACGTTATGAAGTAACTAAGCAAACGTTTGATACAAAATTCTCAATGAAACATCAATAGAGAGTAATAATTGAACCCAACGCCGTTTCGCTTCTCTCAATTGGAAAAAAAACGATACAATAATGTTCTCCTGTCTGTGTGCTTCGGTCAGAATGGAGGTAGGTGACGAGAAAAGAAGATAAAATAGCGTCTTTCCGGCTTTCTGTCCTAAAGGTCAATCCTTTTCTTACATATTAAAGCTTCTAACTCTTGAAAAATTGTTGTGATTTCAATTATCATCGTATTTTCGTTCGATGGACAATGAATTGAAAAATTAATCGCTAAGAAGGATTTCTGTTAGCTGAAGTAGAAGCTAGCATTGATGTTTATTTACTCCAATTTATCGGTACAAAAATAGCGCACTGTCATAGCGCTTGTCATAGCGCACGGTACATGGGTGGGGGAGGGGCGAAAATGCAGAATGAATTGAAAGAAATCAAATGCATCAATTGTCGGCTTGGTGCAAATCGATTTTGCATCTATTCTAAAGTCCTAAAATCTTCCAGGAACCAGTTATTGTTACGCTTGTACCACCGAGACGTTGGCCAAAGAAAACTAAAAATTGAATGATAAAATCTCGTCTCTTTAACTAATCGCTATTTTCTAATGCATGTTTGATTGTAATTTTTTGTTCAATTTGTAAATGAATTACGTCAATAAAGTTTCTATTCTTGAGAAATGTATAAAATTACTTTTGTCGGGTTTTGAGTTTTATTCATTGACGGGGAATACTTTGTTTTCTTTCTACAGCAACGCTTCGAGGAAATGGAGAGTAAGATCAACGATCTTAGAATACAAATTGATACTATCAAAGCTGAGAAAAACAGACTTGAGATCCAGATTCAAGCTGAGTCAGAGGTAAGTTATTGAATTCATAAGTTTGTTTGAAGATCCGATTGTTTTCTTCGACTGAAATATTTTTTCACTTTTTTTTTTTCGTATTATCAGGAAGTACAGGAGCAGCTGAAACACAGAGAACAGAGAATAGAGTATTTAGAATCTGAGAGAAAAACGATGCGGTTGGAGTTATCAGAGAAGGCTGTCGAATTGGATAAAATGAGGGAAGCCTACAATCAAGCAAGCCTTAAAGTAAAAGAAAGTGAAACGAGCGAGTTGGGAGATGAAAATAATCTGCGAGAGGAGCTGTTGTTGAAGAATTCAGCTATCGAAGAGAAGGACCAAAAGATAGAACAACTATCAAAAGAATTACAAATCAGAACTCAGAACTTACAAAAACTTGTAAACACAGAATTGTGGAGCAAGAATAAAGAGATTGCTAAATTGCACAATCACATGACTGCTACTCAGAGTCACGAAAGAACGAGGAACAGGTCCGAACTTGCGGTAGAAAATTCTGGATTCCAAATGAATACTTTGATCAAAGAACTTCTGGACATCGGAATACAAGTTAAAATTGTAAACGATGTTGTGAAAATGAACTTTCTAAACGGGACAGAGTCAGTGGATTTAAAAACGACAAATAATTACATTCAGAATCTTTTGGGACAGAGAAACGAGCTCGAAAAGGAAATAGATTATCTCAAATGGCTGAAATTAATTTCAAAACCAGATATAACTAACGAGATTGAAAGCTCTGGGTCAGAATCAGAGAGAGCGAGGAAATACTGCGAGCTTTTGAGAACACATTTGAAAGAGCTGGTCAGGTTCATGAAAGAAATGTTAAAAAGGGCCAATTATTCCGAATCAATTAGCAAGGAGCATAAAAAGATGGTCCTGGACGTGTTTCTGGACTCGAAAATTTTACCTGACAATTTGATACACGCTCTCGAGGATGTACCCCGCGGTGATGCCGTTGGAGATCATTCTGGCACATGTCATTTGACCGAGCAATGCCTCGCTGATGGGGTAGGGAAGAAAAGCAACTCAGAAAACCTTCTGAATGCCAATAAAAATCAAAACTCTACCCAGTCAGACTCTGAAGCCTTTTCAGAACCCGATAGAACAGTTTCTCTCGCTAGAATTGGCCTCCAAGAATCGCAGCATAAATCTATGAATAAACAGAGATTCTCCAAGTACACAAAGACGTTCAGCGATTCTGAGGATTCTGTGGATTATGTTCCGCACCACAAAACATACCAGAATGATTTGAACGACTTGGATGCCACAAGCCATATCCAGGAACTGAAAGAAACTAATAATCTACTCTACACGGAATTGAATGCTCTCAGAAACGAACTTACGAGGAAAACTTTGTTCGATGATGTAAGTATCTAATTTTTATACAGTTCTGGTAACTTCTTTAACTCGAGCTCCTTCCATTTTGACCCAGTTGTATTCTATCCAAACCTTTTGCTGCACTATTTATAACTTCATTGAGCAATAAATTCTTCTATTATTATCCTGACACCTTTTCAACTGATATAGTATACCAATGCTTGATATTAGATCCAAGGTAAACAAGTTTGGTTCATTATTTGTACTGAAAAATTGATGCTTAGATTATTTTCTTACATCTCATATTGATGGCTTAAGTCTCAAATGTCGTAACCCACAAATGAAAAATTTTCCGAGAGAGAGTAAAAAAAAGTCCAAAAAGTCAAAAAAAGTAAAAAGAGTCAAAAAAAGTCAATTTCCTAAATTTTGTGGATTACGACATTTGAGACTTAGGCCATCGATATTATTTAACTCTTCAGATGTCAAAGCCACTCTTCTTACTTCTCGATTTTTTTTTCACAGAGATTCGATGAGAAATTAGCGCCTTTGATCGTCAAGTTAGAACGTTCGCAAGGATTCTGCGAAAAGCTACAAGCATCGCTTGAAAAACGAATACACGAGTGCCAGACGATGAAAAGAGAAAGTAAACAGAACAGCATACGAAAAGCACAGTTGGAAAAGAAGATCACGGACGTTGAAATCATGGCAGTTGAATTGACAAAGCAGAAAGCCGAGCTTTTAGAGGCCAAAGAGAATGCTGAGAGACAAACTTGCGAGATGCTGACTTCACTAAACAAAGAAAATGATTTGGTAATTTTTTTATTTCAATAGAAAGAAGGGACTTATGCCCAGATATAATTGTGACGATCATACTATATAGCAACTCTTATGTCCTTCGTTTTATAGCTAAGAACGAAGATTAAGAAAATGGAGGAAGAAATGGAAGGTGCTAGAAAGAACTTAGCGATCACTACTACAGAAATGGATCAACTGACCCTTTCTCACTCCCAGGTCCTCGTAGAGAATACAAAATTGACTAACGAGAAGCTCAGGCTGGAACAAGACGCGAGAAAGAACGACAGCCGATATGACATCGCACTTCGATCTCTGCACGAAAAATTTACCAAAGAGGTAAGCAGCTCGATGTTTCTTATGAATAAGAAATCAGTTCGAATAAACAGAATATTTCTGAATTTCGAATTCATCTCTCTTTTCTTAGTTTTGTTCTTCTCGAATTTCAGATATCAGACCTGAATCATACAAACGAATCTCACAGATTGAGAATGCAGGAATTGGAAATTGTGAACAAAGAATTACGAAGACACGTTGTTGCCTGTGAGGCGAGTGATTCTGCACCAAGTTCAAGCGGGGTATCATCTATCCCGACTGATACAACTATCAAACAAAGCTGCGACGATATAATTCAAGAATATCATTCTTATAATGTAAGTTTCTTGGATTAGTTACTTTAAACTCATTCTGAATTGTGTCACATTTTCTTTTTACTCATGTGTCGTTTACAGGGATCTCAGTATTGGCTACCGATAAATTATCCAACTCTTACGGGTCGCAGTAAATCTAGCTGTTCCCCTGACTTGGGTATTGAAAGTGATGCAGCTCTGACTACAACTCGGCCTCTGAAAGATACGTTGAAAATAACTGAATCTATGACAAATCTTCTCAGCGAGGATGAGAACTGTAATAACGGTAGAGAACTCAGAGACTTGGATAGTGAGAGCCCGCTGCCCACAGAAGGTGATGTTTTATTGAATTGTTATTCAAGAAATGCGATCATTTGAGAGTTGTCTTCTATGCAGATTGAAGTAGTGTTTTATTATTACATTTACCTTGTTTAATCATCTCATTCTTACTTTTATAGGTGGGCATAACTATAGTATGTATTCTGAACAGTTAAGTTCAAGGTTACGCTTTTGGCACTCACACTTATCACTTTTGCCCTAATTAGTTGAAAACTATATTTATTCGATAATAAATAATTGCCGATGGCTTGAGTCAATGCCCGCTATGCATTTAATAGTCTTGTATAAAACTCTGTGACCTAATGAATTGTTGAATGAGTATAGCTTATTTTTCAATCACGTTTTTACTTTGAGTTTCATTCAGCGTCACTGTCCTGTTGAATCTTGTTTGTGTACATTCATTATAGATTCATTATAGATTATTCGCATGAATATTTCTATGTAGTCAATCATATTCATAATGATTTTACGAATTTAGAAAGATGTATTGGTGAAAATTAATTTTTCTACACGTCATGTCTAGATCGGTTACTTGAAATATAAAGATGAAAAAGATTCGCTTTCGGCATGAATATATCATTACAGAGTCATCCAATGGATATTGAGGCAAAAAATGAGTCTTTCAAGCATCATATCGCTTATAATTTCTTGAAAAAATTTCGGCACTGGCTTAATCCACAGTTTGTAATGTTCAATACATGAAATGAACTTGAATTGCTTTCAATTTGACTAAATATGAATACCCATCATCAATCATTGCTAACATCATCGGATAGCGTCTGAAAACTGATAATATCACTCAATAACAATTTTCGCAAAATGAAAAAAACATTGCTTGTATTAGCAATCAGATAAGCTTAGCTAGCCAGATAAGAAGTAACACTTGAATGTTGAACGAGTTTAAATCATATTAAAATACCGTATGGAATTGAGTGAGATGAATATTTTCTTCATGCTTAGGTCTGAACGAGATGGAAGTGTTGAAGCAGGAAAACGAGGCACTGAAGAGACGACTCATGAAAACGAGAAGAGCATTGGAGGACACTTTTCAGCACCTCTCAGCATCGAATAAGAATAAAAAAAATGTTGAAAAAGCAATTACAAAGCAGCTGATGATAACGAAAACTATACTGAAGAAAACAAGAACATACGAAGAACCCTTCGATAACTAAACAATTGGAAATTGATTAAGATAAACTATAAAAGCGAGGGTATGTAATATGTCGCCGTTATTTATTAATATGTATTATTGTTTGCTAAAACTTGCGATGGCAATAGTTTATTATTTTCTCAAACTAAAGCGACTGACTTGAATGATTATTATTACAACGTGTGTTGTACTCAAAACAAGGACATATTTTCTTATCGCCAGTATTAGGCAAGTGTGTTTTCTATATATATATGTATGAATATATTTTATATATATATATAAAAAGAAACTTAGTGATATTGTGTATGATGTGGTGTACATTGAGACTTGTAAATAGATATGTTTTTCAAATTGGTTAAATTAATTAACTTTCGTAATAATGGAAAAAAAAGCGCGTGGCTAACAAAGATTCATACATAGATATACTTCTGTATATAGTTATTATATACAGATATATACATACATAGATCATCATGAATCATCTGTAAATACAACACAAAATAAAATATATTCATGATTGCGATTCATAACTTTCATGTGAAAATTATTTAAGGTCAACGCGGAATGTGCCGAAGCGAAGCGAAACGAAGTTTTCATGAACATGCTTTCTTAGGAGTGTGCGAGCATACTTCCATAATAAACATAAGAAAAGCATGTTAATGAAACTTCGTTTCGCTTTGCTTCGGCACAGTGCGCGTTGACCTTAAATCTCCTGAAAGCTTGAGCTATAGAATTGAATGAATTGAAGGCTTCAAAGAATTCAAATTGATTGCCGCCTTTCTATCTATATGTTCTTGCCATTATATCTATTAGCTCTTTCGACTGGGACTACACCAAGCTACACTGGTGTAGTGTAGCCATCTTCATCTCTTTCTTTTCTTTAAGGGGGAGAGAGACAAAGATGGCTACACTGCACCAGTGTAGTTTGGTGTAGCCCCAGTCGAAAGAGCTATATTACGATGTTGTATTCAGCCGCTGGGTGAATAGACCTGAAGGTCCTAATGTCTTCGATTATGTCGCTCACCCTGTATCTTTGACTCGATACTGGGGTCTCCGGCTTGCCTCTGTCTCCCCGTATACGCCAGAAACTTAATTAATTATAAACGATTACTATAAACGATTATTACTTAATTAATCGCTAACAACAGAATAGTAGGGGGTGAGCCTTATTACACGCAACCCGCAGATCTTTTGTGCGCCGCGTCATTTGTTGGTAAGCCATGGACGCCGTGCGCAATGTGGCAGATTTCAGTAATCTAGTAATCTGCGTGGCCTCATCGAGTGGACATGGATGAAACGAGTCGAGGAGATTTGCGTCCCGGGAAGGCTGACATCAACGGAGGCACATTGGACATGAGTGAGTTTGAAATATTTCGATTAATATTGTACGACGGCAATAAATAATCGACAATTTTCAAAGCTCGTTGAAAACAAGTGAAATTGTATTCAATACTTTTCCGACAGATTTCACGCGTCTCGTATTTTAATCGTCGAAGTAGGTAACCGTTGAATTGCTACCGGCAAACTTTGATTATAATTGCAGATATTGTTCATTTTCAAGTACATTCTATGCATACCAGCGAATAAATCTGCGAAAATCTAGACTTCTTGCGAACATAACCTCTCGGACCTATTTATCATTATCATTTCATTATATTATTCTCGGATCTATTTATAATTATCATCCCATTATATTATTGGCATATAATTCCGAGTCCCTCGCGTTGTAGCGTCGTTTGTTTTACGGGCAGATTTCGCGACTCAGAAGGGGAAACTAATTTGTCGTGTTATTTCGAGTTGACAAGTATTTTTCGGAAAAATACTGGTTCCCCGATTTATTCTTTTATTCGATTCTTTGACAGCATTATCGGTCGACGGAGATGAGAATGAACATCGCTGATACTTGAACTGCATAGATCCTGCGTGCCACTTGGTCGGAGATGGACGCCAACCAACACTGCCCGGCTAGTCCTGGATTAACGGTCGACCAAGATAATGGTGAGCTTTGTATTATATTAGCCAAAGACCCAATTTCACTATAAATGTATAACAATCGACAAAAACATTCATTGCTGAAACATACTTCGTGATCCGATACAGATCTTGGACAGATTACTTTTCCAAGCCTATGTACCACAACACTCATCGGCCAAGTGACCGTGAAGCTCACCCTGTATCTTTGACTCGGTACTGAGGCCTCCGGCTTGTCTCTGTCTCCCCGTATACGCCAGAAACTTTGACGACAACTCGATTTCATTCAGCTGCAAGGGATACGCTACCGACGTGTAATAATATACCCAGAGGTAAGATATTGTCCGTCTCGTTATAGGGTAAGCCTAGGAGAGAAAGCACACTCAATTCTTGCAGATAGCAATAAATTGTCTCTTTTTAATGACAAACCTGGAATATGATTGATAGATCTCGAGAGAGTATGTTTACCTTGGTTGAATATAGTAGACTCACCGCGTAGTAGAGAAATCTTTGAATAACGAGCATCAAAATTTTGAGATTTGAAAATAAATACAAGGGTAGATTGCTGTATGCCTAATTAGGCATCATATTTATTCTTTAAACATGGAACATAATTCAATATTGGTGATAAATTACTCCAGAGTCTCAAGTACCAGTCATAACAATTGAAAGATTGGAAAATCTATTCATGCATGCACTAGTAATACTAGCTTATTGACATTCTTGATTCTGTTGAAAATAGTTGAAAGTTTATATCACATTTAAAAATGGTTCAGGCAGGCTTACAAAATCAATCATAAGAAATATATTATAATAAATTTCATACAGATGTATAATCACAATTAGAAATTCTTTAGTATTTAGTCGAAAATGTTTGCTTGAAAAACACATAAACTTAATCTATCCAATGTATGTTTATCTAGTTTTTATCTTCACAGGTGTTGTTCATCGAGGGGAACTAGTTCCTGCCTATCTTCAACAAAACCTCTTCAGAATTCATCAAGACAGGGGATTCACACCAGGGAGTGAAGCAGTCCAAGCACCGGGGGAATGACCGCGAGACAACTCTGCACCGCGGAGTATTAATAAAGTAGCATAAGCAAATAGTTCGTGATTACAGTTCTGTTTGAATCAGTTTTGGTAAAATCTGGCATCTAGTCTAAAAATCGATTCCGTTTGAAACGTTGTACAGAAAACAAGCTGAGCTGGTTGCCACTAATTTTCAGCCAGCAGACTTGGTAACCCAGTTTATGTGTGATGAACAACGAAAAACCTAATAATAATATTTTCTACGATTAGTGACAACCACAAGCTTTTATATCAGAGCATCTGCTGCCCGCTCTATGTAACATTAAAATCAACGTCCTACTCGAGACATGTCGGATACTAGTTTCAATATTCAACACCAACTTTCAAATCATTTTACAAATCGCTGTACAGATTATTCCAAATCAATTTGATTATAAAAGCTATAAGCGGTAATATAATAACTCGTTTTGATAAAGCTCGCCATACTTGACCAGTTCATTCAGTCATGTTATAATCGTACAAGGAAAAGACTTGTAATATTACATAATAGATCAAAATTCGCGATGATATATTATTAACAATATGTTTTCTCGCATTTTATATATTGTATTTAGCCCTTGGGTACCGACCTAAAGAGCTTGATGCTCTTTATTTGTTTGAACTCGTTATATTTGAGATATAAAAGTGGTAGGAACTGGGATAGTTGGGATTACCCATTACCTTACGCAATATTCCCAATAACTATTCAGGTAACAAATCATAATACATGCATATACGATATATATTTGTCAAGTATAATTCACTCTTCTGTAAAATTGTCCATAATGAATAGAGAGTAGACTATTCTCATTAGTATCTTTGAGAGAACAACTATATTTATAGAGTAATGAATTATTCTACTATTGTCGCGGCGAAATCACGTTGTTAAAGTATTATCGTTGATGAAAAATATGGGGAAAATAATGACTCTGTTCTCTATTCGTACAGTGGTCTGGAAAATAAATATAAACAGCTCGCTGTTCTCAACGAGGCCGATATTAAAATTATCTGCTTCCAACATTGTACTTGGCATTCTGTAAAATATACCTTCGTACGTATATGTTTGTATTATCGTCGCAACGATTAGTTTAGAGTATAATAATAATAATTTTATTATAGCCCAATTATAGTTCTAGCTAATTTCCAAACTGGAAAAGTGTCAAATATGTAGTTTCCAGTGATATACGTAATATATTATAGGTATTACGATCACATCTACAATTTTTCCAATCAAATATTCAGTGTTGTGAAAATTGTAATTCAATATTTCTTGAATACTCGTTACTTTCGTAATGTGTAATTGCATTTTTATCTAATTACACATTACTTCGGTAGTGACTTGATTCAATTACACATCACCAGAGTAATGTGTAATTGAATCAAGTTCATTACCTTCAAATAACTTTATAATTACTCTCACTCTGTAATTACTTTAAATTACTTTACTTTATAATTACTTTTACTAATTAAATCGAGTTCAATTACACGTTACCAAAGAAATGTGTAATTGAATGAAGTTTATTACTTTTCAATACCTTTACTTTATAATTACTTTGAATAACTTCTACAATTACTTCAAATAAATCGAGTTCAATTACACATTACCAAAGTATTGGGTAATTGAATAAGTAATTTCATTAAAAATGTAATCAGTGCCTCGCAACACTGCAAATATCCGTCTAATAATAAGATCGTTTATGCAATAAACATGTATTATTATAGTAAATTGGCGCATTCTTGAATAAATATCCCTTGAAATTGTAAATCATCGATCGTTGAATCATTTTCCCCTGTCCTTTCCTTGCCTATAAGTCGAAAATCATGAAAATCGCATGATTTCATAAAGCCCCGAACTATTTTTGCAATATTATTTACGACCACGTGCTTTTCGGGACCACGTGTTTTTAGAGTCTAAAACCACGTGTTTTTAGGGTCCAAAACCACGTGTTTTTAGGGTCCAAAACCACGTGGTTATGTGTTGTTTTCTAGTGTTTTCCGATTGCCTATATTCAGGCGTATTTTAGTAATTCAGAAAAAAGGTCGAAAAAAAGGTTCTGGCAGTTGATACCTTATTTTAGGAGTCAGATTGCTGGCAGAAATCCAAAGGCATAGTGTATTGATACACATGCATGCATACGTTGCTCCATGCACGTCTCTCTACGTTCATTCATATTAGCTATTTTGACAATTTTTTGAATTTTAACTCGAAAAATATCTCCTGGTATCAGGAGAACATCTGACCCGAGGAGGTGTTCTAAAATTTTTGGAGGGGGAAAGGAATAGTGTATTGATACAGGCATGCATGCGTTGCTCCATGCACGTCTCTCTATGCTTATTCATAGTAGCGATTTTTACAATTTTTTTCCCCAAGTTCAATACGCCTGAATATAGGCAATCGGAAAACACTAGAAAACAACACATAACCACGTGGTTTTGGACCCTAAAAACACGTGGTTTTGGACCCTAAAAACACGTGGTTTTAGACTCTAAAAACACGTGGTCCCGAAAAGCACGTGGTCGTAAATAATATTGCAAAAATAGTTCGGGGCTTTATGAAATCATGCGATTTTCATGATTTTCGACTTATAGGCAAGGAAAGGACAGGGGAAAATGATTCAACGATCGATGATTTACAATTTCAAGGGATATTTATTCAAGAATGCGCCAATTTACTATAATAATACATGTTTATTGCATAAACGATCTTATTATTAGACGGATATTTGCAGCGTTGCGAGGCACTGATTACATTTTTAATGAAATTACTTATTCAATTACCCAATACTCTGGTAATGTGTAATTTCAATACCTTTACTTTATAATTACTTTGAATAACTGCTACAACTACTACAAATAAATCGAGTTCAATTACACATTACCAAAGTATTGGGTAATTGAATAGGTAATTTCATTAAAAATGTAATCAGTGTGTTGGGCCGTCAACGCCGGGCCAATTATGTTGCACCTTATTATCATTATTAGCTTGGTTTTGAGTTTATATCATTGTTGTTATTAAGGCCCTTATCTAAAATAAAGTCTGGTTTGTTTTGACACGTTCACCCCGAAAGACCGTTGTTAATGGCATCGTCGTTAGTTTTGGGAGTCGTTTCTCGAGGTAAAAAGAACTCAGCTGGGCGACATCTCTTTCTGTAGAGAAAGAAAACTCCCAATACATGAAGAGATCTCCCAGAGTTCTTTGGCATTAATTATTATTTCGCCTAAAACCAAAAAGGCATATGTATAATTATAGGCCTTTTTGGTCTTAGTTCTTTTTTTCTCAGAATATCCATTTCAAGTTATTTTGAAGCGATTGGGGGAGAAAAGAAAAAAAAAATGATATGCCTTTATGGCTCTCACGGTAGATCTATATACAGCGTATGCCTTGATGGCATTAGAGCGTACCTATGTTTGCGGCCAAATTAGATCAGACCGCCACACGAATAGAGAACAGAGTCACTATTCTTGTTATAACAATAATACTTCAACTTTAACGAGTTACACAAATGTGAACGATTTCTGACATATGCCCTTATAGGTATTACATCTCTCCATGTGATGATGAATAAAAATGTGAAAGCACAAATTCTATTATAGAGCTAATAATATAAAATATCTTTATTGTATCTTTGAAGTTACATTATAACAACGTTATTTATATTAATTTAGTTATTGATATATAATAATTCGCAGGCACTTTATAACAAGGTATTTGGCAGTCGTTATTATTACAGGTATAATAATCTGATCAACAATATCATTTATGGCACAATATCGTCTCATTGCTACTAGTACAACACAGGCGTAGGTATAAGTATATTCATTTTATAGAAATTGTAATAGTAAATGTTGATTGAAAAGAAAAGAAAAGAGAAGAGAAAAAGACGTTATTTACGGTCAACCTATATACAGCCAACCTTTATATATCTTTATTGAATTTATATAACTTAACTTTAATGACAAAAATTTTATATTTTATATTTTATACTTTATTTACACAAAGAATCTTGCGTCGTGCTGTTTTTATTTATTTATTTATTTATTTTTGTGTTAGAGATTTTCTTCTATTCCTTCTTACTTTCACTTCGATTTCATTATTTGACATTTTGAGTGGCTCCTATTTTACCCGGGCGTTTTTGATATTCTTGTTAGCCCTTGAACCTCTAGGACGATTAGGTTGTCTCCTTCGGAAATTGTAAGGTAAACGTCTGCGATATCCTGGTCTAACGCTTCCCGATTGTCCTCTGATCAACGGTCTTGGCGAAGACGTGGCATATGAATCTGGTCTATACGGATACCGTGGATTGTCAACTGGTGCTCGTGGTATTTCAGATGTGCGGGTTAGATCAGAGTATCTTTCTCGCGGGACGTTTCCTCCCTCAGGTCTGAGACTGGGTCTTCTGTCGACGATTTGACGGCGTAAACATACCGCGCATCTACTTATACGGGATGTTACATCAGTTTTCAAGGTCTCCGGTATCGGCTTCTTGAACATTAATCTCTCCTCGATTGTAGCCAACCAGTATGAGTACGCTGTCGTATAGTAGTTGCATCTTCCCAAACTCTGACATTCTATGAATGGTCTTGCTCTGAATTCTTCGAGACACGATCCTGGCGATACCAACGATTGTCCACCACCTGCTGCTCCGGCATCGGTATGCTGATGAATGAAAAAAAATAAAAAAAAATAAAGAAATGTTCAACATTCGTTCGGATGTTGAGAAGAAGATGAATATCCTCATTTCACTTACCATTACGAAACTGTACCCGATCCATAGCTCGTCCCAACCACCAGGACATGTCGGGGGTTGCATCGACTGACTGTGAACTGCTATCATTCTAGTTGGCGCTTCGCAGACTGTGCATCTTGATATATATCTCGCGACATCAGGAGCCTGTATCGGGGTCATCATCAGTGGCATGTTTTCTGTTGTACTTAGCCAGTAACTGTAGTCGTTTCGATTGGCGTAATCGCATACGTTGTTCAAGTTACAGAATAGGTACGGCTGTGTTGAGAATTTCTTAAGACAGCTTCCAGCGGTTCCTGAAAGATCATCATCCGTTAGTTTTCTAGCGAATAATTCATTGGCAATTGATCATCGATTATTGACGAGTATCTTTCTTCCTTATTATTACCTAGATCTTGACCGTGTGGATTTCCGTTGCTCATTATGTGGAGGAGTGAGAAACCGTCCCATAATTTCACAGTGTTCGCTGGACATACGGGAACAAACTCGGTCTGCGAATGTCTGGTGAAATAAAATCCTCGGCTCCTTGGTCCAGGAGGCTGCGGCGCGTCGTCACCAGGCGGTCCCGGAATCCCTTCACAATTTTAACGGGATTCATGTAGAAAATTTCAACCTTTTGTTAACGAATTGTAATTCAGTTTATTCTTACGCACCTGGTCTACCCTGAGGACCATCGAATCCAGGAAGTCCATCTAAACCAATCGCGCCGATTGCACCGCGAGGTCCCTCGAGACCGGGAAGACCTTCGTCTCCTTGATCCCCTCGACGACCTGGTCGACCGACTTCTCCTTCTTCCCCAGGGGCCCCATTTTTGCCGGGGAAACCTGTTTTCAAAAATAATTGAGACACGGAATTTTGTGGCTTCGTTAATAAGCGAGTAGATCTTTGATCAATTGGACTTGTATTTTATTACCTGGTAGTCCTGGCTCTCCATCATCACCTCGAATACCGGGCCAGATACGATTGCCGAATAAGTCACGTCCCTGGTCTCCTTTCTCTCCCTAAGTAAAACCAAATAAATTGAAAGAAAGAAAAAACGCTCCTTGAATGTAGCATAAAAAAGGCGAAGAACACGTAATCTAAGTATGAATAATTACCGGTGCGCCTCCTATTCCGGGAATTCCATCGAAACCAATATCTCCAATCTCTCCTCTCTCTCCTTTGATTCCTCGCTGGCCGTTGTATCCAGCTCTTCCCTCATCACCCTGTTCACCTTTAGGCCCATTGCGACCAGACAATCCTGGCCAGCCTTTGCTACCAACTTGTCCTTTAGGACTACCTACAGAGAACCCAGGCTCTCCTCGGGATCCCTTTGCACCTCGTTTTCCGCCAAGACCATCGAAGCCGGGTTTACCAACAGGTCCTACGGGCCCAGGATAACCGGGTAATCCTGCGAAGACGAGAAATGCATAGTTTTTACTACGGTCAATGTACTAAATTGAACATCTGTATTCTATTCATTCGAATGAACAATTTTAGGTATATGTCATTCTCACTATAACTTGATACATACCTTGATCTCCTTGCTCTCCCTTCGGTCCCTCGATGACGGGTCCTTGTCGTCCTGCAGACCCCTCAGCTCCGTTTTTGCCGTATTCACCAGGTGCTCCTTTCTGACCTGGACGACCCGGCCGTCCATCTTGTCCATTGCTTCCTGGTCTTCCTTCTTCTCCTCTTTCGGGGAACTGTCCGGGCAGACCTAATCAGAAATGTCGTAATTAATAATCGACATATTTGATAGCCCAGAGGTCATATCGCGGGTAATTTTTTATCCAAGTTCTTATATTACCTCTCGGTCCTTGCCGTCCTCGATCTCCTTCAACTCCCTTACGTCCGGCGAATCCTGCATAACCCCTCGGTCCTTGCAGTCCATTGTCTCCTTCGCGACCCTGCAGTCAAAATCAACGAAAAATTTCCCATTCAATTATATTGCTTAGAAGAAATTGAATGACCATTTTTCTGTTGCACGAAAGATAAGAATTAACAAAGTTACCTTTGCTCCTGGCCATCCTGATAATCCTTCGTCTCCTTGTTCACCTCTTCGTCCAATGAAACCGTCCATACCTGGATTTCCGGTGTCTCCCTTGTCTGCTATGATGTATGCAACGAATCCTGGCTCTCCCACGAGTCCCTTCGGCCCCGGAGGTCCTTCATATCCCGGCACACCTCGAGGGCCCGAATCTCCAGGCAAGCCTATGAGGGAAATGATTAATCGGGGAGTCTAGTCTTCGATTTCGTTCATTCAATTGTCACTAATTCATTAATCACGTACCTGGACGCCCCATTTCTCCTGGCTCTCCGTCGAAGCCGCGATTTCCGTCCGGGCCAGTCGGACCAGGTGGTCCTGTCGTACCTTTCTGTCCCTTCGATCCGGGGAGTCCGTGATAACCGGCGATTCCCGGCCGACCTTTAATACCAAAGTCTCCTCGCTCGCCCTTGGAACCTACAGGACCTATGTCTCCCCGCTCGCCCTGTTAAGGGTTGAAATAGAAATTTCGTGGGTCAACTGAACTCGAAGAAAAATTGGTCTCGATAGCTAGGTATCGCCAGGAGAATCCTCGGGTTATTCTCTCGGGTTAATCTCCTCGTTCTTACCTTGGCTCCATAAAATCCTGGACGACCGTTGAACCCAGGCTCGCCAGGACTGCCTACTTCACCGTTGTAACCAGCATACGAAAGTCCAGGCTCACCCGGGAACCCTGGACGCCCGTCAACCCCTGGTTGACCCGGAGGCCCGATAGCTCCTGGTGGAGCACTGTCTCCGATGTCACCCTGAGGGCCACTGAAAGATGATACTCCTGGTAAACCGTCCAATCCAGGTTCTCCAAGATCTCCTATGACACCCTTCGGTCCATCTGGACCCCGCCATCCCGGCAATCCACTTGGACCAACGTCTCCTTTTATCCCCTTTGGCCCAAGCACACCCGGCTCTCCTGGGATTCCATCAGGGCCGTTGAATCCGGGTGGACCGCTTGGTCCTTCGTCTCCTTCTTCTCCTGGTTCACCTGGCAGTCCTTGAAGACCGATCATACCCCGGAAACCTGGTTTACCGCGATCACCATCCATTCCTGGAAAACCTGCGGGCCCAATCTCTCCCTTCAGACCTTTCATTCCGTCGAAGCCGGACGGCCCGTGCGCTCCTATTCGGAATTAATAATCGTTTAGTTAGTGGCTCGAATTTTAATGTCGCTATTACTTCTCCTCGTAGACACTCCGTCACTTTCGTCTGTAATTACCTGGCAATCCTTTGTCTCCGAATATTCCTCTGTAACCAGAATAACCAGGTGCTCCAGCTTGACCACGGTATCCTTGAATACTGTCGCCTGTTTGCCCTTTCGATCCCTGTACCAAGAATTCTTATTGTGAATTTATATTCCCTTGGGTTCAGAATTTGCGGTGTTTTTCGAATTTTTTCTAATTTACCGGCAGACCTGGCTGGCCCTCGAATCCAGGCACACCTTTGTCTCCTTTTATTCCCTTGGCACCAAACTCTCCCGATCTTCCGGGACGACCATCGGGACCCGCATCACCGTACTCTCCTTTCTGTCCGGTAAATCCTCGTTCTCCGACCTCACCGTATGCTGTGGTCACGCCAGGGTCACCACGGTCTCCTTTTTGCGCTCTAGGAGCCTGCGATGGACAGTGAATTATTTCAAAACGATAATGATATCACTAAAATGAGAAATCTCTTCACAGCTCGACGAAAAATCGTTCTTTCTCTTCGGACGACTTCACTTACGGGTGGACCTGGAAGTCCTGGTGCACCTGATACTCCAGGCAATCCTCGGGGTCCTTGATCACCAGGCGGTCCATCGTGCCCTCTCCAACCAGGGGGTCCCTGTTCAGAGATACCAGGGTAACCTTGTTGCCCTGGAGGCCCACGTACTCCTTCGTCACCAATCGGTCCTTGTTTACCCTTCAATCCGTCCTCACCTGGAAGTGTGTTTAAAGAAGGTTCGAAAATGATTAACCATTCAGATATTTTTGTCAAGAGTTTAACTATACTTTGATTCCTACACCGGACACTCACCCCTTTCGCCAGTCTCTCCCGGAAGACCGGGTTCCCCTTTGGGAAGAAGATTCCATTCGGCTACCTCGTTCCCGCGAGATCCTTTCGCCCCTTTGTCTCCCACTTCTCCTGCCTCTCCACGAGACCCGGGTAAACCTGAGTCTCCTGTCAGAAATTCTTTACGGATCGGAGCATCCTCTCCTTTATCTCCTGGCATACCGTTCCAACCGTTTATACCGTTGACTCCAAGACGTCCTGCCGGACCTACGTCACCCTGGAAGATCATAGAATTTCTTAATTCTTCGTTCTTCATCCGGACGATGGAAAGGATGGAATATATAAAATCACGGAGTCGATTCATCAGAAATGATTTTTTTTACCTTTTCCCCCTTTCGTCCCGGCGGTCCGGTGTCACCTGAAATACCTTTGAGGCCTATCGGTCCCGAAGGACCTTCGTCACCAGGGAATCCCTTGTATCCTCGATTTCCAGGATCGCTGTTTGTCAAACTATCAGGATACCATTCTACCCTGCCTCGCTCTCCCCTTGGTCCCTCGCTACCCGGTATTCCAGGACGCCCCGCGTTACCTCGAATTCCTTTCGGTCCAACTGGGCCTGGGTATCCTGCAGTTCCCTTGGGTCCTCTGGGACCCGGCAAGCCAGGAGCTCCTGAGGCACCTCTGTTTCCAACGTAACCTGGTTCTCCACGTTCTCCCTTGAAGCCAGGGAACCCTGTGAAATTGTGTTGTGTTATCAGAGAAATCCGAAAGTCTTGCAACGGTACCAAAGTGGAAAATATCTTCTAGGATTTATAATGCCAGGCATTTATCTTGCCTGGTGTGCAAATGCCGCAATCGTCTCCCCGTTCTCCCTTAAATCCTAGTAGTCCGTAGAAGCCCGGAGACCCGTCAGTGCCAGGAAGACCCGGAGGACCCGGTAATCCCGGTTCTCCTTGCGGCCCAAATATCGATACACCTCTACCAGGCAATCCTTTCGGTCCTGCGTTCAGAGAAGGGAATAATTTCTGTTACTCATTGGTCATACGGATTGAAAATTTCAAATATCTAGTGAAATGCATAGAAAAAATGAGATATCGCGACAACAACGAAATTAATCATTATAGTCTATCGTTGCTCGACTTACCTCTTCTACCAGTTCTCCCAATTTGACCCTGCAGACCTGGCCGTCCGTCTGATCCGGGCTGCCCGTTAATACCGGGCGGACCGATGACGGTAACTCCTGGCATTCCCGGTAATCCAATTGCTCCTGGAAGTCCAGGTGATCCCGGCTCTCCGTCGAAGCCTCTTTGCCCCGTGGCTCCTGAATTATGAGCAAATATTGATAGAAAAAAGTTGACGATTTCATTTCATTTTCCCTGATTAATCTTCGTTTGTTAACTTACCGTGATCTCCTCTATCTCCCCTCAGCGATGTACCATTTCGGCCACGGCGACCTGGCTCGCCCGGAGGTCCTGGTGGGCCTGTGGCTCCTATGTAGCCGACAACTCCTGGTTCTCCATCAAGTCCTGGGGCTCCGGCGGGACCAGGCAAACCTAGAAGGACGAAAAGAGTTTCGCTTTAACGTCATTCAGATATTTCATGTGAAATAAGCAAACGAAGAAGACCTTTGCGTACCTTGTTCTCCTTGTAGTCCAACGCTTCCTGGAATTATTGCTCCAAGCTCTGGCATGTAAAGTCCTGGCTCTCCTTCTGCACCTTGTGATCCTGGGCGACCGGCGTGACCGGGTTCGCCCCGTTGCCCCTACAGGTAATGAAAATTAGGAAGAAGAGAAATTTAACGAAACCTTCGAAAATGAAAAGTATATTTTACACTCTGATGAGAAAATTTGGAAACTTACGTTGTACCCGTCTGCTCCTAGCCTACCCTCGTATCCGGGTGCTCCCTTCACTCCCTTTTCACCATCGGGTCCCGGGTCTCCTACGTAACCCTGCTTTCCTCTTGGTCCAACGTTGCCCCCTACGCCAGGCAGTCCTTTAACTCCTTGCGAACCGGGACGACCCTAGAAATTGATAAATGATCGCGTATTTTTATTCCAACTGCATTGATGTGCACTGACGCGTCGCATGACTCTTCGAATTAAGGAATGAAATTAAAACTGACAGACTCGCGACTCGGGTTCGTTGACTCGAACGTTTTCGTCTGTCGTAGTTAATTGATCAGTTTGAACATCGAACTTCAACACTAACCTTTGGGCCGGTCTCACCCAGCTCTCCTTTCCGGCCATGGTCACCATGGTCTCCTCGGACACCGGGCTGCCCGGGCCGTCCTTTTTGCGACGTCGTTTCGTTGGTTTTCAGGGATCGGTCGTCGAATGCATCTTCACCTGGTTCACCAGTGTCACCTTGGTCTCCCACGACACCTGGCACTCCGTAGACCGTGTTCCCTACATCTCCTTTAAGACCTGGAAGTCCCGGGTTTCCTATCCATCCCTAGATCATAAAAAAAAACTGCGCTCTTGACTTCGATCTATACGAAAATCAACTAACTTCATCGGAGGGACTTTTCACTCACAACGTCTCCAGTCCCTCCCGGCAGTCCGTAGCCACCCCGAACACCTTTCATTCCCGTGGGACCCTGGATATTATGAAAAAAAAAAAATCAACTCTATTAGTTGGCAATAAGTTCGATGATTGGAGGGAGACATGTCTTCTGATTGAGTATTTTAATCCTCTTACCATATATCCATCATTTCCAGCTATTCCCACTTGTCCTTTTACACCCTTAGAATTAATTCCTCCTTCGCCAGCCTCACCCTGCGGTCCCTGGTCTCCCTCTGGGCCAACTTCACCTCGGCCACCCCGTGTTCCTGGGTATCCTGGAGATCCTGCTCTTCCGTCAGTCCCGTTGCAACCGTCGAGACCATCCGGTCCTGTCACACCTGGGGCTCCAGCTTGGCCCTGTTCAAGAGAATTCCGGAAGGCTTAGACCTAGATTTTGGGTCTTTTACTCCCAGTCTTCTAAAGAGCTTTGAGATATACTTACAGAGATTCCTGGAGCGCCTTGGAAACCACGGATTCCATCGTCCCCCTAAACAGACGTGGATTTAGAATAAGAACTTTCACGATTTGTCATTACGAAGGGCTCTTTTCTTAGGCCGATTGATTAATCGAGCTTTGATATTCACTTGATTTTTCGAAGAAGAAGGAGAAGGAGAAGAAGAAGAAAAGAGTGTAGGGTATTACATGTCTTAAATCCTGCGAGCTTTTCTTTTTTCTTTTTTTTTTTACATCTTTTAACGATGTCTCGCGTTTTTTGAATATACGATTTATAATAACTGTGAATCAGGCCGAAACGCAGGGCGAGTTTTAAATATTAATTACATAAATGAAACAAGTTGAGAATTTTACCGCCTCTTGGGAGGCCGAAAATTCGAGAGCACCTGGGCCACTGGAACCGGTTGTGCAGAAATATTGCAGCGAAGAACTCGCCAAAGATCGTAAGAAAAAAAAAAAGAAAAAAAAAATTCATATTCTCTTCAGGCAGACGACAGAGCTTGCCCGCGGGTATATACGCACACTTTAAGGCCGCCTTTCCTCTTCATCTTTTTTCATTCTTCGGGCATTTTATTCCCGCGGCAATTATTTCATTACATCATTTTTTCAGTGTGACTTTATTTCCAAATTAGATCATCTTCGGTTCTCTTTTCCCTCTTCTCAAACTCTGGAATAATCCATGGGAACCATTTCTGGGGGTAAATCTTGGGCAAACAACATGTGGTCAGCAGTCTTACGTTTTCGCAGTTCACGTATAGATCTGTGTATAAGTAAGGGAGGTCTGCAACGAGGCGGCAACGTAAAGTCAAGCAAAGGAAAGGAAAAAGGAGGAGAAGAGGTCGTGGACCAGCTTAGCTAAACAATCTTAGCCTGATTTATTTTCCCACAAGTCGGCGAACGGGCGAACGGGCGAACTGATAGACGAATGCACACAGGGTGTGTTTAGTTTCGATCTATCTTACTAAAATAAATTTCTGAAATTTTGTTCGTATGTCTTTGATGTATAGGTACGGCGGAAAAAAAAAAAAAAAACAATAAATATTTAATCGGATAAATTGCCTTTTATTTCAAATTTCTTATTTCTTAAATCGACGAAACGAGGTCTGGTTCATCTCATATCCTCGTCACGCTGTCTGCAAGTAAAATTCGTAGATTGACGTAGGTGCGTCAAGACGCTCCCTACATGGAGTGAAAGTTTGTTTAAGAGCCTACCGAGATGAATTCATTTATTTTTTATTTTTTCATAAACCGTTTGATCCCGATAATATCTCATTGCATCGTTTTCGATACATCATTTTTGTCATTCATCATTCCAAGTTAATATCCATTCCCTGCTCTCGGCGTCCGAGACTTATTTAGAAACTATGAATCACCCTGTATATTAAAATTCCACGAACATCGCGGCGACCTGCACAAGCCTCGTATATATTCTAGCAAAAAATCAAGTCGCCAGTGTGCAAACCTATTCTCACGGGATATCTTGCGGAGAGAAGTTCCTGCCGCAAAAAATAAAAATAAAAAAAAAATGAAAAAAAAACCACAAAATAGCAACTTTTCGAAAGATGACCGTATGATAAAATTTTATTGCGCGGTTAAAATCGTCTAGTACTTTGAACTTGGCTATAATATCTATATCGAGGACTCCATAATGATAATAATAATAATAATAATAATAATAATAATAATAATAATCTTAAGCAAAGAATTCTTGCGGTCAAGAAGATACTATACTCTACGAGTATAGTTTGTGTGGCGAGATATTTAGGGTCAGCAAATTTCTTCGTTGCCTTTATAATTTTCGCGCGATCTTGGGTTACAGAAACTGAGTCGTAGTTCAAGGGAAGAGTTTAATCTCAAGATACACTTGCTATGGCTTATAACGTCATTCTAAAAAACGTTGAAACATATTTTCGGTTTTTTGTCTGTACCCACATCTGTGCGATGAGAGAAACGACAGCACAACAGATTTTTCAAGATGGGAAGATAAGCTGTGGAACAAAAATTTTCGAGTATCGAATAGGAAGAAAGAAAAGGAAAAAAAGGAAAAAAAAAAAAAAGTAATCGCGTGATTCCTTCACGTATACATGTGTATAGGTATACCTACCATTACTTATCACATCTCGTTCGCAGTGAGATACAGGACGAGATAGTCAGACATACATTTCATATCCTGTCTGCACCGTTGCACTCGATGAAGCGAGAGCGTATATAGTTGTCAATGGGAAGTGCGTTATCTGGGGAAACTAGGGGCACGTGGCCTACCCAGCATCCCACTTGCCTGCAGCGGTCCAGCGCATGCATATACCGATTCCGTTTATTAAATTCTCGGTAAATGCGCATCTCTAGTTTCGATATCACGCACTCGCCCACATAGACAGCTGATTGTAACACAGCTATGAGAGCACGTCCCATATACCAGCTGGTCCATTCATTAAAATGCGACTCTGATTTGATTTTCGCTAAATAAACTTCTTCCCTTTTCCTCGTATCTCGCATTTTTTCACATATTACTTCTCCTAAATCCGTTGAATATCTTTCAAATTTATGGTTTTCACGAAAAGAGGTTGAACAGATACTGAATTCGCGTCTGATTAATCACCCCGGAAACTGCAGTGTCGGTTACGTGCGTTTCTTCATGGTCTCTTCACAGCTATCAGCATCGCGAACCGTACGAATGACGTTTTGAACAATTGTCAGAGATCTAACGTGTGGGAAGAATATGAGGAGGACGCGTTGAGAAACAGGATGTCAACAGCTGATACGTCGCACTTTGTACCCTTAGCAAGTTTCCTGATGTTCTTTACGTTTATTTATTTATTTGTTTATTTATTAATTTATTCAGTTTTATTATTTTTTATATATACCACAGGCAGGAAGTAGGTATACGGATGGTAAATCTTCCCATTAAAATATCGCCTTCCAATCTATTGAAGAATAAAGAATTTTCATCGAACACAATGCTGCACCAATCAGCCAGCTCCTGTACATGACGTGATATGATCGAATCTATATGTATATTACATAAACTATTTTCAGCATACGCAAAAATCTGCTCAAGGCGATTTTAATCAATCGAAATAAACCGCTGTGAATTGAACCGAGGCAAAGATCAATGTCAAATGGTGATGGGCATGCGAGTGCAGCAACATATAACTATAAACCGCACACTTAGATATAATTATTTATATTCATCGCCTACGGCGAATTATACGTTTAACCCGAAACGCGGGGAATTGTGCCACCGCAACTCCTACAGTAATTGAACAGCCTTCGTAATAAAGTGCATTGTACAAAGGCCCGGATTCAGGCGTCTGTTGATTGCGATGAAACGAGAGGGGAATCTCGAATTTCTATAATTTTTCAAAAACGATTCTATCGCTCATCACTCTCAACGAGGAATAATTGACTCGATAAAGATTTCGGCAGATGTTGAATCACGTAATTCGCGATTGGGTGATTGACATTTTTGAGCACTGCCTCGCTCGGTATCGTCATTAAAAACAGTTACGTAATCGAATAATAATAACTGGATCATAATTAAAGCCTGGTTTTGCTGCATAGTGCAAAAACGGATAGGTGGTACATGTAGCGTATACTTGAACTTTAACTGTCGCATTGCACCAGATCTCTCCGACATAAAGGGTAGAGTTTTTAGCCATGACGTCATCGCACGATTACACATGCTCGTTGGTTTATTAGCTATGCAAAAAAGCGAGAAGTAAAGAAAAAGAAAAGAAAAAAAAATGATGCGGATTGGTTTGTTCCAAGCGCCAATTTTGTCGGATATTCTCGCCGAGGAAAAGTTCGCGGAAAGTTTAAGAAATTATAGATAACAAATTTCTTTACCCGGTATCCCTTCTCGCCAGTACCACCGTCTTCGCCAACGGCTCCTTTCTCTCCTCTGCGACCTTCCGGACCGCCGAGCCCACTGTCTCCAGGAGGTCCCTCAATGCCTTGTACTCCATGAATTCCCGGGACACCAGGTTCTCCTTTTATCCCAGTGCAATTACACTTTTTTGAATTTGGTCCGTTGTCGCATATCTGAAACAAGGTCGTAATTAATAAAACGTAACTACGTATACGAGGCTTTTCTTATGAAATTAGGGGAAAAATCAGAGCGTTGGGTTCTTAGCATCGATCAACGATTACCTATAAATATATACTATGGTACACGCATTTTGTCACCTATTTGAAAAAAATACGCGTAGGCGACCATTCTTCAAAGCCATATCAGCTTCGAGAAATGATGTAACTATAAGAGCGAACAGCTCTTCCTATACCGGACATGACTTTCGTTCGCTTTGCACACTTTGTCAGAGCAAACAAATATATCCAGCCTCTTTCTCAGCTCGACTGTCTTCACATATGTGTGTAGGCAGCTCTCGTAAGGATTGTTTTTTTTTCTCTCTTCCTTTACGAAGTGACCAACTTTTTTCGAAGGAACAATCCAATGCAGTATTTCTTTTCAAAGATTTTTAGTTATGTTATTAAATCATTGAAATGACCACGGAAAAGGTTGAGGGAATTATTCACGGGGCGAGGAGTCCAGCTTCGTTTTTCTCGTTATACAAAGAGTAAGAAATTGCTAAGGATGCTTCAGCCTCGTCAGCGAGCCATAAAAGTCTTTTGAATAAGATACACATTTATATCCTGTGCGGTTGTGTATATTTCGCGATTACGTAATCTTTTATGAGCAAGTGGCCTGGATGATGAGGCGTTGACCACACCACCATCTCGACTGACATAATTTCCTCATTACATATTTTATATTTTATATTTCGCTATTCCATTGTATCATTTATTCGTTGATTTGTGAATTGAAACTAAAATAATGCCTTAGTGAGAATTTCGATTATATATTATATATATAGGAAAGAAGGGAAATGTCCGCGTATAGAATTTGCTACGCGCTCGCGTGCTCCACCTACTGCATATGCAGAGATTTGAATTGTTATACCAAGTCGAGATTGACTTGACCAGAGAAAAAAAAATGAGAGAGAGAGAGAGAGAGAGAAAAGGAGCAAAGAGAATGGAAAGGATAAAGAAACGACACAAAGCAATAGAGAGAGAGAAAAATATTCTCTTCGTCTTTCTGCAGCCACCGGTCCTTCTGGCTCGCAGACTGCAATCTGCATGTATTGTTCAAACGACACCTTATCCCATGGCTCTATGGCGCCAAGCTAACTTTATCGTTAGACCATTATCTTACGAGGCTCAAGTCGACTCGACTCGACTCGATTCGACTGTACTTTAAAACATCACGTACCTAGGAGATGAAATTATCAAATACGAGGCCAGGTTGAACTTTTTAACTATCAAACGGTGAAAATTCCGCATTTCAATATCACCGACTCGCAGTTCTCAGCAAAAGTATTTTCCCAAAAGTCTATACATCCAAGATTTCGAAAGCTGTATTTAAGCCATTGATTTGATGACCCCGAAACTTGTTTCTTAATTGTAATTTCGATTTTCTGAGTAACGATTATCTCAGAGAATGTCGAGAGTGTCAACTACCCTTGGAAACTTGAGATTCACGCACGTATTCATTCGGACTTTGATAACTCGTTCAGTATTGATCGTTTATCGAAACCAATAAATGTGGTCAAATGAACCGTCTTGAGATTTACTTTTCGGAAAGAAAAAAGTCCCAAAAAACCTATCAATCATTCATGAAATCGAAGTTATATGGATTGAAGTTGATAAAATGGGTCTCGACTAGGATGAAATATCTTTTCTCTTCCCGTCCTGAGAAATATACCGAAATTTTCGGATCTTTGGTCTTCCAGGGATCTGGACTTTCGGAGTCTTGGGGGGTCTGCACTTCGACCTTTCGGAATTTAAATCTTCTAAACTTGAACGTTTCATCAACGAAGAAAGATTGAATTCTCTTATTCGAATCCACCATCCATTCGTCGGCTTGACCTCTTAGCCTCTTGACTCTTGCGCTTGATACTCCCTGATACGAAGAAGACCGTAATAACTATAATAACGGGGTTAGGGTTTCGTAATCGAGATTAGACGAGGCCTCGTACGCATATATGTATTTATAGAAACACATACACTCACGCATGTGTATTATATATTTTTTTTCTTGTCTCACTTCATACGTACAATTAAATAATCGGAGTACCAGAAGTCTACATCAGTTCAATAATTGAGCAATACATTGTGCCAAATGGCGAGACGTCTTCTTATCGGTATAAATGTAGCATGTATGTAGGGTATGATCTGCGATTTAACTATGTCTATAATATGCATAATGGGCCTGGAAGTAATGACTGGGTAGATTGATTTTTTGAGGAAAAAACCAATTTCCTCCCATTATCGCGATCGTACTTCGATCCTTGAACGCAGCAGGGGTATATGATCGAGATTCGATGGTGGTATGGGGTAATTGAACGTGCGCAATAAATCTGGCAATGAGTAAACATTGATTAAACCGCGACCCGAGATAAGGGATTGATGTAAGCTGTACCGAACTTATACTTCCGGAAGTAAAAAACGACCTCGAGTCGAGGGCCGAATTGGAAAAACAAATAGAAGTATGAAGAATTGAAAAAAAGGGGACTGAAAACAAAAATAAATTGGTACAGCTAATCATTGAAATAACGAGCAGATAGCTATGAGATATGATTTCTCAAATCTAAACAATTTCTTCGTTTAATCGTGAAATTTAACGTTCCGCTACAATCCATATCCATAGATAAGCTTTGACATAATGGGAGAGGTGGATAATCATTCTGACGCAAATGTTGGCGAAAAGAGAGCAAAAAATAAAATGAAATAAAATAAAATAGATAATATATTAAGTAATCGAATTGCGTCAGTGTTCACGTGCCTCCCACGAAATCTTCCGCGGATTTCGTCTTCATTTCTGCCCTAAATATAATACGATTCTTTTTACGTTTTTATTTTACCGCTGAATATAGACTCGCTCGTTGTGCAAAATCTTCTTCTTTATACGCGTATCCCTTATCGAATTGAGCCAAGCGCGATAAACTTCAAGCTTGGTTCAACAATTTCGGTCGTTCTTTTTCTCTCCCTTCCCTGTTCGTTTTTTTTTTCTTCTATCTTGTCTCCGAATTTTTTCTTCATCTTACGTTAATCGAATATTATAAATTCATACATTTATCCGATAAACGAATGAGAGAAAAAATTGTCGCGAGGTCATATTCGCGGGGTTATCGTTCAGTAGTACACGTGTGTCCCTCGGCCATGGTCCGTTTTTTTTTTTTTTTCACTTCATCTTCGAGCCTTCTTTCTTCACTCTTATTTCCTAATCTAGAACGAATTTTGTTTACCTTCCGAACCAGCAGTATTGATAACTTAAGATTATCTCGGTGCGTAACTAAATACGAAATCGTCTCATTATTCTCGAAATTTAAACGAGACGTATCATTCTTTTTTTTCTTTTATCTCGTTCTTTCGTTACTCTCTGCTCCAATTATCAACGCCGCTGTAGAAGATTAGGAAATTTAATTCTGTCCCGATTATTATTCGCTTCTTATTACAAAATTTTCTGTATCTACTTTTCGTATAATTAGAATCATCTGATTCCGATAATTAATAAATATAGAAAAGAGTCGAACAGATATTACGAAAATTTCGTATCATTTTTCGAACTTGATCTCGCAGAATCTGCTCGAAGAATACTGAACGGTCATCAGAAATAATTAACTGCAGATAATAGTCCCCCCGTGCAATTAGGTGAATAAAAATTCGTCGCGAATTACTTGGAGATAAAAATATAATTAACACAACGACCGATAAACGTTTCCGTGCAGCAATTAGACTAAAAATAATTTACACGATAACTGGGATATTCGTGAATATTTGCTCTCGAAATTTGCATCATCGATGAATAAAGAATAGTCATGTAGCTGTGTTGACCAACGTTCTTACACCATAATGAAATTATTATCTATCATTCAAATCCCAGGTGATATTGAAATCGGATGATCGCAAATCTTTGAAATATCAGCGGTTACGATGATTCAATGCATTCAAGAGGCGTTCGTAGTGGCTGTAATGATAGTCGGTTTATTCACTATATCCAAAGCCATTGCGACCTTAGATATAGTGAATGGAGGCAGCCCGGTAGAAGATCGAATAGCGTAGGTACGATTACATGCGATATTTCATGAATGAAACCTTGCGTGGGTTGGTTCTGATTGAACAACCAGCTGTTCAGGGCAGGGTTTTATGCCTCTGAATATGTATATGCGAGCTTACTAGACAATCGCCCTCGACTCTTGGTCGCTGTTGCCTCTTCTGCCGAGGCATCGAAGTCGCCTGATAAGCGATGCATATATGTATGTATGTATCTATGTATGTATGTATTCAGCTATAGGTATACATGCGTTATTAATTGATTGATCAATTGATTGAAAATTAAGCGAAACGGCTTATTTTTGAATCGTTCGCTAATTGAGGATGAAAGAATATCGCGTTGGCCTTTAATCGTAGGCTTTTAATCAGTTGTTCTGTATCATCATTTATTTTTTTAGCTCTCACAAGTCTGCGTTGTCCGGTCGATTTAATTCGGTGTCCCTATTCCGATATCTTATCTATGGATAATGTTTAGATTTATAAATAGCGGTTTCACAACTAGCTAATTATAATAATTACGCGATGATACGATCCAGTTATTATAATACTCCGAAGCATAACGACTTATTTAACGCAATTACATCACCCGCAATTGGCGCCATGTATAATAACTGCGTGTGTCTACTATATACATGTTTGTTTAATTTGCAGAATCGCGGTAAAATTATTTAGACTCTCGTACGTTATGTATACCCACATACACCCATGCGGCTGGGTTAAACGTTTAGAGATAAAAATAAGAGATGACCTTTTTATTATTTTTTTTCATACTGGTCAGAGTCTAGCTGAAAATTAACAGATTACGATATCGATGATTGTTATTACTTCGCGAGTCCATTAATCGGATCATATTGTTACATCATCGATTCGCCGTTACATGACTCCAAATCGAACCGACGATCGTTATAGAAGACTTAGTTTTTTCTCATTTTTGAGAGAAGACCTTGCCCTAATATAGTATGGAAGTTTTGGACAAAAGGAATGATTTTTTTCAGACGTTTTTTTCTCTTTCACCGGAAGAAAATAGCGACTTTTCATTTCGCTCGGAGAGTACCTAGGTCAGCCTCTCTCACGGGTACTTTCACTAGTATATATACGAATAAGTATCCACCACGTGCGTTGACACGTATCGCCCACGTGTGTCTATCCTCGGATAGAAAAATACGAAAAAAGAGACTAAAGAGCTTCGATCGAAAATCAATTGAACACAATCAGTATGACGAAGAAGACGATAATGCCGAGGTGTAGAAGAATTTAAATAATTTTTATCGCGAGAACAGTAATCGCAGAAGGTGGTACGTAATAGGGTGCATCCTCGTCACACTGAATGCACAAAAAACGATCCCTATCCTCGACTGATTTATACACTTAGATAGCGTAGAGAGTTCAGGGGTAAGAAAAGAAAAAAGAAAAAAAGGAAAAAAGAAAAAAATCAAATGAAAATTTGAAGATGGTTAAAATCGAAAAATTCTCGAGCTGTCATCGGGTGTTCGGAAGATTCGAAAGATGTACGCGATCGGATATGGTTCGTATATTTGTGACCGATTTGAGCGAGGTCAAGGGTCAAGCGTCATATTAGAATCAGGTGTATATATATAGGATGTGAGATAATAACTTACCACAGCATCGGTGTGAGTCAGGTGATCGTTAATAAAGAGTACGAAGACTGCGGTGGCGAGTATGAACCGGGTCGAATATTTGTACCTGGCAAAGGTATTCGACGACGGTGGGTAGGGCGTCATCGCTTTACCCTGCCGTCTGCAGATCGCGTTGTTCAGTATCAGGGTCTTGGTTCTCTCGTTTGATGGACCGGGTGGGTAGGTAGGTAGGTAGGTAGAACGATACGATACGAGAACTAAACTGTATAAACGAACGGTCCAAGACTAGCGAAGCGCAACCCGCATCTTGCCTCGTTCGAAAGGGCTTCGCGGCTTGGGCTCCTCGTTGCTTTGCCACCGTGTTCGTAGTTTCCCGTCCTCCTCGCCGCCGCTTCCTCGCAAGAATCACACACCCCGTTGTCCCCGCGCCCGGGCAATGCGCCAACGCTACGTCTCGAATCTATCACCGCGTACCCAGGCCTCGACTACAGCCTCCGGAGGTCCCGCGGCCGATCCGATCCTTACGCCTCCGCCAACGTCGAGTTTCGTATATCTCACAGGCTGAATAAGAACCAAACGCCGAACGGCCCCGGAGTGTCGTGCAACCGTAGCCTATATACGTCCGTGGGATTATAGGAGAACCGCGTTTATTACATTGGTCGAGATTTTATTTATCACATGTATCAAGCCTCCCTTCGTTAATAAGCCGATTAGATTTAGTTTTTCTTCAAATACCGGGCAATTATCATTCCTATTCCGCGGGATATCGAGGCGTCGCGAGCCGCGCGACTGCACTTACCGCACACGGCACGTATCTTTATCGTCCTTTTACTCGCGTAGGAACTTTAGTTTGCGTGGCTCGCTCTTCGCATTTGAGTTTAGTATACGAAGTACACGGCTCCGCCTACACCTTGGGTAACTTGCAACTCGCGCACTACGATACGGCAAGACTGCCCTGGATGGGGACGGTAGAACGGGTCCACGACGTCCGTCTCAACTGATTCTCTTCGCTTAACAGCGGTAGCAACCGCCCGATATTTTCTCTCGCTTATTCATCTTCTTCGGTCTGTTGTGCTTAGTTAATAGACACGACGAGTGCGCGACTTCCTAGACCCCGGCGAGGACTAGGGAGGTCGAAATGACCTGGTTAGGATTGCGGTGAGTCTATATTTCAAATTTATTTCATCGTTTTAACACAATTTTGCCTTTTCTTTTTTTAACATTTTTGAACATCAGACGGTTTGCTTTTTTTTCTCACAACGAAATGGGATCGTTTCAAATTCCCTCGTTTTCCAGCTTCTTTTTTTCCCCCGTAGAACTAATCGGCCGAGTCGTACGTGACAATCTCAAAAAATTGTCAGTATTTTCGTTCCCCAATTTGAGTCGCTAAAAATTTTCATCGACAGAAAGAAACATCGGATTTTCCTTTCAAAGTCTTCGGCAATATTTTCCACAATCTCATTTACCATTGCCAATTAAAATTCGAGCGCGAACTTTCTCGTTGAGTAATTCGCGTATATCCAGATTGATATTATTCTGTAAATTTAAATCTGCGCACGTGCTCCGAAACTTGCTGACCGTTCGGCTACGTCAGAGATTACCTGATCTGGTTCCAATTTCGAAGAGAGGGAACGAAAAAGAATGAAAAATAAAAAATAAAACATCAATTACTCGTCGAAAGAATGAAAATCCGCAAGAAGAAGTTGTGCAGAATACAACTCGATAATTTCAATTCGATTCCTGTCTCGGCAGATTTCTACATATTCATAATAATTGGAATCGAAGATCATATCGGCGTTCCTTAACGTTTCGTTCATTGGTTTTATTCATTAATTATATTTTCAGAGTCCTCGCATCCGCAGCGTGCCTGACAGTCATCGTCAGAGGGGTAAGTGCTGTCTTCAAACTATAGTCAATATCGTTAATAACTATCGTCAGATTTCATTCCCGTTATTATTAATTCCTTAATAATTTTGACCGCTGCACTCTACGACTCGAATGATTTATCGTTTTATTTTACCCATCGTTGCTTCGCTTTTACATATGGGACTCTAACCGATTGACCACGCGACGTGCGCTATACGTTTTCCGACTACATTGAACTTTAACATACGCCTGTGTACCTGCAACCGAATACACGGCCGCGCATTCCCTGTAATCGCGTTCGCTATACTATAAAGTTTCGTGTTTTTTTTTTATTAATCAAATCACGCGGCGATTATTTTCCTGAAATCAAAACAGACTAATTGCGTAATTGTAACAATAATAGGAATAAAAAAAGAAATGAAAAAATGAAAAAGAAAACTATAAAATAAACAAATTCATAGATAAGAGGGAGTTTCTTCTTCTTCTCCTATTCCGCAATCGTATGTAATAATAGACGTAACGTAAAAGCGAAAAACGTGGCTATCTAGAAAAGTCGTATAGTATATCTGCATGCATGTATGATGCGATATAAATTCGCGCATGAAATTAAGAGTCTGAGGCCAACTAGCGTTTGGCGAATGTCGAATGTTAAATACTGCAGATTCTCGTCCGCCTACAGAGTCTTGTTGGTGTGTTGGCCTGTCCAAGGCCCAACTCGCACTTACAAGTCCCACTACTTAGTGCACCATACATACATACATACATACTGTCATCTCGCGAACTGCTTTAGCTTTGTCGCGGGGGCGGCAAGGAGGCAAAGAGCACGAAGCCGGCGCAGCGGGGAGGGCGAAGAAGTTACTCAGAACTGAAAATAGTCGCCGCAATTTTATGACTTCACTAACGGTTTACGACGCGATCTAATTAGTCCATTTTATAAACTAACTACGTTGGGACTAAATATGTTGAGAAAATGATAAGATTGGATGTTATTTGTAATTCTTTCCTTTTTTTTGTGGTTTTTTTCCACATATATAATATCATATCGTATCGTCAAATGTATGTATGATATGTAATGGAATAAGAATTCCCTCCAAGTTTGCAGATAGTTTATGTAACGTAGCTTAGTGCGATTTCTGAGAAGTACTCATGATCATATCACTATATGTAGTATTGCGTATCGATATTGTTATGATAATAATTTGGTACCAAGGTTTTTTTTTTTTCTTCTTCTTCGTACAATCTTTGTAATGTAATAATTGCGTCTGATTGCGTAAATGCGTATATATATATATATTCACTAAATACGATAAAAGGGACGTTATAACGATATATTGTTGAACCGTAACAAGAAGATATCTCATATCTGGAATAAGAAAATTGGGTTAGCTTCATTGAAGTATATGTACTACATAGAGGCATGCATACACACACATGCGTAATTGCGTATCACGCGATTATTATAACAACTTGTTCCAATTTTCGCGCCCGCGACATTCATAGATATGATAGAATAAAGATTTTAGATAATATTCGTACTAATGAATGATATACTAATGTAACCCTTCTTATCTGGGTCACGTTACCCTATCTAGGAACGATGTTTAACAAACCTAGCTCGGGACTTGGATGTATTATATATTGTCTAGTCATCGTGAATTGAAATCATCGGAAAGCATTGTTAATTTTATCATATATTATACTTATTTATTTCGTTTATCTTTCAATTTACATTCAATTTATCAAAGCATTCATTGTTTTGAAACTGCTCTCTATATAAACTGCACTCCCCTGCAGCGGCCGAGGCTTTGTCAATACAGAGATAGTTTATCTATCGCACTTCCCGTCAGTCCACGCACTTAAATCTGTCATTATTTTAAATACGACTGATTTCAAGGAACAAGACTAGGATCGGAGCATGAATCATCCCTAGATTTAACTATGCACTGCATTATTCAAATCTTTCGTAGCTTGTATTTACAATTTTTGGCAGTACATAGAGACAACCCGACATACTGCCACCCTTAGTTGGAGAAACCCTTTGCACCGGATTCGATCTGACAACGCATCGTATTCGACAATTATTAAGGGGGATCAAGCAATAAGTAGAATATTGAGGAATCCCAGGCATTATTTGCCAGGAATTGTTGTCATTCAACGGTTTCTAATGATTTTAGCAAAATTATACAAGCGCGGGACGGAGATCAGACCCGGTGGTCCCAATAGCTCGAGGTGATATAGAGAAGCCGGTTGATTGGACCGCGACAGACGATGATAGATACGACGAAGATGATCCGAATTACGTAACATACGATCGTTATGGACGTCCGCTCTACCCGGAGGAAGGTTGGTCAACAATGAATGAAAAGTGAAATAACAAGCTTAGCTAATTTTCCATTAATTCGCTTGAACAATTTCAACAGAGGCTGATGATGGAGAAGGTGACGAGGGTTGGATATCGGAGAGGGATTGGAATAGCACCTACGCCAGCGATCCCAGATACGACAGTGTACTGAGGGCACAATCGGAACAAGAGAGACAGAGAATTCTTAACGCTCAAAATCGAGCTAGAGAACAAGGATCTCGTGGTCAGGATGCCGGTACCGGAGATACCAATGTATCAGAGATTAGCAGCACGGCTTCTAGGAGCGACGATCCCTGGTACCAGGCTAGATTAGATCGTGCGCGGGCAGAAGCAGAGCGAAGAGCTCTTATTGCCAGAAGAGAGGAGGAAGCGCGACTCCGTAACTACGCGACCGGAGATTCGTACAACTATAGAAACAACCCACGGCAAGATCCGAACAGAAGATATCCTTACGCCGGTCAAGCCGGTAGTCAGGGAGCTCCAGGAAGTCAAGGAGCTTCGGGAAGTCAAGGAGCTCCAGGAAGTCAAGGATCCAGCGGTTCGTCATACGGAAGTCAGACTAGCGGAAGTAACTACCCGAACTCTAGACCAGCTGGTTCTTCGGCTGATGGAGGTTCGCGAAGTCAAGGTTCCGGCGGTTCGTCATACGGAAATCAGCCTGGCGAAACTAACTACTCCAATTATAGACCAGCCGGTTCTTCAGCTGGCAGAGACTCAGTAAATCAAGCGTACGGCAGTCCCTCTTACGGAGGACGTGGTGAACCGTCAGCTGGAAGTCAGTACGGTGGAAGAAACTATGCCTACGATAGAACAGGTGGTTCTTCCACTGGCGGAGATTACGGAAATCAAGTAAACGGCAGTCCCGCTTACGGAGGACGCGGTGAATCATCAGTCGGAGGTCAGTCTGGCGGAAGAGGCTACCCTTACGATAGAACAAACGGAATCACAGGAAGTCAAGGAGGAAGCGAGTCTTCTCTCAACTCTTACGACAGATCGGGCGGAGTTTCTGGAAGCACAGGATCATCAGGGGCTGGCGGACGAAGCGAGACTTCTTACACTACAATCAACGCAGGAGATAGAGAATCGTCGGGTAATGCTGAACGCAGAGACGACGGAGACACTCGTTACCCAAGCAGTTACGCCGCTATTCCTATACCTGGTGCAGCTTCTGGTAGAAATTGCACTTCAGGCTCTGGATGCTGCGTGGCTAAATGCTTCGCTGAGAAAGGATCACGAGTGAGTTCAAGATTTGAAGATGTTATTCTATCCTGCACCTGGACAATCGGGGCTGATTTATGATGCTTAAGTCTCGTTCGTTCGGTCTTCTTTACAGGGATTTCCTGGCGCACCGGGTCTTGAGGGGCCCAGAGGTCAGCAAGGTTTCCCAGGACCGGAAGGTCTCATTGGAGCGAAGGGTGAAAAGGGAGATACAGGTCTGCAAGGTCCTCGTGGTCCGAAGGGAGACAGAGTGAGTGGAATTTGCGTTGAGAGCTGCGGATTTTCTTCATAATTTCCGTCTGAGTTCGGAGACTAAAAATTCATGCGTTTCTCTTTGTCTTCTCAGGGCAAAATGGGAGTGCCTGGATACCCTGGTATCAATGGCTTGCACGGAGTTCAAGGAGGCCCAGGAGCCCCCGGACTAGCGGGCAAAGACGGTTGCAATGGTACTGACGTAAGTTTCAAACAATTGTTATAACAGTCATTGGGAATATTCACCGTTGGTCTCGGTTTTTCAATGACAAAATTCTACGCGTCTGAAATTTACCTGTTTGTGGGAGAATGAGAATTGATGATTAATTCATGATAACGTAATTAGGGAGCTCCAGGTGTTCACGGTCTCAGCGGTGAGATTGGACCTCGTGGTTTTAGAGGAACGCCTGGAACCAAGGGTGACAAAGGTCAGCCAGCTTACGCGGGACCCTTCGAGAAAGGAGAAAAAGGAGAACCGGGTCTTGACGGAGTTCCAGGACCCACTGGTTTGCCAGGAGTTCAAGGAGACCTCGGATTCCCGGGACCAAAGGGCGACCGAGGGCCAATCGTAAGTACAATTAACCATGGCGAAATCCGAGAATCATTATATTTATGAGCGGGGTTTTATCTTTCGATCATTTCTTCCAGGGACCCGAAGGTCCGCAAGGATATAAGGGCGAGAAAGGAAACACAGGGGTTGGATTCGAGGGACATAAAGGTGACAAGGGGGCGAAAGGAGACAAGGGAATCCCGGGAGTTTTCACCATCGTAGGAGCCACAGGATTATTGAACGGAACTACCGGACCAATAGGAGATCCTGGACCGAAAGGAGACAAGGTATAAATATCGCTGGGAAATGAGGACTAGGTGGCGAGGATTTTAGCATTGTTTTATCCTCGCTATTTTAGGGAGACACTGGATTCGACGGACCCAAAGGTGAGCCTGGTTTCATGGGAGACGTTGGTGCGCACGGCGCAGAAGGTGCTAGAGGAGAAAAAGGACTCCCTGGCCCAGCTGGCGAACGCGTAAGTTGATGATAGGAGTGCATTTCATCACCCAGCCCGTTAGAAAAGAGATTTTCAATCCTTTGAAACATCACTTGTAGGGTAAAGACGGATTCTATGGACCACCTGGAACGCAAGGACAAAAGGGAGACCGAGGTATGCAAGGGCTCGCTGGGCTCGGTGGACGTCCAGGGGCTAAAGGAGAGCCAGGATTCGACGGGCCTCCTGGAATCAACGGAATACGCGGGCCTCCCGGACCGCCTGGAGTGAGTAGACGATTTTTACTCGTTATTTGATTCGAATAAAACTAAGAGAAAATACGAGAATCTACGTTTATTTATAGGGTGGTAAAGGCAGAGCTGGGCCACCCGGACCTCGCGGATTCCAGGGATTCCCTGGGCCAACTGGGCCGAAAGGATTAGACGGTTATCCTGGAAGTGCCGGGCAACCTGGACCTCCAGGTCTTCAAGGTGGACCTGGATCACCTGGTATACCAGGACCTGAAGGATTCGCCGGTCCAAAAGGAGATAAGGGTGAGACGGGAATGATGGGATTCAATGGAGAGCCTGGACAGCGCGGTTTTGACGGAACTCCAGGACCAACTGGGCTTACCGGGGCAAAGGGTGAAAGAGGAAACTCCATACCCGTAAGTTGCATTCCTTCTGTTTTCTGAACAGCAAATTACTTCGCGAATCCGATACCTCGTCTTTCACGCCTCTTCTTTTCACAATCCCAGGGAGCCAGAGGTGTTGACGGAATGCCAGGCAGAGACGGAGAAAAGGGTCAAAAGGGTCAGGAAGGTTACCCAGGTCTGATGGGACCTGCCGGAGATGCTATAGAAGGAATTCCCGGATCACCAGGAGCAACTGGGGCTCCCGGAGAGCCGGGAGCTCCTGGTCGAGATGGGATCCCGGGGGTTCCTGGAGAACCAGGTGCAAAGGGTGACGTTGGAGGTCGCTGCCAAGACTGCAGACCGGGAATAAATGGAGAAAAAGGTGACCGAGGTTGGGACGGAGCACCAGGAATCCCAGGCGCTCTTGGACCTTCTGGCGAACGTGGATATCCGGGCGACAGCGGAGCCGATGGATTAGCAGGACTGATCGGACCTCCCGGAGACAAGGCACGGAGGATGAAATTTTTTATTTCAAAAGCAGACGAATAAAATGATTAAGGTCCTCCCGAATCATCGACAATGTTTAATTGCTGATATTTTTATAGGGTGCAGATGGTATCGAGGGATCACCAGGTCCTCAAGGTCAGCCGGGTCCCCCTGCTTGGATAAAGGGTTCAGATTTGGTTAAGGAAAAGGGCGAGCAGGGACCGAGAGGTGAAAAAGGCGAGCGTGGACCTTGGGGCCCGCCAGGACCACAAGGAGAAAAGGGAAGAACCGGTCTCGAAGGTTTCCCAGGAGAGAAGGGAGCCCTGGTGAGTGAATTGGCCAAATTTCTATGAAATACGAGTGTATCAAATGACGAAGAAAGTTCACCGAGAAAATAAACATCGCCTACTGTTTCAAGGGTGATCGAGGTTTGCCAGGAACCGATGGGGCTGCCGGAAGACCAGGGACTCCAGGCCGGAAGGGAGACAGTGGAATCAGCGTTAAAGGAGAGCCAGGATATCCCGGCAATCCCGGAAGCAGAGGAGATAAAGGACAGCCCGGTCTATACGGTCAGAAAGGAGATCCCGGTGAGCGACAAAATCGTATAATCATAAATTCAGCCGTTGTTTCGGGTCGTTTTAATCGGTCTCTTTATTTCGATGCAGGTATATGTCCACCTTTGAATCAAATTCTCAAGGAAGGAGCCAGGGGCGAGAAAGGAGACAGAGGGCCGAAGGGTGAGCCTGGACCAAAAGGATACGACGGATTCCCAGGGGACAAGGGGCAGCAAGGAATTGCTGTGAGTGTTGATCATTTAGCAATCTCTAGTTCCGACCGTTTTCGTACTTTCATTGTCACATCTTGGAGATATTTCATTCCGTATACATTTTACACTAAATGCAGGGACTTCAAGGAAATTTGGGAGCGATTGGGCCTCCAGGGCCTGTTGGTCCTCGTGGTTTTGGAGGAGCTCGTGGCGAGAAGGGAGTGGAAGGGCCCATGGGATTCGTGGGAGACCCTGGTCGCGATGGTCCCAGAGGATTCCCTGGTCTACCAGCTGCGAAGGGAGATAAGGGAGAGATCGGTATATCCGTACAGGGTAACCCTGGTCCTCGTGGACCCGAAGGACTGAAGGGAGAACAAGGTCTGCCAGGACCACCCGGGAAAGATGGACGAGTGGGAAATTCAGGACCGCCAGGTTTTACCGGAGAAAGAGGAGACGAGGGAGAACCAGGATTGGCCGGTTTTCCAGGAGCACCAGGACCTAAAGGAGACATTGGTCCTATAGGACCCACAGGACCTCACGGAGTCGCTGGAACACCTGGCGCCGATGGACCTAAAGGTGAGAGACCCGAGACCATGGCGATTTTTTGAAATCGGGAAAAGTCATTTTCACGAAGCTTGGATTTATTCGAAACAATCCGAAGGATTTTTCAAAGATTTCATCGATCTCAATGTTGATTGAAATCTTTAGGAGAGCCTGGCTTGCCGGGAGAAGCTGGAAAACCTGGAATGCCTGGATTCCCCGGTGCCAAGGGTGACCAAGGAGTCCTAGGTCCAGAGGGTATCAAAGGTTACCCTGGTCTCCGTGGTGCGCCAGGAATGAGTGGCCAGCCTGGTGCCCCCGGAAATCCTGGTAGCAAGGGTGAAGTCGGGCCTCAAGGTGGTTATGGTTTCCCTGGTAACCCGGGTATGGACGGACATCCGGGAGCCCCCGGACCATTTGGCGATAAGGGAGATACCGGACCAGCCGGTCCCCAAGGATTACCTGGTCCGAGTGGATACGAAGGACCAAAGGGAGACCGTGGTTTCCCCGGTTTGGACGTGAGTTGATTAGCTCATTGGAAATGAGGAAATATCACGAACAAATAACGGTCTTGGACTTCGATAATTTCAGAGTTGACAGTCGCTAATTCGGCGCTTTTATTACAGGGTAGAAAAGGAGAGCCAGGGCTAGTTTCAGAAAAGGGTCAAAAGGGAGATGCTGGTATGGCAGGATTAAGAGGACCCCAAGGATTACCGGGACGCGACGGAGTCGACGGAGCCAAGGGAGATACCGGCAAAGACGGAATTGGCATCGACGGTTCTCCAGGCGAAAAAGGAGTCCCTGGATTGCCTGGTCAAGATGGATTCCCTGGATTACCAGGCGAAAAGGGTGACGCTGGACCGCCCGGACCACAGGGGCCGAAGGGTGACTTTGTGAGTAATTCATTGTCCGTATTTCATTGGGCTGAATATCAGACGTGATAAAATCCGCCTCGTCAGTCAGAGATTTGTTAATGATTCAAACCTCGAGCATTATTTCGCATTCTCAAAAGTAAAATCTTACAGGGTTACGCCGGGGCTCCAGGAGAGCCCGGAACCGATGGTCAAAACGGCTTTAACGGAGAAAAGGGAGACACCGGTGCCATAGGATTAGTTGGTTTAAGGGGCTTCGACGGAGAGAAAGGTTTCCCTGGAAAACCAGGGCTTGACGGTTTCAAGGGAGATCGTGGTTTACAAGGCAAATAACATCAACTTCTTCTTTTGTAAATTTTATTCCCTTCTCCAAAATCATTACATTGCCGGTTTTCTTCGATTAGGTCTCACCGGTCTGCCGGGTGTCGTTGGAGGATTCGGAGAGAAGGGTGATCGCGGACCCCCAGGACCTGCGTTAAACGTTAAGGGCGAAAAAGGAGAGCCAGGAAGACAAGGCTACGACGGTATAAACGGAGAAAAGGGAGATCAAGGTATCTCAGGTCAGCCCGGAATCGATGGAGAAAAAGGGGATCGAGGACTACCAGGACCAGCCGGTATCACTGGCGCGCCGGGTCTTCAAGGAGAGAAAGGTCAGTTTGAGACAGAATTTTGAGGAATAGATATCGGGAGTGTGTTGGAATTTTTGTTTTTTTTTTCTCATAAGCTACGTTTTGAAACAGAAGCATATATCGCCCAGAAGATTCTCTCGAAATTTCAACCCAATCGATAAAGATTTATTTTCGCGTGTCATTCAAATTGAAGATATAAAACCTGTTCGAGCCACCCCTGAATCTTCATCAATTGGATTAAAATTTTGAGAGAATCTTCCAGGCGAAAAAAAAAAAAAAAAAAAACAACCGTTCAACACACCCTAATAGATATACTTCTCGGCACCAGAAATTGGCTTCAATGTCTGTTCCCTGATTCTAAGGTGACATTGGATTAACTGGACCTGCCGGTCTACCTGGTCTTACGACCAGAGGTGAGAAGGGACTTCCTGGTTTACTTGGTAAAAGGGGACGCGACGGAGACCCTGGTACACCCGGAGACAAGGGTGACGCTGGATTGCGCGGACTTCCTGGAACTCCGGGAGCGACAGGTCCTCCCGGACCAATCGGGCCTCAAGGATTCAAGGGAGATCGTGGCTTTGTGGGAATCGACGGTGCTCCAGGAGCCGAAGGAAACCAAGGAGCAGCTGGTCTTCCCGGAATAACTGGCGCCAAAGGAATCAAGGGAGATACCGGTCTTCCTGGAGCATACGGTGCACCAGGACAAAAGGGAGACCAAGGACCTCAAGGTAAGATCGAAACTCTATCCTCTATACCTATATAGTATATTTCTTCGTTCATTTTCATATGGATTTCGTTTATTTCATTATAATTATATCTCGCGTTAAGGTGAACCCGGATACAACGGACAACCTGGCTTAAAGGGAGACATCGGAGCGTATGGATTAGCCGGTTCACCTGGTCTGCAAGGTGAAAAGGGAGACAAGGGCTTCCAGGGTCTCAGCGGATCGCCTGGTTTACCTGGTTACCTCGGTATCAAGGGAGAGCGAGGTGACGACTGTCTTCAACCCCCACCAGGGCCTAAAGGAGATCGCGGATATCCAGGTAATCGGAGGAACAATTTAGTTATTTCGGAATAGAAATAAGAAAAGGAGAGACCAGCTGAACAACTTAACGCATTCCACAGGACTAAACGGAGCCCCTGGTGCACCGGGACAAAAGGGCGTCCCGGGACCAATAGGATTGACCGGTTACCCGGGAGAGAAAGGAGATCGAGGTTTGGACGGACTTCCGGGTCCCGCTGGACAGCCAGGACCACGAGGTCCAATTGGTTTAACAGGACCGCAAGGACCTCAAGGTGCTATAGGATTCGCTGGAGCTAAGGGAGACCAGGGAGCAAACTGCCAGGCTACGCCTGATTACCTCACTGGTATTCTACTTGTAAAACATAGCCAGGGCCGAACGATACCAACCTGTGAACCGGGACACATCAAGCTGTGGGATGGATACAGTCTTCTATACTTGGACGGTAACGAAAGAGCGCATTCCCAGGATCTAGGTGAGTTTTTACGTATTTATAACTCATTCATTTCATAATCCATTTTCAGAATCCATTGATCTAACCAACTCTCCTTCGATTGTCTGCTTATAAAACTATTGTCAATCTTTGACCAGGTTCCGCCGGTTCTTGTGTAAGAAAGTTCTCAACGATGCCCTTCCTCTTCTGTGACTTCAACAACGTCTGCAATTACGCTAGTCGCAATGACCGTTCATACTGGTTGTCAACCGGTGGCCCCATACCAATGATGCCTGTCGAAGAAAATGCTATCGAAGAATACATCTCTAGGTAAGAGGAAATCGGAAATCTTTCCGTTTCCCTTTTTTTCTTTTTGAATTTTTCTTTTCACCCCTTTCTCCCGTTTCATCGCTTTCGAATATAAAAAATATCACGAGCTAATTTCGTTACAGATGCGTCGTCTGCGAGGTACCTGGCAACGTTATCGCACTCCACAGTCAGTCACTCAGTATTCCAGAGTGTCCGAACGGTTGGTCCGATCTTTGGTTCGGTTACAGTTTCGTGATGGTGAGTTCCGCGTCATATTATCATACCTTATTCCAATTTCGTTCGCAACGTTTCTTAATATATATCATTTATCGTTAAATCTAGCACACGGGAGCCGGAGCTCAAGGCGGTGGTCAGTCATTGTCCAGTCCTGGCTCATGCCTGCAGGATTTCTTTGCAACACCATTCATAGAGTGTAACGGAGCGCGGGGAACTTGCCACTATTTCGCAAATGAGTTTAGTTTCTGGTTGACGACGATCGAAGATTACCAGCAGTTCCAAAGGCCCGAGAAACAGACGTTGAAGTCAGGAAATCACCGCTCGCGAATAAGTCGTTGCAAAGTTTGTATGAAAAATACGTAAAAGAAGAGCGGGATAAGAAAATCGAGATAAAGAATATAAGAAAAATTTGGTAAAGAGAGTTAATCATAATACATAAATAATAATAATAATGATAAATGAATTACCGTGAATAGAGAGATGTTGGAAAGAGGTTCTATCTAGGTACAACGATATTATAATATGTTCCTTGAAGAATCAGAAAATTAGGAAAACAAATATTTTTAAAATAAAATAAAATCAAATATATAATATACACCATTCACACGGACCGCAAGTGCCTAGAATATTTAACTCTTTATCATGTAAAAATAAAAATAATAATATATATATATATACAATATATACATTTATATATCGTATATATTATAATATATACGGAGAAGAATCTAAGTTTATTTACTTTATTTACTGTTTTAATTCTTATACTACGGAGCACTGCCCATATTCAATATGGCTATTCACATATTGTATAATAATGATTAACGACTTAGCTTGGTAATAATAATTATGTGACACCAAATATATTTAAATAATAGGTATTTTGCTACATAATCAATAAAATTATACGTTTCACGATTATCTTTCTTTTTCTTTTCTTTTTTTTTTTTTCTTTCTTCTTCTCATTCTTCTATCGATATTTCACGTAATAATTATCTCTTATATCGTAACGATCCTCTATCAATTGCCATTTAAACTTGATTGAGTTCAATTCGTTAGCAATTAACGGATACGTTTAATCAGTCAACGTTCTACCTCGTCAAGGCCATAAGCAGCTTCATATCTTGACGAAATTTTATAATTAGGAATAATATGCAGCGGCTGAAGTCTGAATGAATTAGAAGAATCAGAAAAAGGAAGCAGCATACGAGTTTCTTCCATGGTGATCATTGATTGCCGAACAAAAATCGTCCAATTTTGTTAACACATTTCTGGATTACGATCCTTTCTATCCGTACTGTTATGTCAGACGCCAAGGTAGGTGTATGCATAATATTGAATATTTTTACGCAGCTAGACTCATATATGCTGCTTATATACGAAGCGTGTGTACTGGAAAATTGATATACATGTAAATTCTCGACAAACGTCACTCTAATAATAAGAATGATCATTATTATAATGATAATGAGCAAAATAAGGATACGAGTGACGCGGATAAATACTAGTCGATCAATAATACAACATCAACAACAATCGGAGTAGGGGTAATAAAAAGTCGACATGCCTTTCCATCGAATTTGAAAATCATGCGAAAGTTTCGGAGAACTCGAATTCCCCTTTCATTTCCATTGTTCGTTCATCGAAACGAAAACGATTTCCCGAAGGAAAATATTCTTACCCAGGAATTATTATACCTTGATGCCTCGAATATGGAGCAGGAACTTGAAAACGCTCTCTGCTTCTTCATTACGTATACTTCTACATTCACAATACATTATGTATATGCGTGGTAAATACGCGTCGTACTACATAGGCTTTTCTAGGAGCATTTACTTCCCGCTTGGAGTATAACATACTCTAGTTTTTCACCACGTTCAGCCACCTGCTATGTTTTTGGCGAAATTATTTTCCCAGGTAAAACCACCAACTGACTTTGGCGAATAACTGCGAGCGTAATGTTCACGGTATATGTTGACACAGGGCATTCGTCGATAATGTTAGACTGGATGGATTCGAGCTTGCTAGTGGCAGAATGCAAAAAGACGAAAAATAAGGAAAAAACGAATTGCCTTGCCGGAACCCCAAAGTCTTGCTTTTTCGTTTTTAATTCTAGCATGCTCAAAAGACTGAGACTATCGGCTTGGTATATACATGAATTAATTGATGACCTTTAAAGTTTAAAAATCTATAAATCTGGTTGAATCCAGATAAACAACATTCCTTTTTGTCGAATGATGCTGTGCTGTATACGAGAAACTTTGATCTTTCTACCTTCACCGTATCTCATCGTCAGCCCGCGTCGACTCCGTATACTTATATGTTTTAGATTTTGACTAGATCGCGAATCCGATCGTGTAGATATCAGGTTCGTCACGATTCGTATTTAAACGCGGATTTTATATCTGCGTATCAGAAATCTCGCGAGAGCCTTTGATAGTCACGCTGAATTTATTATGGAAAGAGGTGCGGAGTCGTCCGGCCAATCCGGTTTTATTCATTCCGCGTTAAAACTTATACACCTCGCATGCATGTTTACCTAGCTGAATTCTTTGGCTTAGTTATCGAGCAGCCGACCACCCGTTATAACCACTTTGACATTTTCTTTTGATAGGAAAAAACAAAGCCTTCATTTTATTGTGACAATGTTCAGAACCCCTAATCGTAATTGGTGGAACGTCGAAGCATCTGATATAGCGAAAAATACTCACAATCCGATCAGATCGATCGTTGAGAACATCGTCACTGAACCAAATCCCAACAAGTTGATGATAGCTTTGTCTATTGGTGAGTTTTCACTTTTCTCATTTCTCATTCGTCTTCCACTTCCGACTCGATTCAACTCCGCGTCGTACGTGCGGTGTATCGGAAAGTGACAAGAAAAAAAAAAAAATCGACGTCTCTAGCTAGGAAATTTTCGCAGGAATCGAGTACGTGCGAAAAATGGTTTCGTACTTAAATGGATATTTTCTCGTCCTCAGGTGACCCGACAACATTTGGCAATCTCAAACCAGCTCGTGAGGCAATCGAAGCTATCAAAGAGAGCGTTGAATCGGAACTTTACAACGGTTACGCTCCGAGCACCGGTATAATTTTACTAAAAACGATTAGAACCTTAATTATTGAACGATCGGAGTTTTTTCACGAATCTTTCTCATCCTCAATTTCCCGTATACCTTGTATACCCATAATCGACTTGTTGAGAAAAGAGGACTCGATTTTTAGAGCTAGATTTCTTACAAACATATTCTGCATTTTTTCATCCCTAATGAAGATTTTTTGTCTGTTTTTTCTTTTTTTCTTTCGTCATCGAAGGATATCAAATGGCTCGTCAAGCTGTCGCTGAGTACAGTTCGAATGAATTTGTTAAAATCGATGCTAAGGTGAGAGACCGTCGATAATAAACGTTCAATCGAACAACAGGCCTTGGGGTGTTGTAGTTTTATTTTTTTTTATTTTTTATTTTTTCTAAAAACCGACATATTTCAGGACGTCATACTCTGCAGCGGATGTTCATGCGCTTTAGACATTTGCATCACGGCTCTAGCTCGACCCGGACAAAATATACTCATTCCAAGACCCGGATTCTCGATTTATCGAACTCTGGCCGAAGGCCTTGGAATTACGGTCAAATCTTACAATCTCAGAGTGAGTCTTTCGCCAAATTAAATTTACCACAACGAAGCGATGAATAATCGAAGATTATTTCGGTCTAGCCTGAGTATGGATGGGAGATAAATCTGGACGACTTGGAGGCACAGATAGACGAGGATACGGCGGCTATAATAATAAACAATCCCTCAAATCCCTGCGGTTCAGTTTTTAGTCGCGATCATCTCGCGGATATACTAGAAATCGCGGCTCGCTATTACGTCCCAATAATAGCCGATGAAATTTACGAACACATGGTGAGTGTGATGGACCAAAGAAGACCCCCGGATTCCCTAAAACTCGTCTATTATTTCTCAGGTATTTCCTGGCCGATCTTTTCACTCGTTGGCATCATTGTCCATCGAGGTTCCCATACTATCTTGCAGTGGCCTTACCAAGAGGTAATCAATATCAATTTCCCATACGAAGTCATTCTTTTTAACTCAGCTCATCCCTAATATCACAGATTCCTAGTGCCAGGATGGAGAATGGGCTGGATAATAATACACGACAGACAAAATATTTTGGAGAAAGAGGTGAGAATCAGTCTTATCTTCATTCAAATTTTATTCAAGCACACATTTGTTCACACAATTCATCGATCTTCGTAGATTCGCAAAGGGCTCCAGTCTCTTAGCCAAAGGATAATCGGCAGCAACACGATTGTCCAGGGCGCTTTACCAGCGATTTTGCGAAACACACCTAAAAAGTTTTACGACGATGTCATAGAGACATTATACGTAAGTATGCCCTGCTAGATGCTCGTCGAGTAATACATACTAAATACAGGTGCATTATACTCTATACAGGAAAATTTACCCCGGCAAGTAAAACTTTTCCCGAGTGCTCGTGTAACCCTCTTAAGCGAAGCCTTATACATACTTTCCCTAAAGCTATTTTTCTTTTTTTTTCTTTCATCCCTTCCTTTTCTTTCCTTTTTACCTTCCCTCGCCGAGACGAAAAAGGCTCTTCCTGATGCAGAGTGGCCCGATAAATAATCAACCAACTAAATCCGCTTATCTCGCGATTATGAGGAGACTAAATTATCATAGAAATTTTCTCATAATATATAATTTGACTTATTCATCGCCGTTTTAGGAACACTCCAGACTCGCCTATAGCCACATATCAAAGATACCAGGCCTGAAGCCAATCATGCCTGACGGTGCCATGTACATGATGGTAGGTGAATCCAATCTCATCAGTAATTGTATATCACCTTCACCAATTCTCCCTGTCCCCCTCACTCTCTCTCTCTCCTCCGTCCCTCGTCCCCAAAACCACTCCTCGATTATTAATTAATCCAATTATTATTGACCCGGTTAATGAACCGATTCGCAGGTTTACATCGACCTAACATGCTTCACGGAGTTCAAATCTGACCTGGAGTTTGTACAGTGTATGTTGATGGAGGAATCAGTCTTCTGTCTACCTGGACAGGTGAGTTTCATTCTTCTTATCCGTGAAACGACGGTTTCCATACGTCTTATTTATTCATTTATTTATTTATTCATATATTTATTTCGCTATCCGAACTACAGTGCTTCGACTATCCATCGTACATCCGATTGGTGATAACAGTGCCTAAAGATATGCTGATAGAAGCTTGTCTGAGGATTCAGGACTTCTGTGAAAGACACCACTGCAAAACATCGCAGACAATAAACGAGCTCGAACGTATAGAGATAAAGTATTGATTAATGATGATTAATTATTAATATTTCTCTTATATATATACGGCTACTAGTTTTATAGTGTAAATATCGATGCTTCCACCAAATAATAATAAAAACACGTTTTCGAATAGATCAAATGATCGAGGGGCTAGATCATTCTTCAATATCCATTCACACAGATATGCCTTTTATTGTAATCCGTTTGACATGAATAGAGTACTTGAATTAACTAGGGGATACTTATTTTTACTTTCATGTTCGACTGTACTGCACTATACTACACCAGCCTCTATCCTTTGTATCCAAACGTTGTGTAGAACTTATTACCGCATACCTACATACATTATAATCCATAATGCACGGGGTCGACTGCGCCAGTTACGGACCAACTGCCACACAACCATCTCTCGTGAGGTTTATACATAGGAAAAGTGTGCATTGCCATACGTGTATGCGTACACATACGTAGTATACCTACGGACGTGGTGAAAATGGGGAATACAATAATATTCGCTAGGCTATAAGGAGAAAAACAGACAGAAAGACAAGAAAAGAGCGAAAAAAAAAAAAAAAAATTGCCGCCTACAATCGTCTACGATATAATGCAGTACACATACTACTAGATGGGTATATCGATTCACGTGTCTATACGTATGAGTATGGGAGATTCCTGAAACGTTTTACACACCTTGAATCAGTTTTTATTATCTCGGAGTTCCCCGTCTGAATAAAACGTCTGTATACGATGATACCGGTGTTTCAATGAATTAAAAAGCTGTCGTAGTTTTCTTGTAACTTTTTACGAAATGCCCTATATGCGAATACACACGGTGAATACACACGGTGCACCTGAATTTTACTCTCCTTATACCCTTTTTCTCGGCTTAACCCCCGCCTTAATACAGCGGCGCACGTACGCGGAGGTATGTGTTGTTGCATACTGTAAGGCGTATGGAGATATGAAGAGCGCGTAGCTCCGAGACGTTTAACTTTGCATACTACGTAGGTAGGTACTTATGTAAACAAGAGTGTGTCGACTGACGTGCTCTCCGGCTTAACCCACGGGCTCAACGTAAGCCAATTTGTAGCAGTACCGAAAATCTCATATTTCGAATCGACCCTCTCGCGTTCAAGCGCGCTCAACGACCTTTGCACCGTCGTGATATATCAGCAAAGAACGTTTAGTCTATAATATCTTCTCTCCAAGGGATGAAACGCGTCGGAATTTTGATTTCAGAAATTTAGAGACAAAGTCTGACCACTCATTTTGACCCCATTCTATTTTCTTTATCAATAATTGATACGAAACGTTCACCGGGATTTCCGAATATATTGAAAACGATGCAATGAAAAAAAGAATGGGTCATTTTTGTGGGTGAAATGAATTTAAGCCGGTGATTATTGAAATTAAAGTCTGACTCAGACTGACAATGAGCAGTAGTAATGTATTGCATACTAGCCAATGGTAAGTAGTAGCAATTTCGTGATTTGTTTAACAGCCCGTAATTTGTAGAAGAATTTCTTTTTTTTTCTAACTGTTGTAGAGATTAGCGGTTCATTAAAGCGTCTCCCACTCGCGTGAATATCTATACTGATTCGAAACGGAACTTTTGTCGGAGAGTGAAAAAAGAAAGAAATAAAACGGAGCCTTTAAATATTTAGAGACAGTACACATTTCTTTTTTTTTTTCTTTTCGCCAGACGGTGGTTTTCCCCCTCGTTCGCTGCAGGGATGAATTATGTAAAACCAGGAGGTGCGCTAGCAGGAAGGATTTACCATCCCACCTGAGCGAATCTCGCAGGTTCGTATCTAGCGGTGAAATTCAGATTGCGATAACTTGGGAATAAGAAGTATGAAAATTGTGAATCGGGGTGAAAAGAGAGATCGCTACTTTTGACTCGCATGTGACAATTACAATTAGCATTGATGTAACTAAATGTTGTTCGAACTCATATTCTCCGTATATATCCGTTGATTAAGTCGACAATTTGTTCATAACCGAGTTTATCTGTGATTTGCATAGTAGGTCGAGCGCTCGCGCGATAACTATACGAACGCGTTTAATTAACATTTGATATTATTCATTATATAATAGAAGTATTTTATAATCTTCTACTCTTATTTCACTTCATTCGTTTCGGTGATAGTGAAAATTACTCATCCGTTAAATTCTTCCTCGATTTATCCGAAGATCTAGTATATCTACCTATACGTAATACGTAAGTATATACGCGAAATACTTTGGCAAGCAGTCGGTCGGTAACCCGTCTTGTGACAATAGAAGCGTCGCGACGTCCAGACGGCGTCTCGTATCCACCTTTGATTTTAGGTAGAAGGTAGCTACACGTCAGGGGTTCTATTGTACAATAATCTATGTGTATAGTATACACGCAGCGCAGACACAGACTCAGACACAGACACAGACACACACACACACACACCTATGCATACATTATAATGTATGTTTAAACGCTCTCCGTCTACGGTCTATAATTAACCCTGTGTAGTACCAAGTACACGATGAAATATAATAAAACCTACAATAATGGAATAGGAAACTTTATAACGAATGTTTTCTGCCGACCTAACTTGAACGGAGATCTTATCTCTGCATAATATTTATTGCGCATTATTTCGAGGTGAGAGTTCAGTCGTAATCGTTGGTGGGTTATCAATCCCCTCGAAATTACTATCTAGCGGAGAAGCAGAGTTCGTATAAAATTCTATGGAATTAATCACCGAATATAGGAAACTTGAGTTTACATTGAGAGAAATAGGGAATAGAGAACAGATCGACTGGAAGTTGATGGGGATGTCAAGGAGATGAATAACAATAGAGTATGAAATGGGTGTTTATTTTTATCAATTTTTTTACAATTTTTATTAATCAGCAATGGTTACAAATCTTCTGAAAGTGAAGAGTAAACGATAAACAGGTGTTGGAAAAAGTGTTCGAAATGAATGAAAAAGGATGAATAGTTAGGGACGAGAAGTAAGGGTGGCGGATAACACCGCGACTCTAGCGACAGCGAGTACTGCGGGGGTGAACGCGGTACGGTGACCCCTGGGGCTACGAATACGATTCGGACTGGGTTCGGGTGTGCCGCGAACGTAGGGTAGTCGGCGCGCGCGCGCGCCGCGGCGCTTCGCGTAGCACCCCATCTGCTGGTACGGAAGAAGGGGCGCTTTGAGGGTGAGGGTGAGGGTGAGGGTGGGTATAGGGCGTCGAGTGAAGCAAGCCGGGAAAGCCGCGGGTACGGGGCTGCCTAGCGAGGGCGTTGAGGGCCAGGGGGAGAACATCCGCCGCGCAGAATAGCGCCTCGAGTTTTACTCCAACGATCTGGGGGCCGCCCGTTTAGGTAGCGTGTGACCTGCGCCCCAGAGCCATAGCTAGAATCGCGCGAGGCTGCGCGCACTGCACTACTAAGCAGAGGACCGTGCCGCACGTATAGTACCGGCATTTACGTTAAGGTATAAACTCCGAAAAGTGTAAACTAATGAAAACCAAGCTGGAATAAACGGAATCCTAAACCTCGTCTGGTTATATCTGTGGTGCAGGTGCGGGTTTTGGGTGAATGATAACGTTGATCATTGTACTTAGAAAAGGGTCATTCAATAGGCACGAATAAATATAGGGAGAATTTTTTTTAAAACCAGACATACTGTGACTGTGCTTTTTGGATAATTTATTCATTCTTCAAGTTCGTCTATACAGCGGGGCGGAGAGGTAAGAATCATCATGCAAACGATAACTAATAAATAAACACCTGTATTTCACCTGTGATAACCTGTGTCGCGAATTATCTCTTGTTTGTATCACGCGAGTGATCGCGGTCAATGTTTCACCCCAAATTCGCTTATATTTTCTACCTCCTTCTGAAAACCGAACGGATGTCGCGTGTGTGTGGGTGCGTTTTTTTTTTATTTTTTTCTGTTTTTCGTTTCGGTATCGAACCCCGAGCGTCGTGGTGCGTCCCTAAGTCATGTACTATACGTTTGGGTTATTTTCGTTGTACATTTCACGGCGGTGTAATGCGACCGTCGCGGATGTTTGAGCCCTAAAAAACGCGGAATGCGTCAACCGAATGATGATAAGAGAGAGAGAGAGCGAGAGAGGAAAAAGGAAAAGAAAAGAAAAGAAAAGAAAAGGATAGAAACTGAATGAATAAATTCGGGCGAGGCGGATTGTAATTGCCGGGCGTTTAGCGGAAACTATTTGATTTTTTCTGTATTTTCCTCGTACCTATATATCGCGGAATCTTCGAGTTCTATACTCTGCTATATAGAGTCTAAAAACAGGCTGACCTTTCACCTGACATCTATGGGCACGTCGTCTTACGTCTTTTGAGCAGGTCCCTACTTCTACACCCCCAAACACGTTATTGATTTTCCTCAAGTAAGGAAGTCACGGTACGCCCTTTAGGGTTTCCCCTCTGCTACGCAGCCACCCGCCTTGCTTCAACCCAACAACCGTAACGTCGAACGACAACGCTTTTTCATATTTTATGTGGGTATACGTCATTTACGCGATCCCTCTTATATTCGACACTTTTTACAAGCACATATGTATCTATCTATTCGGGAAAATTTGTCAACGGATTAAATCCCGCGATTTTATATCCGCTGTTTACTCTCGCCCCTCATGTCTAGTACATTTCGAGTTATTCATATTTCCGTGCAACAGAGCCCAGCCCATAGGCTTGGATAAGAGGATCGCGTGTTTCGCAACGATTCGGAAAGTAGCGTAAAACTATTATTGGCTTGCATTTTCGCCGAAGAAAATATCAATATTTCAATATCATACACGCGACAATTACTCCGATTTATCTCATCGTAACATTAACGCCGTATACGGAAACACCGCGTTCATATCGCACATAGTACGATTTCCTCAATTTCAATCATAACGCACAAAATATATCATTTTTATACCCTCCGTTCGGTTTCCTTGTCGACGAAAAAACAAAATCAAAATAAAAAATACTTTTTCCTGTTCATTCTCGAATCCTTTGATCTTTCCGGGTTCTTTCCAACAAACTAATTAGCATCTCAAACGTTGATCTAGGTCACCCAGACTCCAGGATACGAGCAGGTATTCGCTAGTTGTCCTAATTCGAGCGAAATGAATTATTTTCGAAATCGTATACTAATTGAGAAAACTCTCATTCAGACGGATGTAATCGAGGGAATTCATGCCGTAATTGAGAATAAAAGTTTATAAATAAAACTATGCGTGTGCGAGGGGGCGAGGGGGCGAGGGGGCGAGAGCTGCAGGTGAGTTTGGGGAAATTTAGGGAATCGAGTAGCTGGTAGTTTTGTCGATCCTAACTTTGATTCGATTTCGTACCCTCATACCCGTCTCCTTGATTTATATATCGTCTATCCGATAGCTGCGGCGTACTGTATAAACGATATTTATTTGTCTGGGGGATGATTTTATCGACCCTCGCAAAGCCCGGTCGAGAAACGTTCAATAAAAACATTAGAACTCCGTAGTTGTATGAATTTTTGACGGTACAAATTGAAACAGTGCAGTGAATTCATATTATTTACCGTGGCTCGTGCACTCGGTGCTGCAGCAGTCAGACTTCGTTCGTTCGTTTGATCTTAGGACCCCGAGGCGTTTGGAAATGTCTAAAGAAAAGTTTTTTTTCTATTTTTCCTTTCACCCATGAAACGAGCTGAAAGTATAATTTTCTTAGGAATCATACGATTACCCCAAACTCTCAAAGGCTTGACTGAGCTTGCAGCGTTCAATCGTTGATATGAAAGCTACTTTTCTAATATCCCATTAAAACTAGTTCGTTTGTGGAGTAGTTAGCTTCCTGTGACTAGATTATAATTCGATTCGTACAGGAAAATAAATAAAAAATGTTATACAATTCCATGGATATAAATATCGAGTGGTCAATGGAATAATTTCCTTCCCTTTATTTGTCTAATCGAAAGATTATCGCCCTCGTGTGAGATAGATTCCGAAAAACGAACCCTGGATGTTTGATTTATAGATTTAACATAAAATTTGGTATTAAGAAAATTGGATAGTCTCGAGAGATTAAATATTCATACAAACTGTCCGAGGGCATAATACCGAGTCGGGATATAAAATGATTGATTTGAATTCTGGAGGAAGGATATTCCGCGGTTCAAAACGCCATTATAGATCTTATACTCCGTTTCATAAAGGAGATGAAGATTTATCTTAAATTTCACCTCTGACCCCCTAGCGCCTTTTTTCTTCACAAATTGTACATCTCGTATTTATTGTTCTCCTTCTCCTCCCTTCCACTTAAATCGACGGATTAAAATTCGATTTGAATGATAAGCCGAATGAAATACAAGCCTTCCAATAAAACTAGAATCCGAGACTTCGCATATACGCTCATAGCTTGGTAACCGTTGATTTTATTGAAAAATTCTTCAAGTAAATATTACGACACTCGATCATCCCCGTCTTTTATTCCTCTGAGATATTTCCGTAAAATCAACGGGGTAGAAGTTGTTCGATGTTCACTCTCTCGATGTGTGAATTTCGGAGTAATTAAGCCTGAAATATACCTCGATTTTAACTATCGCTCTGTTTTGGATCGACTGTATGGAGTCGGGGTACGGTAAACACAGGAAACAGGAACTACGCCGTGACATACGCGCAATTTTACTCGTTCTATTTCCGGTAAGCGCCGTTGCCGAACACAGAGAAGATCGTAGACACCGGAAGTGATCGGCGATCCTTGTAGATTGTTAATATGAAATATTAAGTTTTAATACCAAATATATCGCTGGATCTTTGAAATGCCCATATTTTTTAAAAACATATAAATTTGTCTGTCTTTTTTTTTAAACAACGTTCATTCGAATTCGTAAAATTTTGTCGGTATCAACCTGTTTCCTTTCTAAATAGTATAGAGAAAATTCTCTCGACCGAATTATACCACGGAGTGTAGCAATCGTTGTACTATTTTAGTCCCTCGTCTGTCTCGTCGCGCTTTCTCGAGGGTGAGCGAGCGTCGCGACGCGAGGCGACGTTTGGGTAAGCCAAGCCTAGACCCGTGGCTTAGGGTATAGACAGTTGACAACCTCCTTCCATGTTGGAAGAAATTTTTGTTCGTAACCTTTTTTACGAGATATTTTGAAAATTGTAAAGAAAGTTTGTGGGCGTTTGATTGATCGACGATAAAATGCCTGTTATATCTAGTAAAAAAGTTTGAGGGCTCGATACTCCAGGGGTTTTCGAAAATGATAATCCGCGTTCTATTCGGTACGAAAAGAGGTTCGAAAATTTTTGAAAAAATACCATCACAGATATATATTGAGAACCACTGGTGTATAGATCGTCAAGCAAGGTGTCAGGGCCGAGTTCCAGGGGCCATTGAACTGTTTTTATTTTTTTTGGCAGCCCCTCATTCTCGCCGTCTCAATGAAACTGTGATGCAAATATACCGAACGAGTAATCTTCAAATATCACGTCAGCCATCGGGCGAGTTGAAAATAACTCCAGACGAAAGTTGTAGTAAATTTTACGCCGAATCCAACGATATATGATAGATTAGTGTTACGATAATTTAGCCACGTTTTAGAGACTCTCAAAGTCGCGATATACATTCTGCTTTTTTTCCTCAACGCGATGTGACATGCACTCAGATTTCCCAACGTATTAGGACTATCAAATTTCGTTATTAATTGTAAAATAACGAAGAAGAAACACGATTCTCTTTCACTACAGGGAGACTTACTACATTCACCCTCTGAAACGGTCCACGTTCCTCCCTCATGTCTGCCGCCCCTGTTCGCGGCTCAAATCGATAACTGGCTTCGCACAGCAGCTCAAAGTATACCATAGACTTACCTTGTTTGAGTCTGTCTCTCCGCTATCGACTCGGAAGAAAAATAATTGAGAATTTTTTTTAGGGACAGGGTGGGAGAAACAAGAATAAGAATAAAAGATAGGATGAAAGAAGTAGGGAACGGAAAATAAGACAGGATGTACGTAGGAATTTTTCTACAAGGATTCGTCCTCTTCCACGATCAATACTTACGGGAGGAAATTTTTTCGAGACGATATATATACGAGCGAAGAACTCTCGCAGGGTTCGACGCCCTTTCTTCAGCATCCATAAATCGATATCAAGAATCATACGACTAAATTGTTTCGTCGTAGTTTCATTTCATTTCATTTCATATAATTTTCGTTACTCAAACCGCGATGTTGGTATTTATATATCACAGGCTACGGTCATAAACGGGCCTCCAGACTGAGGCGAGTTCGCGAACAACTAGGGTGTCATTTATGACCTAATCTAAATTCACTTCTTCTTCTTCTTCTTCTTTTTCTCAGCCTCCACTATAATGGAATTCTTAATTTCAAACTTTTTCAGTACCCATCTACCTAACGCCGGTCAAAACTACCCCCGTAATTGCGTCGATGCGTCTGAGCTGATCTTCCCCCCCGCGATTCACCGAAATTAATTCAAACTCTCTTTTGATTTTTCAAAAATACCCAGCTTTTCATTCTCCCGTTATAAAATATCGGTGATATTTATTATATATCGATTTATTGCGCCTAGTCCAATCCATTTGTCTGACTCAAAGATCGCCCTAGCTCGTAATCTCGACGGGGGGTGGAAAATGCATCAAATCGGACCCTCGGATTATACGCTGCAGCATCCCTGAGCGTCGTATCCCGCTGCTCTTTGAACATTCGGTCATTCGACGAACAAAGGAAATACTAGGCGTAGAATCGAGAGTCGTATTTCGAAGAAATAATATTACCACGTTAGCTACACTCGTTAACGTTAACGCCTTGCGGTTTTTAACTCTGCGTCATCTTATTCTATCTCGAGTATTAACGAGCCTTCAAGAACCACCGTGATGCGGAGTTCGGTCTCTTGTGTTAGACACGCCGTTTATTATACTTAATTTCAGACGAATCTTAGAGATACCGGTCCTCGATCTATGACGTAATATATAATAACGCCGCGAGACGAATAAGACGAGAAAAAAATAGAGAAAGTCTCTTCGCCGATTTCCTTGACTATTTCTACCTATGGCTACCGAAAGGTCAGGGACTTTTTTAGATTCGGATAAATCATTAAGAACATCTTATGCATTATATCGATTGATATACACCTGCGCGTTTTGAAAACAATTGTTGGAAATTTCATTTTTTAACCAACCGTAGAAACAATATCTGAAACTGAGCTTAATTAACGCTTAGAATGAAACACTCATCGTGCTTTGTAGAGACTCTAGAGAGTCTGGGAATTCAACGTACTTTTAACACAATTTTAATTAAACGACTCAATCATCTCGTGTCTGCAGGCTAAAATTCAAACCACCGGTGACGATCATCATGTCTGGACCAGGAAGAAAATAAACAAAAAATCCAACTAAAGAAAATAATTCCCGTTAAATTTCTTCTTCTTCTTCTTCTTCTGCGGCGGTTAATATTTTTCATTTTCCTTAAATTTACGACTCCTTAAACCATGGGGGTTGGAGGTAGTCGTCTGCCAACACACCTTCGCGATCGTACGGGTGGTTATAGGTAGGTATACACATATATCTGTATATACATTCGCAGTTGGATCGCCGGGGTGAACCTTTCATTGATTTTTTTACTGCCCGGGAAGTATACGGGACAGCTGTGGTTAGCTACGGAGTAGTGGATTCCAGCATGGTGTAAGAGTGCGGGCTTCGTTTCTGCATATAGATATATGCACGCCGGTTCTATTGCCCGCGATAACTTCCGGTCTGACTTTAAACCGTGCTAACAGCGCAGCGGGAAGTTGCGAAACGTTTTATTCATATAGCCAGTAGAAAAAACGATGTGACATCGAACTTTTTACGCGGTTTATCCGAACGCGAAATTATTTCTTGAGAAAATGAAAGAAAATATAAGATTTTCACACCATATTCGGGATATCGCGAATCTCTCCTCTCGTCAATTCCCAGACGAAGTTTCATCTACTATTGATGATACTCACTCGGTGGACGGGAGTGTATTAGGCGTAATTTACGATTCCCTATCGTAATCAACGTTGTAACAGACAAGAATAAATAATCTAGTAGCAGTTAGCTGGCGTGGGCGAATTGATGCCCAGTGATTACGCGTTGGTCTACCTGGTATAAAATCGCCATATAGCTGGGCAGGTGGATTTTGCAGCTAATCGGGAAACGCTAATGAGTCGATGAATGTGAATGATGAAAAAAAGAAAAAAGAAAGAATTAATGAAAGAAAAAAAGAACAAGAATTTTTGCTTTTTAATTTATTCGTGTGACGATAATTGCTCGACACTTTTTTGGCACAATAAAAATGAATGTATACTTGTCTGCGTAGTCTGCGTAGTTTAATGATGTAACAAATTTCCTAACTAGGTACGCGGCCAGTATATAGTACATTACATTGCATAGCCGGTGAATAAACCGAATAGGATAATTGAAATGAGCTTAATTTACGTCACGCTAATTTATTTCACGTTCTGCACCCAAAACGAATATAGTCACTTATAACTATTAGAAAAAAGGATTCCGGTTATTTGCTAAGCTACTTTCACCCTCCACTGCGCAACGTTATAAAAGAACATTTCTAAAACGATATTTGATATCCGATTCCGCCTTTTTCGCGTTACAGATTTCACCACCGTCAGCCACCCGTTTTTCGCTCTCTTTTTCTCTTTTTCTCCTTTTCTCTTTCTACTTTTTTCTTTCATTTCTCTATATACCTACTGTGTAACGTGTAACGCGTATAAACGGAAACGAGCCAACGAGACGTTGTTACGCTCTTCATTTATCCGCACCCGTCTTTTTCTCTCTTTATCTCTTTATCATTTTATCTCTTTCTCTCTTTCCCTTTCTCGTTGTCGGGGCTTAACAATGAATGAACGAAGAAAGAATTAAAGAGAGGAATTTTTTAACAGACAAAGAGAGGAGGGGAGCCAATGGTACAAATCCTGTCAACCGTTGTCATAATATTTATCATTTAAACCGGCCGGTACCACTTCTTTCTTCACCCTTCGAGAATCCCTTTTTCCTTTTCTTTTTTCTTTCTTTTTTCTTCTCTTTTTGGGAAAGAATTTCAGAAATATAGACAAAAGTTAGAGAAGAATTTCAGACCAGACTAGTAGACATTACTAATTCCGTGCATCCCCTTCTATCGTAACATCGAGGACCACGATCGGAATATCATTTTTAATACACTAGGAGATACTCTTGACAAGTGGGTATATTTGATCAAGAGTGAAGAGCCGGGTACCCCGTATCGTTTTTCATTACCGAGTACCAGCGGTTAAGACCAGAACTGAAAGTAGTTATTTAATATGTTTCAAGAAGAAGGATTAGGTGTCGTATTTCCCAACGGCTTGACCTTACACAACCGTCTTCCTGCACCTTTTTTACACGTATATTAAACGACAACCCACACAAATATATACGGATAGAGAGTAACACCAGCATCTGTTCTCATCTTGATCATTATTACTATTGCTCTCTTTACATATTATTCTTATTTTAGTTCGTTTCTTCTTCTTCTTCTTCTTCTTCTTCTTCTCTTCCTTTTTCTTTTTTTCTCTTCATTCATTCATCTCGTAAATCTCCCCGCTTAACACTTGAAGAGGAGAACAGAACCGCTGCCTTGCATCCGGTCCCCTTATGTACTAATATATACATACACACATATATTACACATACCATCAGATCCAACGAAGGGCCGAGTGTTATCGTATTAAATAAATTGTGAATAACAATGGTAGATTTTCTAACCGCCCAGACTCATTTCCGGTCAGAAATTCACTCGACGCTTATTGATGTATGTAGCTGTATAGTACGCGATACACTATATCAGATTGCAGAACGGTCGCTCTCGTATTATATTTTATCCAATTTTTATTTCAATTTGACAAAGAATAAGAAAAAGAAAGTGTTTCGAAATCCTTTTCCCTTTGTAGAAATATCGATTCAAAAAAACTATAGAAATTCGTTCTTTCCCCTCACCCTAAATTTTCGCGCACCCGGTACTCAGACGGTTTTCTCTTTGTTGCTAGTTCGTTGCTACGATGTCTGAGTGCAAAATGCCATATGTGGTATTCACTCGTGCGTCATTGTTCTCGCGTATCTCATATAACGAGGGAATTCGAGAGCCTAAAACGATGATATATAAGGAATAAGAAATCGACGCCGATTGAACCCTCTCTGGGTATTTTTCTCCATGTTTCAGACAAAACCGCGACTCATGCTTTAGTAAAGGAAATAAACCGATCGAAGAAAGGGGCTTATGCAAGATGTGGCGCTCAATAACCAGCGCGTTACTTCTTCTCCTCTGTCTGAACTCGGCGAGGGCGAAGGTGTCCGTCTTACCCCACGACGTTTACCCAGGCTTTGAAGTAAAGCAGCTTCATGGCGGTGGCAGAGAACTGTCGAATTTCCGGCTACTGGAGACTGGATTTTCCAAATTTTTTACCGTACTTAAAAACGGGGTAGTTATGACCACCTCGGATCTAACGCCGCTGATGAACCGACCCATCAATCTGATAGTTCTTCAAGAGATGGGAAACAGAACCGAGACCCATGATCTTCATCTCTACGTGCTGGACAGAAAAAATATGCTCACATTCTCCCACGGGCATTTGGGCGACGGCGAAGTCCCGGAGAACGCACCCGCCGAGACTCTGGTTCATGGATTTCCGGTGTTACATGCGTCAGGAAATTTTCCTGTTCATTATAAAATTCTGCCGGACATAGGCGACAAGCCTTTCATCCTTATGGACAGCAGGACTGGCGATACGGGGCCTAATTTAACCCTGAGAAGTGCGGGCCAGGGGGTACGAGTGGTCACCTCACGTCCGCTGGACAGAGAGAAGAAGCAGAGTTACACAGTGGTCATACATGCGTCGGATTCAGATTTTATAAGCAGGTCAAAGATCACCGGGCGAGTTACGGTCGTGGACGATAACGATAACAGTCCCGAATTCGAACAGGAGATTTACAGGTTTGTTATAAAACCGACGAACCTCGGTGCTTCGCCGACAGACGCGGTTGCCGAATGGAAGAGATTTTCTACGATCGGTAGAGTGAAAGCCAGCGATTTGGACGGGGACAAGATCGCCTATAAATTAGTTGCTCCTAGTAATCTCGTCGTTATCGTGCCGCAAACCGGTGAGATATTGCTGACCGGTGATCCTCAGAGTTCTCTGGAGGAGGATATGGAGGTCGAGTTGATGATAGACGCTCACGATGTCAGGACACCGAGTAGAACGAGCGAGAAACCGGCCAAGGTACTTCTGCAGTTTGTCACATCGGAACCGATCGAGGAAGAACTGCATCGTATTGAGAAGAGGAGAGTCACCAGGGCGGTCAGACCTACCAAAAGGGTAGAATTTACCGAAGCAAACGGCGATGTTGAAGGTAAAGTCGCTTTCCAATTGGAAAAGGAAACCGAGAGGGAAACGTTCAAGATCAAAGACGAAAACCAGTGGGTCACTATCGAGTCCAATGGATCCGTAAAGGTACGACAGAAGTGGGACTACGAAGAACTTGGACCGGAGAAGACCATCGACTTCTGGGTCACCATTAATAATGCAGGTATTGGAGGTCAGTATTACTTATACTCGGCCAGATCACCAATTCATTTATATCTCCCAGATCTTTCACTACTCTATTATACCTATATAAAATTGTTTTAATTTTTGAAGGATGGTGCTTCAAACATTACAACCCCCTGTGTCGGTTCACACATGGTACTTGGTATTCGGTATTTTTATTTTCACAGCTTTCGTTCTTCTTTATACTAGCGTGGATTGTTTATACGCTTCGCTACGCATTCGTAACCAATCTTTCCTCATCCCATGAGATATGGACTATTACAAATATCGAGAAATTCGTATTTCTCTTCGTATGGTTTACTAGGCAATTACCATGTACGTCGACCCCAGTTCTCTTTCGCTTTAGAAAATTAGGCAGAAAGTTTTGAGACGATTTTTGAAATTAGGGGGTCAATTCCTAGTCCATGCAATCAGAAATTCGATTATTCTTCGCCCGTGCCTAATACAATACCGTTTTAAACACTATACTAATATCTTTTCTTATTCATTTCTGGCAACCGCAGCACTGCGATGTAAGTATATGTCCACTTTATTTTCCCTATCGCAGCTTTCAATACTGTTGCTCTGACGCTTACATGTGCATAATTATTATATGAACTGGCTTGTATATCTACCGATCACTGAGATGTCTCGATCATTACAGATACCGATAACCAGCGAGTGATCATTCACGTAAAAGACGTGAATGACGAATCACCGAGGTTCATCAATAGGCCATTGCCAATGCAGGCTGTGGTCCAACTAAACGCTCCACCAAACACCCCTGTGTTCACGTTGCAAGCCAGAGACCCAGACACAGATCACAATATCCATTATTTCATCGTCCGAGATCGAAGTAAGTAAAAAGAAAAAAGGATTAATTGGTATGACTATAATTGTGTATCGTCTTCATGGTTTCCTCTCTTTCGTAGCTGGGGGTCGTTTCGAAGTTGACGAAAGATCAGGCGTCGTTAGAACGCGTGGAACGGATCTATTTCAACTCGACATGGAATACGTCCTTTACGTAAAGGCCGAGGATCAAAACGGCCGGGTCGACGATAGGCGATACCAGTCCACACCTGAAGAACGCCTTTCCATAGTTGGTGGAAAACGTGCTCCCCAGTTCTACCTGCCTTCGTACGAGGCGGAGATACCGGAGAACCAGAAGAAGGACTCTGAGTAAGCGAAGTCCTTCAGTTTATCACAGATTGTAATATTGTATGAAAATTGACGGAAAAATACTTACGACGATGACTCTTTTCACAGCATAATATCTGTGAAGGCGAAGTCTTTCGCTGACAGAGAGATACGTTATACATTAAAAGCCCAGGGACAAGGAGCAGGGACTTTTAACATCGGGCCAACATCTGGAATTGTAAAATTAGCCAAGGAATTAGACTTCGAAGATCTCAGACAGCCACATGTCTACTCCCTCATAGTAACGGCTACCGAAGACTCTGGTGGATTTTCGACCTCAGTTGAGGTTCGAGATTTATTTTCTGCTCGTTTTATACCGCGGCTATGAGTCCCTAATCATTAATTTTGCGATATTCGTTTACAGCTGACGATTCGAGTCTCCGACGTAAACGACAACGCTCCTAAATTCGAGCTGCCTGACTACCAGGCACATAACGTCGACGAGGATATTCCCCTCGGTACAAGTATCCTCAAAGTAAAAGCAATGGACTCTGACTCCGGTACGAATGCAGAAATCGAATATCTCGTCTCCGATGATCATTTCAGCGTTGATTCGAGTGGGATTATTGTTAACAACAAGCAGCTAGACGCAGACAACAACAATGCCTATTACGAATTCGTAGTAACAGCCAAAGACAAAGGTAATTGACTATAAGACGATTCTCGAATCGTGAAATTTGACTAAATCATTCACCCTTGAATCGTAGGGGAACCTTCGAAAACTGGAACTGCCACTGTGCGGATATATACGAAGAATAAAAACGACGAGGAGCCAAAGTTTTCACAGCAAGTCTACACCCCAAACGTGGACGAGAATGCTGGACCGAATACTTTGGTCACTACTGTCGTAGCCTCGGACAAAGACGGGGATACAGTGAAGTTCGGTTTCGTTGGCGGTGGTACTTCGGCGGGTCAATTTGTAATTGAAGAAATAACCGGGGTCATTAGACTCCACGGTAAAGCGATATCGCTGGATCGCGATAAGTACGAATTAAACGTGACTGCCCTTGACGATGGGGCTTGCTGTCTAAACGGGGATTCCACCATTCATACAAGCACCGCTGTCGTAGTTGTCTTCATCACCGATGTCAACGACAATAAGCCGGTTTTTAAAGACTGTGGTACATATTCGCCAAAAGTTGAGGAAGGTGCGCCAAACGGCAGTCCAGTTATCAAAGTCCAGGCCACAGACGAAGATAAAGGTGTCAATGGACAGGTGAAATACTCCATTGTCCAACAGCCCAATCAAAAGGGTACCAAATTCACTGTCGACGAAGAAACTGGCGAAGTTTCGACAAACAAGGTACGTCCGGGAGTTTTGGGGATACCTACTTGTAGATATTTTCGAGACATTCGTAACGTTTTTTGGAAACGATATAAATTGGCTGATTTTATTGATGAAACGCTCTCAGGGGGAGACCGTTTCATAGAATTGAAGAATTCCAAGGTTTCCTGCAAAAATTATCGATTCTACATACACGGTGCATTTCCTTGCAACCAAATACCCAACTGCACAAAACCTGAACCCTATGGCTTCTGTTTAACGAAGTGCGATTCTTTTCTGGGGTTTCCTTTGGGCTTCCTGTCTCCCTTCGTTGTCTGTCTTTACTCCCAATTGCCTATCGACTTGTAGTCGCCAACGTGTCAGCAATAAGAATGCAAGTTTCTAATTCTGTATATCCATCAGGTATTCGATCGAGAAGGGGATGACGGAAAGTTTGTATCGGTAACGGTGAAGGCTACCGATCAGGGAGAACCGTCGTTGGAAGGTGTCTGTTCCTTTACGGTTGAGATAACAGACGTTAACGATAACCCACCGTTGTTCGATCGTCAGGTAATGTCAAGATTATTATTTTCAAACGATAGGTACCAATATAAACGATGAGATGATCGATGGAATTGATTTTTTTGTTTGTTTTTTTTCTTCCAGAAATACGTTGAGAATGTTAAACAAGATGCTAGTATTGGGACAAATATATTGAGGGTATCGGCGTCGGATGAAGATGCCGATAATAACGGTGCTATTGTTTACACATTAACTGCTCCCACGAATCCCCTAGATCTTGAGTATTTCGAAATACAACCAGAGTCTGGTTGGATCGTACTGAGGAAACCACTCGACGTGAGTATTTGATCATGGTTTTATTTCAATCATTCAATATTACATTATATTATACCATTGAACATAATATATATATATACATATAAATATATTATCTTGACCGACGATTATGATCTCTTATATTTAATTGTGTGAGTATAAATATACATGTGAATCGATTTATGGAATTTGCTTACGACTATATTGATTGACGACTATATATAACAACTATTACGATTTACTAAAACTTTCGTTTCACTCTATCTCTTGTCTGTATGATAACATTTAACGTAATAACATATTTCCTGTAATAACAAATCTATAGTTAACAAATTTAAGCGAATTTCAAAAATTGCCAGACTTCAGTGTAGATATTTTATTAATATCATGTATATACGTATATATACCTAATACCTACAAATATGCACGGAATTAAAAGGGCGAGAAACTTGAAACTTTCGGATACGTAAATATATTTCTTCATTCTTTTGATTCTCTTTTGATTTTTTGATTTTTCATTCTTTTTTCTATCAATTATATTGTATATTTCATCACAGAAATTGGAGAGTATTTTCCAAGGGGTGAACCACAGGGGAGATTTGGTGTACAAAATGCAGAAGATGTTTAAGAAATATTGAGAAATCAAGGGAGATATGTGCAGGGGGATGTTGGGAAATGACTGAAAATCTTGAAAAATCAAAGAAATGTTGGGAAAATGTAGGGGGTGATTTTGGGAGATGGGAGATGGGAGATGTGGTGTACGTGTTTCTGCTACGTGATTCACCCCTCGGTATATTCACTCGAAAAGACTGAAGAAATTTAATCAATTGGAGGTTTCTTGGTTTCTAATATATAATTCGGTGTATATTAAATTGTGTGTATATAGATATACATATATATATATATATATATATATACATATACAATTTATTACTTGTGTGTGTACACCTTATGCCGAAATTTTTACATTTGCGTTTAATACCTTTTGATACGTTTTGGTAACACGAATTATTTAGTTGCTGATAATTAATTTGGAGAAAAAAAAAAGAAAAGAAAACCAATATACATATATATGTATATATAGATATATATATATATATATATATATACTAATGTTTTAATCAATTATTCATCCACTCATATATATATATATATAAGTATATATACACATATATGCAAGAACATAAGTTTCCTTTGTACGGCACTTGTCTAGATAATTATTCTTATATTGATATGCACAATGTGTTCACTATGGTACTTAGCTATGCCTGATTTCCTTTAAATGCTTCACGTACCTGAATAATATATACATACATATGCATTGAAAAGAAAATTCTATTTTGGGTATTTTTTTTTTTTTCTTTTTTTTCTTTTTGAGAGAGAATTTTTTCAACAAAAAAATACACTCCAATATGAAAGAGAATTTTAACGAAGAAGAAGAAGAACAAAAACTAAATAAAATAAAATAAAAAATGATGAAAAAATGAAAAATGACAAAGATGATCGAATAAAGAATTCAAAGCTAAATATCTAGTGACTGTTCATATCGGATATTTTAACATATATTAATTTTTTTTCCCATTTAATGAAAAATAGTTATTCCTTGAACAACAAAAACAAAAACATGTACATTATTATTTATATGTATATAATATAGACACACGCGTATATAATGTTCATATACCCGTGAGAAAAAAAGAAAAAAACATGTTTTATTACATGCACGCGCGCGTGTGTATATATGTATACATCTACATTAATAATCGGTACAATTTACGTACTGTACGTTTACGCGTGTCGACGACGTACATGCTGTGTTTCTCTTTGTTGTTTGTTTGTTTGTTTGATTCTTTTTCTTTTTTTTTTTTCAAAATATATATACATATATATAATACAGAATTACATGTATATATATATATATATATTTTTTTCATTTTTGTATCTTCGATGTCCTACTATTTGAACATGTACATGTTTTGGGACTGTTGATTAATATAAATGTTTTTCAAAAGGGAAGTGATGTTTTTTAAACTTCCAGGAGGAGGTGGGAACGACATTTTTTGAGCCCCACGAGTATGGTGTACTTCATCTGCTACGCATTTTGTGGTGCATCAGACATAAACATTTTTTGAACATGTTTGCATATTTTATATGAATGTGTTTTTGATTCCTTTACAGGAAAGGATCTCTCGCTCGCTCTCTAGCCAAAAAAAAAAAAAACTATCTCTAATATCTCGGTGTTTATTTCCATATAACATATACATATATTATATTAACAAGATATGAGATTTTTATTTTATTTTTTTCAAGAAAGAAAAAAAAAAGACAAACACCGCTGATGAGAGAATATTTGTAGAACGTAAGATTCTTGTCCGAGGTGTGACATTTTTTCTTCTGTGATTGGGGCAGCATACAGCTGTTTTAACCATACAAAAAAAACAAAAAAAAAACAAAAAAGATAACAATATTAGTAACGATCCGAAAAGAACAGAACAAAAAAAAAGAAAAGAGAACAAAAAAAAAACAGAACGCAGATAACGTCCATCGGTTTTTGAGTGTCGTTAACGAAATACCAAAGAGGGGTCGTCATATTTTTACCCTTACCCGTTTCCCGATGCCTCTTTATATAATGCATTTCTGCTTGCATGAGAAAAAAAAATGCCTGCATTTCTTAATTTTGTATAAAAACTAATTTGATATTCTTATTGTTTATGTTTGTGTTTATTGCACCATTTACTTTCTTCGGATTTGACGATGACAAAAAGGGCTGTTTTCCAGTAAGTAGGAATTTCTTGTGTTTGATTCCATGATCATTTGCTCAGAGATATATTTTTACATTCTATGATTATTATTATTATATACCTATATACTTTGTGGAAATGTTCTATGAATTATTTATAATTTGTTGATTTTCTTTTATATATATTTTTTATTGGTTCTCGGTTTTTGATCGAATTCATTCATTCATTCTTTCAAATGACGAAAGAAAAAAGAAACAAACAGATACATATATATTATATACATATCGTACATCTCTGTGTGTATACATATATTTGTATGATGGACGCTCGTAGGTATCCGCCAAGTCGTAATACATGATTTCCTCGTAGACACATCTGCACATTACCGTATATTATACAGTTATATACCTGTATATACCGAAAGTCTTCTGTAACACTGGACACCCCCATCCTTCGGCAAAACCAATACAGGTACATGCGTCCATGAGGCTTGATCCGGACGGGATAGGCGATGCTACCCTCTAAATCTGAATCAGTGAATTTTTACTGATTCAAATTTATAGAGTACTTACAGTCTATCCCCTCACGCCTGAGCCCCATACACGCAGCATGTACCTGTGTCGGGATTACCGTAGAAAGGGGGTGTTGTCCGGTGTTACAGAAGACTCTCGGTATTTTGTAATGTACAAATTTTTGTTATCGCACATTTTTTTTTCCTTTTAACATTATTATCAAAATACTAATGGAAAAAAGACTATCAAGAAAAAGCCACGTAATAATTGACGATGATTGTTGTACAATATTTTCTTGTAAGTGCTTGAGGAAAAAAAAAACAAAAACAAAAAGAAAAATAAGGGAGGAAACGCTTGCTTATCGATATAATTGTTTCTTAGAGAAAGAAAAAGTTTAAAAAAACGAGCTGTATAGCCTGATCGTTGATTATTTATTGTGTATTATTAATATAATATTATTAATGTTCTTTAAATGTTCCAGAAGTTGTTTAAAAAAGAACAATCGACATTATTAACGACTTTCCGGATACCTATATACCTGCGCCTATATTACACATATATATATAAATATATGTAGGGTTCGCGGTTAAATTAATAATTCAATTCAATTGATTATCGTTAACATCCTGACGAAATTTGTCTATAGCTCATTATTCATTCTATTACATTGATTGATTTATTTATTTATTCATTTATTTATTCATTTATTTATATGATTTCCGACAGTATATTGCAACGGACAGAGTGATTAGGGATGATTAATCCGCGGCGTCGATCAATCGGAGTATAAATAATTATACTTGTCGTATTTTTTGTGGAAAGAAAAAAAAAAAAGAAAAAAAAAAATACACAACAAGACTCAAAAAATACGATGTATAATTTATTGTGTACCAAATCGATCGGCTAAAATCGCGGTATATTATAGAAGATGAAAAAAGTAAGAAAGGGAAGAAAAGAAAAGAGAAAAAAGAAAGAAAAAAAAGAACTCAGTTCGCATTTGAGATTGATTTGTATTATTTGTTACGATACCCAAATACCCTGTATCTTGACGGCCCATGTTTTGCCAATAGCGAGACAGGTATCGCCTGAGAGTGCGGGCATCCGACAGAGGGACGCCACCCTCGTATGCAGACGTGGACGTTGAGTTAGACGTCGTAGACAGAAACAATAAACCTCCTCTGTGGGATATGAGTGTATACGGCCCCATTCACATCAAAGAAAATGTCACAGTGGGTACAATAGTGACGTCTGTAAAAGCCAGGTTTGTATGCCATGCCAAAGCATAGATTAAGCTCGGCGTGTGCGCGTGATGTAGCCAGACAGCGAGACATACCGGCACCGGAGAAAGATATATTGGGCCCTTATCTCTCCTTCACTATATCTGTCTCCTCTCTCTCTATCGCGAGATACCTTCTACATACATATATATATGTATGCATATGCATATGCATATGTGTACACATATATACGTATATACTATATATATATATGAAAATATATACAATTAACAAATATATCTATAATATATAATTATATGAACACGCAAACACACACAGACATAATATACAGAATATAGGCAGAGATCTCTACGGCGATATATACATATAGGTATTGGATACGGCAATATTGGGACCTGTCGTCTCATCCAGCTCAGCCTCCAGCTGCGTCCACTCCAGTATTCGACGTCTGATTTAAAACCGCAATAATAAAAATAAAAAATAAAAAAACGAACAAAAAAAAAGAGCAGATCAATAAACCAAAAAAAAAAAAAAAAAAAAAACCAATATGCCAGGAATAATGAAGCGTACTAACGTCGGTCTTTCTTTTTTTCTTTTCTATTAACGTTTTTGGCATAGCGTGAGACGTACAAGCTGGAGGCCATGGCAGAAGACAAAGGTTACCCGCCCTTGTCGCGAACAGTGGAGGTACAAATTGACGTTGTGGATCGTGCGAACAATCCACCTGTATGGGACCACGTAGTGTATGGTCCAATCTTCTGTAAAGAGAACACGGCCGTTGGGGCTAAAGTTGTGTCTGTTAAAGCCAGGTCTGTCAACTGTTAATGATCCGTGCAGCTGCACGACCGCCCTGCACGCAATCGTGGGAATTTGTTTTATATATTATATATATATGCACGTTACGTTGAACCCCACACACTTAATGCACGTCTCTTGGTGTGTGGCTGTTCACTGGACCTGCCTTACTCTTATTACGCCTCCCATCCCCTCGTTTAATTACGTATATCATAATTACGGGGTTCATTCGGTTATAACAAACCATACATATACCATCAGAATATACATATGGAGAGATTTAACCCACAGTATACAGGGTGCAGCGGGATCATTTTGAATCATCTTTTTCTCCTCATTTATCTATCTCGAATTACCTTGATCTTTCATTTCTTTCATCCGTTCAATCGACTCCCAATGTCAAAAATTCGCTCCAAACGATTTCTGATCGAAAGACAAATAAGTATGTACCGAGATTTCGCAAACCCTTCGAGTTACTCTCAAACGAATTCACTCATGTCAGTTTCGCTATCGGGCGGTTTTCAATGGACAAGACATTTCCAGGTCAATCTTTTGGTATCGATCATTCTACTTCGTTTAGATCACTACATGTGGAAAAATCTATAGAAGCCGCTGGAAATTTTTCGAAATAATGAAAATATAAAAGAAATATCGCTGCCATCGGTGATTTATGATTAAAATCATCAACTCCTTTAGATATTTTTATTTCGAATATTATACCTATACGTAGGATATCATTTTTTTTTTAATTAATTTTCACTCTCTTTCTTTGAACAGAATTTTGATTTTTCCTTCTGTTTTTTGTTTTTTTTCTCGTCTTCTTCTACATAGTTTTTGTAATAGTTTATATATACATATATGTATATATCATAATATATACTTTGGTGTTGTTCATGGACACGATATGTTACGTGACATAGGTACAATATCATATCCCTTATCTATTATCTCATTAATTTATTTTTTCGTTGAAACTCACGTCCCACTAGTTCGTGTTGTTGTTAGTAATAATGTAATCGTAAAAACAATAAATATTATATGTATGCCGTAAAATATTTTTGGGCATGCTTGACTATAGTTGCTTTTTTATTAAAATCGTTTTTTGCCATTTTTTAACATATATATATATATATATTTCGTAATTATTACGAGATCGGTTTTTTTCATTACAATATGATATTCTTATCCACAATATATACCATATACTTATACATCTGTGATAATTATCATATAACATTACATCCCCTGATCGGTACAGAGGTATTATACTAATAAGAGTTGCAGACAACATCGTCAAGTAGTTTCTTCGTTATTTACTACGAGCCAAGCTTATAATGAAATTGAATAGCTACAATTAATGAAAATTATTAGTTAGCTTATCAAATCCACGCATTACATAAGATAATAATATTCATATTCATATTATAACGATATATAATATTGGCCGAGATTCGGCAGGGTGTTGGTGTGCTGTTACATAAGTTTTCCATGAAAAAGAAAAAATAAGAAATGGTAATACAGTATCAAACAAGTTTTTTTTTTTCTATTATATTCATTTAGTTATTTAATTGTTTTTTAAATTTTCTTTATTGCCATATTAATGAAATTATCAATAAAACAGAAACGAGAACATAAAATATACATACCTATAGAAAAAGAATAAAAAAACGAAGAAGAAAGTATAATAAATAAAACTGGAATTCTAAAAAGTTGAAATGAATTAATAACTTTTCTAATTAGTATACCGTATACATATATATACGTTACATACGTACGGAATAACGTATGTATTTGATTTTTTTTGGCACGTTTTACCGGCTGCTTAATTGTATGTAATTATTCATTACGCAGACGTGTTAATGGTTCTGAATAAAACAAAATTTCAATTTAACGAGAGTGTAGATTCTATAATAGTTTAGAAACAGAATCGTTGACAGTTTTTCATTCGTCCTAAATTCGTTTAGATATGAAAATTTCTGAATTTCTAAAAATCAAGAAAAACAAAAAGAACTGATGAAAATGATTCATAGCACGTTTTGGTTTTTGACATGGGCTAATATGATATCTTCTAATACCACGGCGCACTTCGAATAATAAAAATCACCTGCAATATAGTTATGATAAATTAACGAATGAAACTTTTTTTTTTTGTTTCCTTGTCTCTCTAATTTTTTTTTTAATTTTTTGATGAATTTTTTCATACGAAAAAATTCTTTCTGGCATTGCTTTGAGCTGAATTAGAAACGTTATTAGTCACGCTTACGCGTAAACGCTGAATAAAATCATTATATTTAAATAAACAATATACTCATACTATCAGGCAGGGGAAAAAAAGGGAGTGGATAGAAGAAAAAAAAAGAAAGAAAAATAAAAAATAATTACCAATTACCATAATGACCGGAAAAAAAAAAGAAAAAATCAAAGAGGCTTATAATTTTTTGGGTGTTCATAATTATATATCATTATTATTATTATTACTATTATTATTATTGGATAAATTAGCAATAGGAAAAAACAAAAAGGAATTGAGAAAAACGTTAGATGTTTTATAGATTATTGTAATAATTTTATTCTCATTTATTATTTGCATGAAAGAATTATATATATTTTTTGATCTTTCTTTTTTCTTTTTTTTTTCTTTCTTTTCTTCTTCTTTTATTATCGTTGAATACCTTGAATATATAAATAGCTCATTATTATTACCATTACCGTTATCATTATTATTATTATTATTGGAATTATGAAGAAAAAAAATAATCTTTTTTTTCAAATTTTTTTTATATTTGTTACTCTAGCCATTTTATATTATATATATATACCTAATACATATATACATATATAAAAATATGATTAAATTAGAAGAATTTCTTCGTGGATAATTTTCAGATCTAAATTTAATAATGAATATTTTTATTCAGCTCTGGCATCGAGGGAAATCCAACCGTGTTTTATCGTCTAATGCCAGGATCTACAGCCCAAACGAACAAATTTCACACATTCTATCTCCAGCAAAGAGCAGACAAGGGTTTCACATGGGCTGATATTAAAGTTAATCATCCCTTAGATTATGAGAGTATAAAGGAATACAATCTCACGATACGTGTAGAGGTACGCTCATTATTATAAGATAAAATTCGGTAATTAGAAAAGAAAAAGGGAAAATCGCAGACCCCGAAATCAGTACATCGAAATGTCGGAAAAACAATCGTTTTCCAGAACAACGGAGCTCAGCAGCTAGCCTCAGAGGCAACGGTTTACATAATGCTCGAAGATGTCAACGACGAGATCCCATTGTTCACCGAACGTGAACAGGAAACCGTGCTCGAAGGTGAACCAATCGGTACCAAAGTTACGCAAGTTAACGCGATCGACAAGGATGGAACGTTCCCGAATAACGAGGTGAACATTATCTTATTTTCTTACCCTAAACTCTGCAAGGGGTTGCGATACTCGAGATCGTGTCCACTTACATGAGTTACATAATCGACGAAAAATGAAATTCAGGTCACCTATTACGTCGTCGAAAGCGACCGAAACGAGGGAAAAGATTTTTTCGAAATAAATCAACAATCCGGCGAAGTCTTCACCAAGATTGTATTCGATCGTGAAAAGCAGGGTGCCTACGCACTCGAGGTTGAAGCAAGGGATGGTGCCCCATCCGCGAGACCGAACAGCAATGGACTTCCGAATTCCGGTGAGTTATGCTTATTGTTATTATTATTATTATTTATATTCATAATTCAACGTATTCTCGGGTGAAAATTTCATCGAATATATTTCATGTACTTTTTTTTCTTCACAACTATTTAATTAATATCATCGCGTAAGATAATTACATCGGATGCACTTAATAACGTCCTAGAATTATACGCGAGTGTTTATATAATATGGGGCGTAACAATTTATCGCGATTTCCCCTGAGTTTTTAACGAGAGCGAGAAATTATATCTGCCGAAGAGTTTTTCCGGATAACAATTTTCGCCTATATACCATATATATCCCTCGAAAGATCAGAGCCGAGAGATAGATACGTTCTTTTAACGTCATCACTCGCTTTAATGAAGCGTTTCTCTTTTACCCAACGATTATAATCGCGCTCTCTCTCTATATATATAACTACGACCCTGTATATAGTGGAGGAAAAAGAGAGAAGAAAAAGGAAAGAGGAAAAAAAAAAGTATATGTTCACCGATAAAAGCCTTGCGGGGATGTTTTAAGGGGTGAGTTTTCTCTCGCCGAGAATCTGGAAACAGATTTCATGTATATACTATATACATATTATTTTTTCTTCTTCTTCCTCCCTCCTCTTCACAAATCTGACGAACGAGAATACAACGAGAAAGGAGATAAAAGAGAAAGGAACAAAAAGAAACGAAACATACATTACGTCCACCTGGGGCGTAATTCGTTTGATACGCCGGTATATATCTCGACGATAGATACTATAATGGGGAGAAAAGAATGAACGAATGAACGAATGAACGAATGATATGAAAAATTTGTTCTTGTTTAAATATTATTCAATCGAGCGTTGGAACAGGTATAGAAATAAAATGAATTGTGGGGTAAAAATGAAAGGGTTAAGTTCTGGCAATATAACAGAGGATAAAAATCTAGACTAAAAGGTTTTCGACATCCCCCTTCGCAGTCGGTGGATATGATATAGATTTCAGGTTCGGGAACGTGTTTAGGTGTGTAGGTAATTGTGTCTCATTTTTTACACCCTTCACCCCACCACCCCAACCCCCTTTCATCGCGATAGTTTTTATATCGTTTTCGCCCTTGTTTTAGCCTTGTATTATTTATCCGACATCCGCAGCTATACCGGGTATCGGTATAGGTGTGTGATAATACATACGTGGGGTGACACGATGTATTGACTAAAAGCGAATTCTGCGCTGACTGATTCTTCGCGCTTGCGTCCTTCGCGGATTATTATACATATACCAACCTTTTCGCTGGACGCTCAGTAGAATTTCATCCCTCATCTGACGCGAGCGATTCTCTATATTATATCTATCTACCAAGGCTAGAATATCACCGTTATATACAAATAAATAAATAAATAATTAAATATATATATATATACATATATACATACATATATAAATAATATACACATACATGGGTATATATGTATAAATATATATATATGCGTATGTAAAATATTATTTTTTATTCTCACCAAAATGTTTGTCGTAAGAAATTTTCAAAAATTATACATCAACGCGTTGAATCGCGTACATTTACAAATTTTAAACCACCGCCTTATCGAATGCCCATAAAAAAAGGAGTAACAATAATAATTAACCAATATTCATTCGTCTCTGTAATTTTATTTATATGAATTTAAATTGTTATTATTATCATCGAGGATTTATGATATCTACAAATGGAATAAACTCTGATAAATATACGAAATATTCATCGATAAATAAACCCCTGATTATTATCGAAATTTTCATTAAATTACTCATTCGAATACTCTGCAACTGCTGCTTATGTGATGAATGTGATTTAATGGTTGATCCGCTCAAATTGTTCTGGGTTATAACCAACAGCACTTATTTGGGTACGTCTCTCTACTTATAATACGACCATTTTTATAACTTATTTTTATTTTTTTCCATTATTTTTTTACTTTAATTTTTCTCCTGTATTATATTACTATAATTTCAATATTTTACACCTGTATTTCTATAATAATCCCTGTGAATTATGAATAATTATCCTTCTGAAACGGGTTTTATACTTTTCATCCCTGTGGTATTTTTTATTCAGTCAAAGAAAAAAAAAAAAAACCCCCGAGGGATAACTTTGACCGTTCAAACTTTTTCGATTTAGTTACAAGATGGATTTTAATTTTTGATAACTCCTCGGGGGACTACCCAGTTTCATCGTTATTATAAATACCCGTAGATTGGTGGTGAGAGGGGGAAAGAAAAAAAATAAAATTATTCCACGCATGTACCAAAGTAAATATATGAATAAATGAATAAATAAAATTCTATGATAAATTAATGAAGTTAATTGGACGGTAGAGAAAGGTGAACTTTTCATCGCGACAGGTTCTCCCGATAAAATCTGATAGTATTGAAATGCGAAACGAGGTCGATTGAGAAAAATCACGAGGATAAATGGAGTGCGAAAGAAATTGGAAATGGAAAGAAAAAATGAAAAAATTGTAATCGGAATTGCATTTTGTTTACGGATAATTTTTCATCCTCGATCCCGTCATACATATGGATATGTCTCTCTCTCTCTCTCTCTATCTCTATCTCTCTTTACATTTATACCGCACATTTCTCTCGTAATTTTGCGCGACGGTGTGTATACACCACTATAACACCGACAGTGATTGATTAAACGGAAAAGCTCTTCATCTATTTTCCGTTTGACGTATACAATAATTAGCTCATGGGGTTTCGAATTACAATCGCGTTCTGTACGAACGATCCGCGAACGAGACCCGACCCGACCCGACCCACTGACATCGAAACCGATTTGGTAATCATTTGTTAACGTTTCATGTGATATTCATTCACCGCAACCATCATCACTATTATTATTATCATGATTATTATTATTCTACCTATCAAATAATAATCAGCGTTAAAACCTCGCGGTGTGTAACCCTTTGCTTTTATCACCTACACATACACATAAGCTAAACCGAAACGCATTTGACAATTTAAATCGAAAGAAAGAAAGAAAGAAAGAAAAAAACTGTACATTGAATGAGAAAGAAAGGAAAAAAAAATTCATATCTGATCGGAAAGCTTTGAATTTATAGAAAATTTCATTTCCTTCATCAACCCGGGGCGACTTTAATCGACAGATAAGTCATCGCACGTCAACGCACTAATAGCGACCCCTCGGTCCTCGGTTAACGTTAATTGAACCGTTATTATTGTCGCGTGTAGAGAGGCGCGGGGCAAAGTGAGCACCTCGTTTGAGAATTGATAATCAAATAAAAATGAAAAGAGTTTTGTTTCTTACCCATAAAAATCGTTTTCACCCAAAATTATTGTTTGAAAAAACAAATTAGGTCCCCACTTTGTAATTTTTTTTTTTTTGTCTGACAATTATGTTTTATTCTTTAAACGTTTCGCGTCTCTAATGTCAGAAAGGCAATGTCAGAAAAGACATACATGGATAATAGACTTTTATCCAAATATCCATTTCAAGTTGTTCTAATGCGATTGACCGAAAAAAATCATTCCTCATGCCTTTTTGGCATCAGAGACGTCGTTTGGGTGAAAACAAGCTTAGGATGAGATATTTTCCGAATGGTGTTCTGTACATGTATATTACATAGTGTAACGGAGGAGAAGGGTTGAATTCAAGGCTTTTGTTCAACTTGTGGATTTACGCGATCTCTACCTATAGGTAATAGCTGCTACGGCCCGCGAAATACTACGGTGCCCATTAAATCTGACAGCTCTTTTACAAGCCCCTATTGTCCGCCTTGGACGGCTTACGGACCTACTTATAATCTTGTATATATCGGTATACCTGTACGTATTTAACTCTAATTAATTAGCTGCATACATTATCTTCCGACTCCCCTTTATTAGGTTTTTAATACAATTTTTTTCTCCCCTTATTTTCGCTCTTTCACTCCAGTCCCGAGTTTCGAAACGTTGAATCTAACCATCGGAATAATCATCGTATAATCAGATTTTCATTCATGAATATGGAGTAGATATTAATACGCTTTTATTTCACTCTGTCTGTCAGCTTAATTTTTCCCTTATTTTATTATTATTTAATTTATAATTGAACCGCGTTTCAAAGTTGATAGTGGATAATATACCTAAAAGCTATTGCTATCGTATTACAGCTTAAGTTTTCCCTTCGGCTTTTCACCAGCTATAGCGGGCTTCTATACCACAATTAGTTCGAAATCGTCGGAAATATGAAACAAAGTTAAACGCGTATCGAACTGATCTCGAGAGAAAAAAAAAGAAAAAACTAAAAACTCTTTCGTCTAATTAGCTATTCCTCCTTTATTGCCAATTAAGACGTAGGTAATGATTAAGGCTGAATTTAGCTTAACTCCATGGGGGTTTTTAAACCTTGTAGAAAGTTTGAGCACACGATTTTCGTTCGATGAAAATTTATCGATTAAAACTTTTCGAATAATAATAAGATAGAAGATGAAAATCTGAGTTATTAAGGATAAGTGAATTGATATGAATTATAAACATTTGTCCAAAGAATTTCCCTCGGGTAATTAATTGCGTATTTAAATGAAACTAAATTGACGGTAGAGAATTTTTCAATTTCCATTCACTTTGCAGGTATGAACGTAAGGCTGTTTTTTTTTCGATTCAATTAGGTACGTTTGCTGGTGCAAAATTCTGCGACAGCTTTTCTCCGCTTTTATATCCTCTCGTCTAGCACTTATACATAAAATATAAATATATAGATATAGGTGTGAATACCCAGTTTATTTAATTTCTAAAGTAAAGAAAATAAGTCTTGTGCAAGAGTGGGGTGGTAAGCCGGTGTGTACCCCGGTGCAGAATCGAGCGGCAAAGAAATACTCCGCGTTTATTTCCACACGAGAAATTCTAATCCCGATACGTGTGTATATCCGTATATTCCGTGAAGAAAAAGCAACGGATCGTATATACGAATCGAGTTTCTTCTTTTCATTCGAAAAATTCTTTTGTGTACTACTTTTCGACTTGTATACGGAGGTATATTGATATCGATCAAGAGATTGCCTCTGGCATCACTCCAACACCCCTTCAGAATCTCTACGAAGTTAACAAAACAAACAAATAAATAAATAGATAAATTAATCAAAAATTGATTCCCCGGGTCACGATATTTCGGTTATAACCCTTGTTTTGGTTTTTTTTTTTCTTTCTCTCTCTCCCTTTTCGGAAAATAGAATCCAGCATTTGATGAAATTAGGACGCCTCGGGCATGGGGGCGGGGGGATCCGTAGCACCGGGTTCCACTAAGAACAACTATTCGATTATCTCCAGTGTTTCTGGCGTCTCATTATACCGGGTTTGACGTCGGTTCCTCGTATATGACGGCTTTCTGAAAGCCCCGAGCGAAACTTGGCAAATTTTGAAAGGGATCGAGTTTGTAGTCCCGCGCTTCAGGGCGCGGTCACGGGGTAAGGAGGCAGCGGTTTCGTGCGCGGCGCCGCGACGAGCTTCATCGATCTACTTTCCTCCTGCCCCAGTAACGCGTTTTACTCCTCCGGATCCTCGACCACCACTAACATCGCGACAACCACACGGATTTCGCACAACCCGCGAAAACAAAGAGCGAACTTGTATAATAATTCCCACGTACCACTTAGCGACCCTCGATTAATTTTATTTCACGGGTATAATGTTGATTTTTTCAGCAAGATCAAACTAAGAAACCCTCCCCTCATTTTTAATTGCCTCCCTCATTCATTTTATTCGTTTCTTTATATTCACTCATTTATTTATTTATTCATTTATTTATTTGTCCATAGTCATTCGAGCCTCTGCCTACCCGTTGCGGCTTGAAGGATCAGATAATTTCCCAAACCCCCATCAACACTGTGTATCTATATATGCGAGTAAAGTTTACCCATTTAACAATAAGCGAACTTGTCGTATAATCTGGCAAATTTTCCAACGCTATCTCGGCACGAGCAGCCGCGAAGGGCATAGATAGACGCTGGCTACACCTACCCCTGTTCCGCGCACAATAACTAGTATACAGTAAAATTTTCGCCCGTAAATTATGCCCCGTAATTCCTAATTCTAGGATTGGCTTGGGTCGAGGAAGGATATAGGGTCGAAGGGTCGAGATATGAAAATTAATTAAACTTTGAAATATCGTCGAGCGTAGATGTATACGTATACCGACTATAAATAACCGGACGTGTTCAATTCATGTTACAGTTACCAAATTCATACGTATTGGTATCGCCGACAAAAACGACAATCCACCTTATTTCGACAAGGCTTTGTACGAGGCAGAAGTAGACGAAAATGAAGACATCCAACACACGGTTCTCACAGTCACCGCCAAAGATCACGACGAGTGTGAGTCATACAGGGATACAGATTTTTTTAATTCACATCAGATCAATTTCTCGAACGTCATGCCATTCTGCCTTTTCAGCCTCCCGTATTCGATACGAGATCACAAGCGGTAACATAGGGGGTGCCTTTGCTGTGAAAAATATGACAGGGGCGATATACGTAGCCGGGGCGCTCGATTACGAGACGAGAAAAAGGGTGAGTGATTATCGCCGGGTGATTTAATCATTCAAGTCATTCATTTCCATGGTCTATTTTATTTAACAGTACGAATTGCGACTAGCCGCGTCTGACAACTTGAAAGAAAATTATACCACGGTTGTTATACACGTCAAAGACGTCAACGATAATCCTCCTGTATTCGAACGCCCGACGTACAGAACCCAGATCACAGAAGAAGACGATAGAAATTTACCGAAGCGAGTATTGCAGGTAAAATGAAAGACAAAAACGCGATATATTTACCAAGAATCATCACTTATTGTCCGCATCTGTTAATTTAAGGTAACTGCTACGGACGGGGATAAGGACAGGCCTCAAAACATCGTCTATTTCCTAACTGGCCAGGGTATCGACCCAGACAATCCAGCGAACAGTAAATTCGACATCAATCGTACCACCGGGGAAATATTCGTGTTGAAGGTAAAGACACCCCCGCAGCCCTTTGAAATTTTCCATCGAAAATAATACTCCGATCTTTTTTTATTATTCCGATTTATAGCCGCTGGACAGAGATCAGCCGAACGGTAGACCTCAATGGCGATTTACAGTATTCGCACAAGACGAGGGTGGCGAGGGACTCGTAGGTTACGCCGACGTCCAGGTAAACTTGAAAGACATAAACGACAACGCGCCAATATTTCCGCAAGGGGTTTACTTCGGCAACGTTACGGAAAATGGAACTGCGGGTATGTTCTTTATTTTATGAAAAGTTTTTTAATAAATTTCGTTTCCCTCCTTATACTTATACTCCTTGATTTTTTTTTTCTTCTTCTTCTTCTTCAAATCACCAGGAATGGTCGTAATGACAATGACGGCTGTCGACTACGACGATCCCAGCGAGGGAACGAACGCCAAACTGCTTTATTCGATCGAGAAAAATGTCATCGAAGAAGAAACCGGCTCTCCTATATTCGAGATCGAGTCTGAAACCGGAGTAATTAAAACTGCTGTGTGCTGTTTGGACAGAGAAAGGACCCCCGATTATTCTATACAAGTTGTGGCGATGGATGGGGGAGGGTTGAAGGGTAAGTGAATCCGTTTTTCGATTCTCCCAAACGAATCTTACAACATTTTGTTCTTTTTTTTAAATTCTATTTCATTATCCAGGCACGGGGACAGCGTCGATTCGCGTCAAAGATATAAACGACATGCCTCCCCAGTTCACTAAGGACGAATGGTTCACAGAAGTCGATGAAACTGATGGATCAAATCTACCGGAAATGCCCATTTTAACTGTCACCGTTCATGACGAGGATGAAACGAACAAGTTCCAGTACAAGGTAAGGGAAAATTAGTCTTAGGGTGATTCAAATTCTCAAATTCCACGTTCGTATCCACAGGTGATTGAGAACAGCGGGTACGGTGCCGACAAATTTACAATGGTCAGAAATAACGACGGTACAGGATCCCTGAAGATAGTCCAGCCCTTGGACTACGAGGATTTGCTGCAGAGCAACGGTTTCCGTTTTCGAATCCAAGTGAACGATAAGGTGAGGTATTATCGTTGCTCGAAAATTGGGGAAATCGTTACCGAATGCAGTTTTTTTTCTCATTTTCTCATATTTCTGATATTTCTTAAGGGCGAAGATAACGACAACGACAAATATCACGTCGCCTATTCTTGGGTCGTGGTCAAGCTGCGTGATATAAACGACAACAAGCCCCAGTTCGAGAGATCAAACGTCGAGGTATCCGTATACGAGAACGCGGAGATCGGTAAAAGCCTCGAGACTTTCAAAGCCACAGATCCGGACCAGGGAGGAAAGAGCAAAGTATATTACACGATAGATCGGAGCTCGGATCGAAAGAGGCAATTCTCTATCGACGAGGATGGGACCGTATCGATTCAGCGAAGTCTCGACCGGGAGGAAACACCCAGACATCAGGTAAGCTGTGATTCAGGAATAATTTAGAGCCGGTTTTCATCATTTGACCATATTTTCTCTTACAGGTCAAAATTCTCGCGATCGATGACGGCATTCCGCCGAAAACAGCGACTGCTACTCTGACCGTTATAGTACAGGACATAAACGACAATCCTCCGACTTTCCTGAAGGACTATAGACCCGTCGTTCCCGAACACGTTCAGCCGAAAAAAGTCGTTGAAATTTTGGCCACCGATGACGATGATAGATCCAAGAGCAATGGACCTCCTTTCACCTTCAGGATGGACCCCAACGCTGATGACGTTATAAAAGCTTCTTTCAAAGTCGAGAGTGACAACAGTGAGTCATATTGACGGATCGTAGAATTTTCTTTCACTGTTTCCTTTTCCCCATTTTTATGTTCGTCTTGTATTTTCACGAAACGCAGTTAGACATGCATGTGTTCTTGTCGAGTACAAACTGCTCCAATTCTAATCTTGTATTGTATTCTTTTTATTTGTTTCGCTAACAAGGTATTTTACTTATAGCCCGAAAATAAACATTTTTAAATCCCTGACTCCTTGTACCCATACAGAGGGAGCAAACGGCGATGGAATGGCAATAGTATCGTCGTTGAGATCATTCGACAGAGAACAGCAAAAAGAGTATTTAATACCGATAGTAATAAAGGATTCTGGGAACCCTCATATGTCGGGTACATCGACGTTGACTGTAGTAATCGGCGACGTTAACGACAACAAGATGCAGCCAGGAGCGAAGGAGATATTCGTCTACAACTACGCAGTGCGTATGATGAAAAATAAAATAAAAATAAAACCGAATATAGAGTTTGACGGAAAAGTCTTGAATCATTAATATCTATCGATTACAGGGACAATCTCCCGACACTGACATCGGCCGGGTATTCGTATTCGATTTAGACGACTGGGATTTACCGGACAAGAAATTTTACTGGGAAGGTTTAGAACACGCGCAATTCAAACTCAACGATGAGTCCGGTATGATTTCTATGAAGTCTGGTACTCACGATGGGAAATACAATCTACGGTTCAAAGTATACGATAGAAAACACACGCAGACCGATGTTCCGGCGAATGTTACAGTCACCGTTAAAAGCATACCCCATGAAGCGGTCCTGAACTCTGGATCGGTAAGAATATCCGGCATTACTGATGAGGACTTTATTCGCATTTGGAATTACAAGGTGAGTAAAAGGCCTCGGAAATAGACGCTGTTCTCTTTTCTTCTTATCCCCTATCTGCAAATATTTCACGCTTTTTTTTCGTCTTTCAGACCCACGGACTTTCGAGAAGCAAGTCTGAATTATTCCGCGACAAACTAGCCGATTTATTGAACATCGGAAAAGAGAATGTCGACGTGTTCAGCGTTCAACTTCGACGGAAACACCCGCCCCTAACTGACGTAAGATTCGCAGCCCACGGATCACCGTATTACAAACCAGTGAGATTGAACGGAATCGTATTGATGCATCGAGAAGAGGTGAGCTTCCGATGATGCGAGTCGACTATTTTCGATCAAACGAAAATCTATAAAAATTTTCGCAATTTTATTCAGATCGAAAAGGACGTCGGAATAAATATAACCATGGTTGGGATAGACGAATGCTTCTACGAAAATCAAATGTGCGAAGGAAGCTGCACCAACACCCTCGACATCAGCAATTTACCATACATGGTTAACGCCAATAGAACTTCTCTGGTTGGCGTGAGAGTCGACGTTATTGCCGAGTGCACTTGCGGTGCTCGTAATTTCAGTAAAACCGAATCCTGCAGGAACAGCCCTTGCTACAACGGCGGACGTTGTGTGGAGGGACGCTTCGGACTTTCGTGAGCATTAATTCGACCTTCCCTTTTCGTTTCTATCCAATTATTTATTCATTTATTTGTTTATTTATTCATTTATCACAGTTGCCAATGTCCCGCTGGATACAACGGCCCCAGGTGCCAACAGACAGCTCGAAGTTTCCGAGGTAACGGATGGGCTTGGTATCCGGCACTGGAAATGTGCGACAATAGCCATATGAGCTTTGAATTTATTACGAGGAAGTCTGACGGGCTGCTTCTATACAATGGACCCATTGTCCCACCTGAATCTGACGAAGTTATGGTCTCAGGTTTGTAAAGAATCGATAATACTCGTAACGCTTGTCTCTCCTTTTCATTATACTTTCATATCAATTTCTTTCCGATAATACCAGACTTCATTTCCGTCGAATTGGAACGCGGCTATCCGAGATTGTTGATCGACTTTGGATCTGGAACCTTGGAATTGAAGGTAAAAACTAAACGGACGTTGGACGACGGTGAATGGCACAGGCTAGACGTCTTCTGGGATACAGAGGTGAGAATAAGACGAGCTCAAATTCAAAGTACCGGGCTTTTTCCGACCGTGAAATTTGACGATAAAAGAGACAAACCCATTTTTCAGAACGTTAAGCTAATCGTCGACTACTGCAAGTCGGCTGAAATATCCGAAAGAGAAGATGGAACGCTTCCAGAGTTCGATGACACGAGTTGTCAAGCCCAGGGCATCGTCCCTCCGTTCAATGAATATCTAAACGTAAACGCACCCCTTCAAATCGGCGGTCTATACGTCGAACAATTCGACCCAGCCCATTACAAGTGGAAATACATGCCAGTAGGAAAGGGATTCGACGGTTGCATAAAGAACCTATTCCATAACAGCAAACTGTACGATCTAGCGCACCCAGGACTTTCCAGAAACAGTGTGGCGGGCTGTCCGCAAACCGACGAAATATGCAACCATCAAGAAGCTACCTTCAGGTGCTGGGAACACGGCACTTGTGTTGGAAGCTTCTCCGAAGCTAGGTGCCAGTGCAATCCCGGATGGACTGGACCAGGGTGCATGACTCCTACGATACCGACCACTTTCAAACCGCAAAGCTACGTCAAATACGCCCTTTCCTTCGAGCCCGACAAATACTCCACTCAGATTCAACTCAGATTCAGGACCAGGGAAGTTCATGGGGAATTGTTCAGAGTCAGTGATCAGCATAACAGAGAATACGGGATCCTCGAGGTGAGCAGATTTACGAGAATTGCATTACTATGACGAGAAATCGCTCCAAAGACTTCCACTTCCACGTCTCTTTACAGGTCAAAGACAGCCGGCTACATTTTAGGTACAATTTGAACAGCCTTAGGACCGAGGAGCGCGACATATGGTTGACTTCCATATCTGTTGACGATGGACAGTGGCACACGGTCAGGGTGTCGCGGTACGGATCCGCGGCGACTCTGGAATTAGACGGCGGCGAAGGGCGGAGGTTCAACGAGACTTTTTCGTTCGAGGGTCACCAGTGGCTTGTCGTGGACAAACAAGAAGGGGTTTACGCGGGTGGTAAAGCCGAGTACACGGGCGTCAGAACCTTCGAGGTTTACGCCGATTACCAAAAAGGTAATCCATCGGAATCTAAAGCTACGAAGGAGGCTCCTTATTCACGATTTTATTCATCCCTTTATTTCAGGATGCCTAGACGACATCAGACTCGAAGGGAAACATCTCCCGCTACCACCAGCTATGAATGGCACCCAATGGGGCCAGGCTACGATGGCCAGGAACCTCGAGAGACATTGTCCTTCGAATAAACCATGCTCAAACGTGATTTGCCCGGTACCATTCGAGTGTGTCGATTTATGGAACGACTACGAATGCACGTGAGTGTAAATGGCCAAAAATCGCGTCTACATTTCGCTATGGTTCCCATATTTCTATACATTCGACGATGATTCAGGTGCGGTGAAGGAAGGGTTCCCTCGCCGGACAATAAAGACTGCCTGGACAAAAACGAGTGCATTGATTATCCCTGTCTAAACGGTGGCAAATGTATTAACCAGGACCCCAGGCTGAGATACAGATGCGTATGTCCAGACGGTTTCTGGGGTGAAAATTGCGAGCTCGTCCAGGAGGGACAGACATTGAAACTCAGCATGGGAGCTCTAGCTGCGATCCTAGTCTGCCTGCTAATTATTCTCGGTAAGCTATGACGATTGGATTATTCAGTTGAATCGAGGGTGATGTTATCGATTCTAATTTCTCTTTCAGTTCTCGTTCTCGTATTCGTTGTTTATAATCGGAGAAGAGAATCGCACATAAAATATCCCGGCCCTGACGACGACGTGAGAGAAAATATAATAAATTACGACGACGAGGGCGGCGGAGAGGACGATATGACAGCATTCGATATCACACCTTTGCAGATACCGATCGGTGGTCCGTTGCCCGAAATGACGGGAAAATTACCAACGTGTAAAATAGCTTGTGAGTTTGTCAAATTTCATTCACATTTCTTTACCAATAACGAACAAGATCTGAATCCCTATGTTTCCCCCAGCCTCAGCATTTCTTCATTTACTTAAATGTTCCTCAGACCCGTTGGGACCAGAGCCGAACGTAGGGATGTTCATAGAAGATCATAAGAAGAGGGCGGACAGCGACCCCAACGCACCACCCTTCGACGATTTACGAAATTATGCCTACGAGGGTGGCGGAAGTACAGCTGGTTCGCTGTCGTCTCTCGCGTCGGGTAAGAATAAATCCATATGACTAATTAGTAGAAAAATAATTATACCATTAGATAATTCGTTTTATTTTTTATTTTTATTTTATTTTATTTTTTATCTTTAGGCACGGACGACGAGCAACACGAATACGAATATTTGGGCGCCTGGGGTCCGAGGTTCGACAAACTTGCCGATATGTATGGTCCGACAGAAGAGAGCGAGGAGGAAGAAGAAAATTGAATGAAATTGAGCAAAGGGTGAGGAGGAGAGGAGCAGAATGTAAGGTCAGAAATTGAAAATGTTAATCGGGGAGGGAAGGGGGGGGGGGAGGAATAAAACAGGAAAGTGAAGAGCAACAAACTACAAAGACACTATAATATACAATAAAATACGACGGTTTGTAAGATATATAATGAATTACCTGCGCATCAAGGTAAATATTATTAATAATAATAATAATAATAATAATAATAATGATAATGATAAATGACAAATGAATAATAATAATAATAATAATAATAATAATAATAATAATGATAAATGAGTAATGAATAAATAAATGAATAAATAATAACACAACTTCCTCGGAAGATATGAATAATTGTTTCATATTTTTCCCTGTGTTTGTATAATGTATAGAGTGCAGATGCATCGATCGATATATTGACATTAAATTGATATTAATTGATGATCTCGTTGAATGTAAAGTATAAAATAAATAATAGAATGAATAATTATGAGGAGTAAAGAATAATGAACGAAGTGGAAGAAAATGAGATATGAAAAACGTCCCTTGACGAGAAATCGGGTGACGCGGGGGGTAAGGGGAGAAAGGGGGAAAAAAATAAATATATTATAATTAATGGAAACGAGATGAGACGATATTAATATAATTATAACCAATAGCTCCAACAACCAACTGAATTAAATAATAAAACAATTTAAAAAAAATAAGAACAACAAATAAGAGGAAGAATCAAGTGTTGTATAAACAAAGTGCTGCGCTGTATCTATAAAAAAGAGCTATGCGAAAACGTGATCATATATACGATTTACCAGTTATATAGTATATCTCACGGTGTAAACCATCTATATATTCATTCCTCGGCTACTCCAGGCTGCAGAGTCCCACGATTTCTATTATGAAATATCAAGTTATTAAGTAAAAATCACACAGATTAAGTATACATTTAATATAATAATAATAATAATAATAATAATAATAATAATAATGATAAACTATAATTAATTAATTATCAATCTTAGGACGTTTCTTATACAAGAAAAGGTCGCGGACTAAGCAAGCATTAGTAGTTTATTATGTATTCCGACGCACGAACCATGCAATAATTTTAATTCACTATGAAAAAATGAAAGAAAAAAATAAATATGTTATACAAATATATACTATACATACGTGTGTGTATATATATATTATATATATATATATATAATATATAGTCACCCTTTATACTTGACATGGATTTTTATATATATTATTATTATTATTATGATTATGATATGAAATTATGATAGTAATTGATTTTATTCATAAGAGAGGGAAACGCTACTCGTGAAAATTAACGTTTCTTATTTCTTTCGTATTGCATACTTCTCTTATTAATTTAATTTGTTTTTTTTTTTTTCATTTTCCATTCATTTTTCATTGCTCAATGAAATGATATCTGTATATTTACCCGCATTATGGCAAATCTCTATGGTCGTTGGCGTTTCACGTGCATAACTGCAGGGGGTATTATACTGTATGGTACTACGTCTTTGATCTGCCATGATCTGCCATGATATAGATTATTATACTATATATTATCGTATGGTATATACAGGTATATATATACATATGTATATGAGTGAAAGAACAAAGAAAAAAACATACAAACGAACGAACGAAAACCAAAAAAGAAACTGAGAATAAAAATAAATATAAAAAATTAATAAATAAATTGAAAAACCAAGAAAAAATAATGGGGGGGAAAAAGAAAAACCAACCTTATGCGTGGGATTAAAGTGCGATAAATGCTGCGGGAGTTCTAATATATATTATATAATTAAGAAAGTCTGAAAGAGTCGGTTAGCAAGTACACATGTGTATAATTAATATAATAATTGAAAATAATTATAATATATACATACAAACGGGACGATGTTTATTACTAAGTATATGTATGCATATATATATATATATATATATATATATACATATATAAATAGGTATATATATATATATATATATAATACACTCACATATGATATTTATTTAAACAATTAGTCATTTCTTTTATTCTTTTCTCTCTTTTTTTCTCCTATCAATCATTTTTTAATTTTTTTCTTTTTATTTCTTTATCCTCATTCGTTCACACAATTATTTAGCCACGCGCGTTTATTAATTATTATGAAAAGTTAATTGAAACATCTTATACCTACGTCTGCGATATATATATATATATGTTTCCATTATATCGATCTATCGTAGATTCTTATGTCAGAATGTTTAATGTATAAGCTTGTATTTAAATTTCCACTAAAATTGACTGATTTGTAAAATTCTTAACGGAATGTTAATAGTCAATTTAATATTTAGGAATCAGCGACAAGTATCCGTATAAGAATTTAAATGTACGTACTATTTACCTTATATTATATACAAGATAAAAAAAAAACCAAACAAAAAAAAAACTATAATTATTACATATTGTTAATATATGTTTATAAATTATTTCCGATTACTATAATACTTCTACTACTTCGATCGATTTGTGATATTATTTATGAATTATATATATATAATATATATATATATATGTACCATTCATTAATTAATTTTTTAATTTCTCTTCTCTTCTTCTCAATTTCTCCTTTTTTTTTTTTTACTCTAATTTGCTATTACATGTATTATATAATATAGGAGTATAAAGCAGTGCAGACGCAGTATTCTAGAGACTGGCATTAGGAAATGAGAGAAAAAAAATAACAAAAAATAATTAAAATATTAAAAAAAAAACAAGAAAAAAAAAAAAACTAAATAAACCTATTATTAAATTTCGTTTATTAAGTATACATCTGTATATCGACTTGTGTGTGCAGTGGCAATTGATGAAAAAAAAAATACTCATATCGTTGCGTATTTAGATAATTATTATTATAAATAATTAGTCAATCGTTATATTATACCGATTATTTTTTAGCAAGTTTATGGCTCGGCTCTTAAACTAAATCCTTATTTAATATAAAAGAGAAGAGGAAAAAAAATCATTACATAATGCATTGTAAATATTATATGCCTCGAATGATATTCCCTCCCACTTCGTATACTAACTTTTTTCCATTTTTTTCTCTATTTAAATCTCTCATCCTTGACACGGAATAAATATCATTTTCTATATTTAATTAATTCACGAATCATTCCTTCCTTGATCGAAACACTTATTCGTTTAATTGAATAATTGAATAATTGATTATTTATTTATTTATTTATTTATTTATTGAGCTTTTTTCGGTACTTTTATACCCGCTGTTGTTGTTGCTGTTGCTGCTGCTGCTAATGCTACTGCTGCCATAAATAAATGGGCTCAATATTTGCAAAGCTTACGATTAATTATATACATATATACGTGAATTTATGATATTACATTACATTAAATGCAAAAGACTGAATGATGACGCGTTTTCTATCTCGCTAATTATATTTATACATAATATACGAAAAATCGAACCATTACAGAATTAAACAATGATCAATCAGGTAAATTTCAAACAATTTTACTCAACTATACAGAGAAAAAATGAGAGAGAAAAAAAACATAAAAAACAACAACATATCCGAAAATCTACAAACTCGTCGTTTAGCTATTCTTCGTTATAGAATTCAAAGTGGTAAAGATTATTATTACACTCAAGTATAACAATCAGATTACATACATACAATAAAACATAGCAGATATATAGGAAAATAAAAACCATAAATTATACCTACATTGAATATAGTGCAGAATAGCTCGAGAAAATGATATCTCACGCGAATATATAAAATTGCAATAAATTAAATGTTCAGCCGACGCGAGAAGCATTCTTTTTCTAAACTCTAATAACGAATGATGAATATAATGAATAATAATATAATTAATAATAATAATAATAATAATAGCATAAAAGCTTCAATTAATTAACGACTCTGTTAACGATCAACGTCAAATGCTTTCGCACGGCCTAATTAATTACATTTTCAGGATTTTGCATAAAAGAAAAAAAAAGGGCCGAGCCCAATATAATATATATATATGTTATAGTCATTATTATAATTATAATAAGTATATAATTACCTTAATTATTGTAAAATACTGCCACTGAACACATCTCATTAGTACAATTACTATATATACCTATATACATATATATATATATATATATATACATACGTGCATATATATGTGTATATAAAAATATATAAAAATATAATATAATATAATAACTACGGTGTAATCACCATATGTATGATTATTATTATGATTATGATTATTATTTTTACTATTATTATCATTATTATTATCATTATTATCATTGCCGCTATCATATATACCATTTGTACTTTGAATTTCAGTTGAGAACAAAATGAATGCCTTCTTTTTAATAAAAAAGGAAAAATAAAATGAAGTATATAACTAGTTCAACGAAAGCAATAGTTTCATTCTCATCCGTCGTATAGGTATTATGGTATAATTAGATTATTAGAAAACATATTACAATTGAAGAAAAAAAAAAGGAGAAAAAAAAGATATTCACTTTCGAAATTCGACAACTAAAAGACTATAAAAGATTGGTTAACATTTTTTTTTTTTTCTCTCTTTAGAGAAAATCATATACCTTATTATATACGCGTATAATATACACCTCGCAGGTTTACTGACCGTATAATATGACCACATTTTTTTGTTCTTTCGTAATCCTCGATGGCACTAGGTAGTTTGGACTCGAATAAAGCAAATTGCCGAGATGAGAATTAAGCGCGATTACATTCTGGATAATAGGAAAAAAAAAGAGAAGAAAAAAATCCTAAGAAATCCGAGGTGAAAGGGTATAAACTCGTATAATGGTCTGGCTTAATGCGATTTTTCGACGAGACGTGAATTTGCGAAATACACATTACGAATATTACATTCGTGTTTGTGGTTTCAGATAGGTAATTGGAAAAAGAGTAGGTAGGCATGTAAACTCGGTATAATGAATATTTTATACAGAAATACAGTGGTATTTATTTTTATAAGAAAAAAATACAAAATTTCACATCTTTACAGGGCTGGTATGTATAGTTATAGTTATAATATAATATACTATTACCTAATATCTTAAAAATTAACTACGAGGTATAGATATCTAATATTGGTCTATTAGGTATATAAGATTAAAAATCTAAATGCGTCTACGGGTGTGTGATAATTGAAATATAATCATTGAAAGAAAATATGCAAAAACGAATAATACGGAAATAGGTATACATACATACATGATCGCGTATACGGTTAGTGGTATATAAATAATGAATACAAAACGAGTTAAGAATAATAATAATAATAATAATAATAATAATAATAATAATATCAATGATAATAATTTAGGTCAGTAATTTTGGGCAATTTATTCAGGTGGCCAATTCCAATGATGATAATTCCTCATATTCCTTCTTAATCCATAAAACTTTAGTGAAGAAGAAGAAAAAAAAAAAAAACTCAGACAGCATCGTAAATTTATAAACGTATTCCTGGATTACGAGAGGCAACAAAGTTTAGAAGCTCGTCGCTATCCTCACATACGAACGGTTTCAGGTGGTGACAAGCAACGTCGTGCCACTTTATACCGTCGTTGTAGAAGTTGTTCAAAATCGACAAACACGACTCGTCGTTTCCCTTTAATTGAAACAGAACGGAAGAAAAAAAAATATAACAATCATATATAATATTCAGTCAGTTTGATGATAAAAAAAAAAAAGATGTGCATCACATAGTTTGTAAAGAATTCTTTCATTACCTGTGCAGCCTCGCGATTATCTGGCTGGGGTTGCGCGTATCCACCGGTAGCACTCCAGTCTCCCGAATTTCTCTGAGTTGTGGGACCGATTTTGGCTCCGGAACCAGACCAGAACCATCCGTTTATATTCTGGGGCTGAAGATCGGCTCTGTCGCAACCGTTGAAGTTGCATTTACGACCGGAAGTCCATATGTACTTGATGTTTCCTGGATAATATGATGAAAGGTAATTAGCAAAGTTTGGAAAAACGTTTGTAATAGGACTAAATCCCGTAAAGTTCGAGTATAAGTGATTCGCGAATCGTTTATTATCGTCGAGCGGAAAGCCTAATCGGTATAACGCAATAATAATAGGCTGCTGGTTTATACGACGTAGTCATTAGTTCTGAGGTATAGGCAGGGTGCAGTAGCGATCTCAATACAAGTTGGTAATTATTATCATCATTATCATTATTATTATTATTATAAGACAGACAATGGTTGAGCCTTTCGCAAGTTTTTTTATACGACGACGAGGTGCATTAATCGCGTAAAGTTTGACTATAATACAGTTTAATTATATCCAAGGAGGGGATGAAGATAGTTGTGCAATACAGGAGGTGTAAAAGAGAATAGAAAAATTATCTGTTCCTAGATGCTCGTTGCTAATGATAATGAAGGAAATATTTCCGAAACGGTTCAACGACCTGAAATTCGTTTAACACGATCTACAGATCTATTACGTTCACAACTACGGTTTCTACTCTCTTGACCCCAAGAACATTCTCTTACAAATTTATCGCTCTGCGGACTTTCATATCAAGCCGTTATTATTCATCTCGGTATTTTACTCCCATTATTATAAAATACCTTCTAGACGGACGTGTATATGCCACGTACGTACGTACTTTGTTACATAAATGTATTTGAACAACGATTTTTTACGATCCCTTCTGCAGTCCGCAGACTTACGTAATGGTTAATGCTACACCTGCACTCTGCAGTAGCTGCTCACTTAAAACCAGGACGATTCTGTTACATCATAGCCAGGTTCTTGTACTGTTGAATTCCGGTTTACCAGTACTGGTTAAAGCTGCGGTACGTACCTGCAGTACCCAACTACATACATAATTCACTAGTCTATCAGATTTATTGCTCGTTTATTAGCCTGCACCGAGTTGCAACTAAGTCAGCGAGTCTTCGAGTCTTGCGGGGGGGAAAAAAAAAATTCGTCTCATTTTTTTCTTTTCTTTTTCAATAATTTCCGCGCCTTTCAGTTTACTGGTACGGGTATTACTGCGGGTACGGACAATGAAGAGACGGGGTCACAGCATCGGCGATAATCAAGTGAAAGCGGGCTGCTCCCAATTCTCTATATATTCTGTATATTCTGTATATACCTATACTCCGAACGTTAGCTCGGTACTTTTACCTCTCGCGATCCTCTGCTTAACAAATTCATTCTCTTGCGGTGTTTCCAGGGAAACTGCGTCCATGCAATGACGTCTGCATATATTTCTTGCGTCTAACCAGTCCACCTCTAAACCTCTTGTAGGCTGATGCTCCCAGCTGAAGAAATACGAGTGAGCTACTCCCCTAGCGTCTCTATATGTCGAGTGACGGACACCTGGAAAATAGAAAATCGTTTGAAATAGTTGAGTAAGTCGAGAGTTTAGCCAGAAATTCGGCAATCATAGATATACTCACGATTGGCACAGCTTCGCGGATCCGGCAGGGCCAAACGACGTTGACCCGCGACAGCCACGATGCCAAAAAACAACAGGTAGATCGCCCTAGACATTTCTTTGGCCTGTAATCAGAATAGAAAAATCAAAAGATCAGAAATCGAAAACTAAAGTGAATCGAGAGATCTGAGTAAAGTTTATGGAATCGTGTCGATGTAAATCGGCCTGTGGGTCAAGAGTATTTCTGGATTTGGTAAGAGCACATCCTTAAGTTGACGAGTGAGTATAATTCCTTGATCTTAATTCATCAAAGTATGACTACATGGCCAAAGTACGTGAGACAGCTTCTGCTCTCAAGGTGATGCTGTCTGCATCAGTTCGAAGTCTATAGTAAGAAGGTTCGTCCTTGCCACAGATTTCAATCCCGGAGACGAACGCAGCTTGCAGTTTGCACTAGATTCACGCTATCGATCGTTCATCTTCAATCGAGTATAGAGAAAAAAGGAAAGAAACCATCGGATGGTTCTTCGACAATATGTAAAAGAATACATTTTTTCTTTTTCTATTTTCTTCGTCTTTTTCAAATTCACGTCAACTCCTATAGAATAGAAACGAAGCTTGAACAACTTTGAACCAGGTACTCTCTCTTTAGCTTATATTCGATCGCGGACTTACCCAGCATAACAATCGATCGCCAATGCATTTTATAGGTCGCTTACTCATGCACGCCGCGGGTATAATATCTACGGGATAGGATAGTCATACGGGTTTTACGGTACGGAAGTGTACAGTCTATAGTTGAACGATTGCAGAGAGTGAAATAACTTTCGAAATAAAATAATGCGTTTCACTTACTCCGCGTTACTTTAAATCGATCTAAATCAATGACTATATTATAGAATTGAGTCGCCTCGTCGGTTGTATTATCCGCAAGAAAATAAGACTAATCTGTTGAGTAATCATTTGATCGTATTTGAATATGTCTACGTAATTCGCAAATTATTAATTTCATTTCACTCATACACTCGCGAGAAAGAGAGAGCGGTGATAATTAGTATCTCACCATTTAAAACGCAAATTGCTTCTTGGCTGCATTTAGACAGCCAAGGCTTGATCTCTGATCTATTAATTGGTCTTAGCTACGAAGCGTGAAGAAAAATTCATAAAATTATGTGTAGTGTGTAAGGGATCATGATAATAATGAGGGCAACAAATTGTTTCTAAAAATTTTATTACATAAGATACTCTATCCTTCGTACCTACTTTTCATTTTTTTTAAATCTTATAGCATCGGGCGAGTCTTTAGAAATCGTCAGATGTTCACCGGACTGTCATTTCGTGTTTCTTGAACCGATAGAATAATCCTAACTGTAATGGGATCAGCCTGGAGAGTAGTATCATCCCAGAGAAGGAAACTTTCACGCAGATTATCGTATCCAATTGATAAGTATGTAATGTATATTTAGACTTCTAATTACCATGACCCAAATTCAACATATACTATAAATCTATGGCAACGGGGGATATAAAATTTACCTAAAACGACGATAAACGTCGAACGTTTATTAGCTATTCGAACATCTCTCATGGTTTTTTTTTTTCTTTCTTCTTTCTTCTTTTTCTTCTTCTATCGATCGTATATACCGCGCTTAGAAGACTCGTAATCGATTTTCATATGAATTTCAAATGAGCAGTGATAAGGAAACTGCGTTTGATATTCCGTTCGTAAGAACGCTCCGCGACTTCGCGAGTGGTTATACCAGACTTTCATGAGTTCAGATGATCCACCGGAATACCACGATGCGAGCCAACATTGATTACGGTATTTCTGACTGGTAACGGACTTACAAGGGCACCAGGTCACAAGGTTTACCAAGAGACTTATAAGACGAAGGATAACAATGCCGTGGCGAATATTTAACACCGTTACGAATTTTGGCATATGATGAATAATTGAAAACCAGGGGGAATCAATATCCACAATAAAATGCTAAAATGGTTCGCCTAATTTTCTCATTTTTTCACGTCTCGCGTTTTTATGGCTGAGGAATTTTTACACGAGTCACCGTGTACCGGTTTAATTCGCGCGTTCGTTGGCCCACGTTTTATGCCTATTACTCTTCTCTGTCTTTCTCTGGCCCAGATCAGAGCGATATTCGAATGGCCCGGATTATTATTACAAGTATTACCCAGATTATTTAGTGCGGTTTTAACATCGGGCAAAGAACTTCGGCCTTAAGCCCGCGGCGTTATTGCGCTGTATCAAGTCGATATACTCTCTAACCGTACGAGGATCATTATATTTTCATGTGCGTAATTAGTCATGATAATAGACCTATCTTTTGTAGAGAGACACACTTTCTCGCCGGATGAACACCCGGCATAGCCACGACATTTTTTATACTTGAATGAATCGCGTCATGGATTGAACTCGATTTTATTTTATTTCATTCGATTTTACCGTATCGCTTCTACCCAGTTCTATGTACCATTTTACACTCGAATCGGTAGCTGGACGGTTTCCTGGTAACGAACCATACTCCGCGAAAAGAACTGTGCCTTGGCCTGACCCATTCACTGGCATCCTCAATGATCGCACTTTTTCATTCAGACCGTTTCAGGTCTGAATTTCTTTTCAATCTTCTTCAACCGCTATATTAGTATAATACCTACATTCTACTCTGTTCTTTTTCACATTCATTCCTAATTGGTGAATAGAATTCTTTCGGCATGAGCCGAACTTCGAACTTTAACTAAAGAATTAAATACCGTTTTCCGATGCAGCTGCGTTTCAACATTTCCGCGGTCTATTTGTACCTACACTCTACAGACATAACGATTTTAATTACGTAGAAAGTTGGAGCGACAGAATTAATCTATACGTTATGTGATGACGTAAATGATTGTAACCTTTTTCCCTTCTTTATGTCGTGTGTATCCTTTTTTTCGTTTCGTTTCGTTTCTGTGCAAGTAAATCGCGCGCAAGTTAATAAGTGCAGCTTTTCCAACTCTCGCAAATTTATATTCTAGACGTTGACGACCGGTGACAACCCATGCACACGTGATGCGGAAACTAAAAATGTAAATGATGAAAAGAATTCATTCTACTTTCTTCGAATTAGGATCGAGATGCGCCTATATATTTATCACATCTGCCTGCGTTTCTCTTTTTCTACAATCTCAAATAAACAAGTTGATAATAAATTTAGCATCTATTTTTATGCAAATTTAAACCCATAGAGTTTAAATTTTATTTCTGCAGAGGATGGAAACAGTCTCGTCTTCCATCTAGCCAACATACTTATATATCAGCCTGCGGGCTTAGCCCACAAAAATTGAATTTAAAATCATATACCGTTACATAGCGTATAGGTATGTCTTGACCAACCTTGGTTCTACATATCGCATCCGCACTTCTTTCCTAAAGATTTTTATATTTCGTACTTTCAGATTCCTCAAGAAAACCGGTGACAGCATATATCATTAGTGTCGACATGAAATTTTGTCGCTTTTTCTTCAAACACTGAGAATAGATTCATATTCTCTGAAACTGGATTGCTCAAAAATTGGAGTCCAGGTGATTGTAGAAGACTGTAACTAAAAGAAAATCCTTTCCTTCATTTCTTTCTTTCTTCCTTTCTTTCTCGGCATAATTAACGGCTCAAAAGCGCGGAAAAAAAAGAAAAAAAAAAACTGTGCTAGATTTCACGATCCGCACGTTGCGTCGTGCCCCTCGAGTCTTGACAATACCATTTCAGATCTCTCAATAAGAAATCTACGCTGGCGTATATACCTATACTGCAGGTCTGCGAACCCGTTACATGGCCGCAGTACTATATATTTTACCCGTAGTCACAATCGCGGAGTAATTTCATCTCAAGAGAATTCATTGGAATTTAATGAACAAATTCAAAATCTAATATTACCTAAATATTTATAGTGACATTGGCTCCGATTAGATCAGAGATGTGTTCATACTGACTAGCGCTCGACTCATTCGTTAATTCGAAGCGGTACGCGTGACATTGAAATTCTGATGGGATCACGAATCGATCGATGTCGAATATTCAAAATTTCGGCATGATGATTGAGGATAAAATAATCTGAATTCTTGTAGAAAATGGTGCGACTTACCTTTTTCGAAGTTCGAAATACCGCGAAGTTTCTTAGGTAGGTACACGTTCGGAGGACGCCGCAAACGAAGAATAAGAGATGAAACGAACTGACGCTTCAGACAACGAGGAGCTAGTATATACGCGGCCCACATTCACGACTGCTACGAGTAACCCAAATAACTCCCACCACGTACATACTCCTCTTCAGTTAGCTCGTTCAGGTCTTTCGATATATGCAGCCTTCTTTATTCCGCTGACCGTCACTTCGAACTGTAATATACTTATACGTATTTCGTAGTCATAGTCGAGTACTCTGTCGATTGCATATCGATTAAACCCTTTACGATTCATTGTCACAAAGTACTAAATTCTAATATAGCTATGAGAATAATTCACGTACCCCTAGCCATCAACAAACTTATAGTATGTCTTGGTATGGAAACGAGCCCTTCCCTTTGCTGAAACCCCTACCAGAAAGGCCGAGTGTCATCATCAAATGAGAGGCATAATATTCAATCTATCTCCTCTCACTGGCCGCAAGTGAGATCTTGATATTTTGCAACGATTATTACATGGACACCCCTATTGCAATTCGGCCTCGTATGATCTGCGAGGCCACGTGAGAGGATTTCGGTGAAACGATAGAAGGAACTTCCCTAATTTTATGCATTAAATTTTTACTGAACTTTTATTCTGGACGTTGCATAGCGCTTCGCGCTCAAAAGCTATACAAGCAACAATTTTATATCATACCGATGATGACGTTATGACGATGTATGTTCATGGGTATACAGTAATTTGCTGTAGAGAATCTTTGATTTCTCGAAAGATGTTAGTTGATTAGTCGGTATTCATTCTCTCGCAATTATCATTCGTCTTATTTCATTGGACTCGGTATCTTATTCCTGCTTGATTACCTAACTCGAAATTTTCAAATCCCGGAGAGTATCGCGGCAGAATGCACCAGGGCTTGGGAGATACGCATACTCCTCTTCGCGGACCTTTCACTTCAACTTTCTCACGTGATTATATTTTTAACTGCATACATGAGAATCAGGAACAAGTGACATTTAAGTGAATTTCATAGCCACTACTTCGCAATTCCATTACTACTAGTTCGATGACCGTAAATACTATAATATATACAAAACTATAAGGAATAAACATTAATTTATAATTTGTTATTTATTTTCCGGTATATAGTTGCGTATACGTATGTATGTACTACATAAATTCATTTCACTAAAATAATTCGCAATCTTTCGAATATATTATTCGAATATCATCATAGTTACGAAGGTAAATATAACTGGTCGTTTTATCTATTGATCATGATTCGAAGGTTCGCGGATCTATTAAATAGTTGAATGTTACTTTCAAATGGTTTTCCAAGATCAAACTACGTATTTCATAACAGCGTAGGAACTGCTCTGTGCAGCATCTTACACTCTGCGATTAAACGCCGCAACCGAACATATATTACTATACAAAGTCATAAAGTCTGACCGAGCTATATTTTGAGGACAAAATGTTTATGGAAATTTCAGACGGGAAGGGAATTAAGAACTGTGGTAAGTATCGAAAATCGGAGCAATTGATTTTTCAGTATATCCGATCATTTATTATTGTAGCATCGATACAAGATATAATATAAACCATCATTTGTATTGCAATAATATAATAGCTAATCTAATTAATTTTACAAAATTGAGTTCAATCTAGTTGCAATTGGAAAAGAATCCTTGCTGGACGGAGATGTTTATACCCTGATGAAAGTTTATTGAACTGTAACAGAAAGACGTGTGTTATAATATCACTATCATTCGGTAGATTATTCGAAATAATAGTCTATTAGAATCGCTATTCGTCAATAAGCATGCATTGTCTAAATTTTGACGACTTCTCTGCGCTCGGAGTATTTGTATCGATATGTGCCTGTCAGTCGTATAGCGTTGACACAACCCCCATGCGTACCTTTTGACGCTTAGTGGGCCACTGACTCAACGACAGGTGCCCCTATTTAAAGTCAAGTTCGGTGCGCGGCCTTGCCCGGCTAGACTCGACAACGGGTTGAGAAATGGTATCGCCATCTCGCGGTCGAATCGAGGAACTACTCGAACTTCTCAAATTCCACCGCGAGATGACGACAGAATATGAAGAAAGGGTCGTAGTTTTTTTTTTTGTCCGCATATTTGTGCAGCACCACTATCTTTTCATTCATAGACGAGCGCTTCTCAGAAAAGGTAGTAAATTTTTTATCCGCATATTTGTGCAGCACCACTATCTTACCACTCGTTCATTCATACGCGACCAACGCTCTCTATTTATCAATGAAGTTGCTGCGGGAGGGGCTATCAAAACTAGCGATGTGTACAAACGAACGAACGATTAAAAGAACAACTCAAACTAAGAATTATTAAGCGTTATTCAGTTAATATATTTATATAAATAACAAACAAATCATCATTTCCTAGACTACTAAAACATATTCTTAAACTTTGCCAAACAATTCCCAAACGACTGCATCGATAAAAAATTGAATTGAATTTATTTGCGTGCGCAATATACGGAGCCTCTTCGAATTTCGAGCCTTCGAGGGATCAGTGGTCTTCGTGGCGTCGAAGAGTTGGTACGGGGGTTTATCAACGAGCTAGAACGAATACGTCTCGAATTTAGGTTAAGAATGGTGAGAATGCAGTAATATTTCATCTTCCAATCAATGAAACTTACTCATAAGAGAACAATATCGCGCCTTGGGATAGTTTAGCCCAATTATTGTGAGACCTAACCTAAAAATCTGAATTCTTTCCGACAGCACGGTCGTGTCAAAGTACGAACTACCGCCGAGCAGGAAGAATTGAAGAAAATCGAGAGGGCTAAAAAGGTTCTTCAATACAGGGCCGGCATCGATTTGATTTTCAAAAAGGTTGTAAAATATTTCGCTAGTATTTTATTGCGCATTCAATTATTCATTTCCTCTATCTTCTGTGTATTTGTTAGAGGAAAGAGGGAATATTCGATGAAGAAGTACTCCTCGTGACTGAGCAAATGGTTTTGAAAAATCCCGATATTTATACCTTGTGGAATGTTCGGAGGGAAGCCTTCGGCGCTATTAAATGGTAGGTAACAATTTTCTATCTTTCACTAACACATCTACCTTTGGAATCATTTATATTTCAATATACAAACGGTATTTATCGTCTAGGAACGACGGAGACTACGCCGAACAATTGAAGAAGGAATTAACTCTGACCGAGTACTGCTTACGAGCTAATCCGAAGTCTTACAGCGTCTGGCATCAGAGATGTTGGGTCAACGATCATTTGCCTGAGCCTGACTGGGAGATGGAATTATCGCTGTGTTCTAAATGCCTGAATCTTGACGAAAGAAATTGTAAGCAATGCTTGGAGTATGTAGAGATAATTCACATGCGTAGATCGCATTCAAGCTGAAAGATTCATTCAAGTATGAATAATACATTTGACTTACAACTAGTAATAATCATTTATTAGTTTATCTTGAAGATTACATTCCGATGTGTTGCGTAAATGACTTTGTGAATACTATTCGGTGGAAATTCATGCTCATCTTATATCTAGTTCACTGCTGGGACTACAGGCAATACGTTGTGAGAAAGGCTGGTGTTTCTGAGGACGAGGAATTCAACTTTTCAACAACTAAAATTGAAAGTAATTTCTCAAACTACTCATCCTGGCATTATCGGAGTCTCTTGTTACCCAAAATCTTTCCCGATGAAACCGGAGTACTTCCTATAAGTCAGGATAAACATACGGAAGGTGATTCTCAGAGTTATATTGAATATCGTAGAATAGTCCCAGTCAAGGAAATATGATATCTGGATATTTCCTTCAGTTCTCACAAACAAAAGACTAGATTCTCAGTTCACAAAGTCACAAACAAGTCAAGGAATTTTTATTTCACGATCATGTAATCAACCCGCATGACTGACAATCTTGATTAAATTTTTATCTATGCTTTTCAGAACTAGATCTTGTAATGAACGCTACTTTCACCGATCCAAATGATACCAGCGCCTGGTTTTATCAAAGATGGTTACTGAACGAAAGACGAATATCGATTCAAACATTGTGGAGAATAAAAATGACTGTAGATAGAGTTATGATTGCGTTCAATAAGGAAGTTTCTTTGAACAAAGATAACACGGTGCTAAAAATAGACAAGAATTTGATTGAAATAGAGTTCAGATCTCATAATGATAAGAAATTTGAACTTTTGTGGATCGGTAAGCTTTCACAAGACGCTGTTAATTTGAAAAGGAAAAGTATTGTTGAATTAATTCACAATGGAACTAGTTATACAATCGAATGGTCTTCAAACGACGATTATTGGCTTTATAGAAGCGACTTACCGCGCGAACAAAAGCGTAATATCAAGCAATTTAGTATACAGTTAGACAATTATAAACAACTCGCCCAAATTGAACCTTATAATAAATGGGCATTGCTGACTGGCATTATTCTCATGAAGAACATTGATCCGGTTGAATTCCATGATACGATACTAAAAGATTTATCGGACCTGGCGCGTATCGACAAACTGCGGACACGATACTACAGCGATTTGCGTAAGTTTCGATTTCGCTTGCATATCTCAATTCCATTCTGCATTTTTGATGTGTAGAGAAATTAATACGAAGTCAAGTCCCGAATTATAAATGTTACCTTCGTCTTTCAGGCAGCAAATACACAATAGACTTGATCCTAGAAAATACTCGTGACGAAAGTGGCGGCCAGCTTACAAATTCAAGAGTGGATTTGTCCTGTATGGATCTAACAACACTCCATAAGGAGCAGTACTTCAGCTTCTCCGAAGAGATACACCTCGCAGGAAATCAGCTTGGGAGTTCGTTGCATAAATTCCGCGCGTTTCAGTCCTGTGTTAAACTGTCTCTGTCGAGTAATGGGCTAAAGTCTGTTCGGCAATTTCCAACACTCGAATCTCTTAGGTTTTTATCTCTGAGAAATAACGATTTAACCGATGTAGATGAGATAGTCGATTTAGTACGGCGGAACTGTTTAACTGAACTAGATCTGCGCGATAATCCACTGTCCACGTCAAATGATGTTGTTACCCAGTTGGCTACATATGCTCCTCTACTAAAAGTGTTCTTTGATGCAAAATATCAGTAGTTATCAATTGATTGTTATATCGGCAATTAGGTAATACCATCATTTGTCATCATAGAGAACTTTTGCTGTCAATTCTCATAATCAATCGAATGATTTTGACGTACAGAGCTCAAATAATTCGTTCAGACAAAAAAAATGGATGTTTATATGAATAAATTTATATGGTTCGAATGCCTTTATTATTGGCAAAGGCTTAAGTTGAGGCTTCTTTGATATGATTTTCTCCTATAAGTATACTTATAACAATGTACAAGGTGATATTCCAAGGACTATATATATCATATACATGTCTCAAAATTCGCGGACCATCTGTATACCAGCGGATTCCTTGCGAAAAATGAAGACGAAAGTTACCTATGCAAGAAAATCCGCGGCGACTTAGTTTTCCCGTAAAACGCACTTAATAACGATCCAATTAGCGTTCGTCGATAGGAAAGACTGTCTAAAATCCACAAGAATCCGCACTCTGGAATTTTCATGGCGTGAACCGACTGTCTAATGTCAATCGCTCACGGTAGCTTCAAGCGCGGCGGGCGGAGCGGGGAACACCACACATTATTGTCTTATTCTCCGTAGTGGAGCGGACGGCATTGCGGATTTAGACAGTCTTTTCTAAAGACGGACGCTGAATGGTTCGTTATTAAGTGCGTTTTACGGGAAAACTAAGTCCCCGCGGATTTTCTCGCATAGGTAACTTTCGTCTCCATTTTTCGCAAGGAATCCGCTGATATACCGATGGTCCGCGAATTATGAGACATCCTGTATATAGACATACAACTCTAACAATTAACGCTCCGCAACCCACATTACTGAGACGTAATCGAGGAATCATCCGGTGTATTTGTCATGGCATTTGGCATTTTATTTTTCATGTCTTTTATTCTTTATTAGAAAAATCTAGAATTTAGAAGACTTGACAATCGAACATGTTTAAATTTTGAAAATAAAATCTATCGCGAAAATCAACCAGCATTAGTCACAGCGTTTCTGACAGATGCCTAGCAAATAGCGGCACCGGCGTAAACTGACCTACGACAACGGCGTCCCCCGCCCCGCCGATCCGCGCGTAGGTAAACTAAGGACTCCGTGCGCGACGTGCCGCTGGCAGATTTCAGTAACCTGCGCAGCCTCATCGAGTGAACATGGATAACACGAGTCGAGGAGATTTGCGACCCGGGAAGGCTGACATCAACGGAGGCACATTGGACATGGGTGAGTTAAATTGAAATATTTCGATATTAATATTATACGACGGCAATTAATAATCGCCAATTTTCAAAGCTCGTTGAAAACAAGTGAAATTGTATTCAATACTTTTCCGACAAAATTTCACGCGTCTCGTATTTTAATCGTAGAAGTAAGTAACCGTTGAATTGCTACCGGCAGACTTTGATTATAATTGCAGATATTGTTCATTTTCAAGTACATTCTATTCATACCAGCGAATAAATGTGCGAAAATCTACCTTTCTTACGAACATAACTTGTCGGACCTGTTTTCAATACAAATATAATGGGCGAGAGAGTTTCGTTTGATAACTTCGCGATAATTATCATCCCATTATATTATTAGCGGCGTAAACTGACCTACGACAATGGCGTCCGCCGCGCCGCTCTTATGTAATGCAAGGACGCATTCCGCGACGTACCGCTGGCAAAGTTCAGTGTCCTGCGCGGCCTCATCGAGTGAACATCGGTAACGCGAGTCTAGGAGATTTACGGCTTCGGAAGGCTGACATCAACGGAGGAACGTCGGACATAAGTGAGTTTGAAATATTTCGATCAATATTTTACGATGGCAATAAATAATCGACAATTTTCAAAGCTCGTTGAAAACAAGTAAAATTGTATTCAATACTTTTCCGACAGAATTCACGCGTCTCGTATTTTAATCGTCGAAGTAAGTAACCGTTGAATTGCTACCGGCAGACTTTGATTATAATTGCAGATATTGTTCATTTTCAAGTACATTCTATTCATACCAGCGAATAAATGTGCGAGAATCTAGACTTCTTACGAACATAACCTCTCGGACCTATTTATCATTATCATTTCATTATATTATTCTCGGATCTATTTATAATTATCATCCCATTATATTATTGGCATATAATTCCGAGTCCCTCGCGTTGTAGCGTCGTTTGTTTTACGGGCAGATTTCGCGACTCAGAAGGGGAAACTAATGTGTCGTGTTATTTCGAGTTGACAAGTATTTTTCGGAAAAATACTCGTTCCCCGATTTATTCTTTTATTCGATTCTTTGACAGCATTATCGGTCGACGGAGATGAGAATGAACATCGCTGATACTTGAACTGCATAGATCCTGCGTGCCACTTGGTCGGAGATGGACGCCAACCAACACTGCCCGGCTAGTCCTGGATTAACGGTCGACCAAGATAATGGTGAGCTTTGTATTATATTAGCCAAAGACCCAATTTCACTATAAATGTATAACAATCGACAGAAACAATCATTGCTGAAACATACTTCGTGATCCCATGCAGATCTCGGACAGATTACTTTTCCAAGCCTATGTACCACAACACTCATCGGCCAAGTGACCGTGACGCTCACCCTGTATCTTTGACTCGGTACTGAGGCCCCCGGCTTGTCTCTGCCTCCCCGTATACGCCAGAAACTTTGACGACAACTCGGTTTCACTCAGCTGCAAAGGGATACGCTACCGACGTGTAATAATATATCCAGAGGTAAGATATTGTCCGTCTCGTTATAGGGTAAGCCTAGGAGAGAAAGCACACTTAATTCTTGCAGATAGCAATAAATTGTCTCTTTTTAATGACAAACCTGGAATATGATTGATAGATCTCGAGAGAGTATGTTTACCTTGGTTGAATATAGTAGACTCACCGCGTAGTAGAGAAATCTTTGAATAACGAGGATCAAAATTTTGAGATTTGAAAATAAATACAAGGGTAGATTGCTGTAGGCCTAATTAGGCATCATATTTATTCTTTAAACATGGAACATAATTCAATATTGGTGATAAATTACTCCAGAGTCTCAAGTACCAGTCATAACAATTGAAAGATTGGGAAATCTATTCATGCATGCACTAGTAATACTACCTTATTGACATTCTTGATTCTGTTAAAAATAGTTGAAAGTTTATATCACATTTAAAAATGGTTCAGGCAGGCTTACAAAATCAATCATAAGAAATATATTATAATAAATTTCATACAGATGTACAATCACAATTAGAAATTCTTTGGTATTTAGTTGAAAATGTTTGCTCGAAAAACACATAAACTTAATCTATCCAATGTATGTTTATCTAGTTTTTATCTTCACAGGCGTTGTTCATCGAGGGGAACTAGTTCCTGCCTATCTTCAACAAAACCTCTTCAGAATTCATCAAGACAGGGGATTCACACCAGGGAGTGAAGCAGTCCAAGCACCGGGGGAACGACCGCGAGACAACTCTGCACCGCGGAGTATTAATAAAGTAGCATAAGCAAATAGTTCGTGATTACAGTTCTTTTTGAATCAGTTTTGGTAAAATCTGGCATCTAGTCTAAAAATCGATTCCGTTTGAAACGTTGTACAGAAAACAAGCTGAGCTGGTTGCCACTAATTTTCAGCCAGCAGGCTTTGTAACTCAGTTTATGTGTGATAAATAACGAAAAACCTAATTATAATATTTTCTACGATCAGTGACAACCACAAGCTTTTATATCATAGCATCTGCTGCCCGCTCTATGTAACATCAAAATCAACGTCCTACTCGAGACATGTCGGATACTAGTTTCAATATTCAACCACAACTTTCAAATCATTTTACAAATCGCTGTACAGATTATTCCAAATCAATTTGACTATAAAAGCTATAAGCGGTAATACAATAACTCGTTTTTATAAAGCTCGCTATACTCGACCAGTTCATTCGGTCATATTATAATCGTACAAGGCAAAGACTTGTAACATTACATGATAGATGAAAATTCGCGATGATATATTATTAACAATATGTTCTATCGCATGTATTGTAATGTATCTAGCCCTTGAGTACTGACCCGAAGGTCTTGATGCTTTTTATTTGTTTGAACTCGTTATATTTGAGATATAAAAGTGGTAGGAACTGGGAAAGTTGGGATTACCCATTACCGTACGGAATATTCCCAATAACTATTCAGCTAACAAATCATAATACATGCATATACGATATATATTTGTCAAGTATAATTCACTCTTTTGTAACATTGTCCATAATGAATAGAGAGTAGACTATTCTCATTAGTATCTTTGAGAGAACAACTATATTTATAGAGTAATGAATTATTCTACTATTGTCGTGGCGAAATCACGTTGTTAAAGTATTATCGTTGACGAAAAATATGGGGAAAATAATGACTCTGTTCTCTATTCGTACAGTGGTCTGGAAAATAAATATAAACAGCTCGCTGTTCACAACGAGGCTGACATTAAAATTATCTGCTTTAAACATTGTACTTGGCATTCTGTAAAATATACCTCCGTACGTACATGTATGTATAATCGTCGCAACGATTAGTTTAGAGTATAATAATAGTTTTATTATAGCCCAATTATAGTTCTAGCTAATTTCCAAACTGGGATAGTGTCAAATATGTAGTTTCCAGTGATATACGTAATATATTATACGTATTACGATCACATCTACAATTTTTCCAATCAAATATTCAGTGTTGTGAAAATTGTAATTACATTTTTCTTGAATACTCGTTACTTTCGTAATGTGTAATTGGATTTTCATCTGATTACACACTACTTTGGTAATGACTTGATTCAATTACACATCACCAAAGTAATGTGTAATTGAATCAAGTTCATTACCTTCAAATAACTTTATAATTACTCTCACTCTATAATTACTTTAAATTACTTTACTTTATAATTACTTTTACTAATTAAATCGAGTTCAATTACACGTTACCAAAGAAATGTGTAATTGAATGAAGTTTATTACTTTTCAATACCTTTACTTTATAATTACTTGGAATAACTTCTACAATTACTTCAAATAAATCGAGTTCAATTACACATTACCAAAGTATTGGGTAATTGAATAAGTAATTTCATTAAAAATGTAATCAGTGACTCGCAACACTGCAAATATCCGTCTAATAATAAGATCGTTTATGCAATAAACATGTATTATTATAGTAAATTGGCGCATTCTTGAATAAATAACCCTTGAAATTGTAAATCATCGATCGTTGAATTATTTTCCCCTGTCCTTTCCTTGCCTATAAGTCGAAAATCATGAAAATCGCATGATTTCATAAAGCCCCGAACTATTTTTGCAATATTATTTACTACCACGTGTTTTTAGAGTCTAAAACCACGTGTTTTTAGGGTCCAAAACCACGTGTTTTTAGGGTCCAAAACCACGTGTTTTTTGCGTTGTTTTCTAGTGTTTTCCGATTGCCTATATTCAGGCGTATTGTAGTAATTCAGAAAAAAGGTCGAAAAAAAGGTTCTGGCAGATGATACCTTATTTTAGGAGTCAGATTTCTGGCAGAAATCCAAAGGCATAGTGTATTGATACACATGCATGCATACGTTGCTCCATGCACGTCTCTCTCTACGTTCATTCATGTTAGCTATTTTGACATTTTTTTGAATTTTAACTCGAAAAATACCTTCTGGTATCAGGAGAACATCTGACCCGAGGAGGTGTGCTAAAATTTTTGGAGGGGGAAAGGCATAGTGTATTGATACATGCAGGCATACGTTGCTCCATGCACGTCTCTCTCTACGTTCATTCATGTTAGCTATTTTGACATTTTTTTGGATTTTAACTCGAAAAATACCTTCTGGTATCAGGAGAACATCTGACCCGAGGAGGTGTGCTGAAATTTTTGGAATTTTTTGAATTTTAGCTCGAAAAATATCCTCTGGTATCAGGAGAACATCTGGCCCAAGGAGGTGTGCTGAAATTTTTGGAGGGGGAAAGGCATAGTGTATTGATACACATGCATGCATACGTTGCTCCATGCACGTCTCTCTACGTTCATTCATATTAGCTATTTTGACATTTTTTTGGATTTTAACTCGAAAAATACCTTCTGGTATCAGGAGAACATCTGACCCGAGGAGGTGTGCTAAAATTTTTGGAGGGGGAAAGGCATAGTGTATTGATACATGCATGCATACGTTGCTCCATGCACGTCTCTCTCTACGTTCATTCATGTTAGCTATTTTGACATTTTTTTGGATTTTAACTCGAAAAATACCTTCTGGTATCAGGAGAACATCTGACCCGAGGAGGTGTGCTGAAATTTTTGGAATTTTTTGAATTTTAGCTCGAAAAATATCCTCTGGTATCAGGAGAACATCTGGCCCAAGGAGGTGTGCTGAAATTTTTGGAGGGGGAAAGGCATAGTGTATTGATACACATGCATGCATACGTTGCTCCATGCACGTCTCTCTACGTTCATTCATATTAGCTATTTTGACATTTTTTTGGATTTTAACTCGAAAAATACCTTCTGGTATCAGGAGGACATCTGACCCGAGGAGGTGTGCTAAAATTTTTGGAGGGGGAAAGGCATAGTGTATTGATACATGCATGCATACGTTGCTCCATGCACGTCTCTCTCTACGTTCATTCATGTTAGCTATTTTGACATTTTTTTGGATTTTAACTCGAAAAATACCTTCTGGTATCAGGAGAACATCTGACCCGAGGAGGTGTGCTGAAATTTTTGAAATTTTTTGAATTTTAGCTCGAAAAATATCCTCTGGTATCAGGAGAACATCTGGCCCAAGGAGGTGTGCTGAAATTTTTGGAGGGGGAAAGGCATAGTGTATTGATACATGCATGCATACGTTGCTCCATGCACGTCTCTCTCTACGTTCATTCATGTTAGCTATTTTGACATTTTTTTGGATTTTAACTCGAAAAATACCTTCTGGTATCAGGAGAACATCTGACCCGAGGAGGTGTGCTAAAATTTTTGGGGGGGGAAAGGCATAGTGTATTGATACATGCATGCATACGTTGCTCCATGCACGTCTCTCTCTACGTTCATTCATGTTAGCTATTTTGACATTTTTTTGGATTTTAACTCGAAAAATACCTTCTGGTATCAGGAGAACATCTGACCCGAGGAGGTGTGCTAAAATTTTTGGAGGGGGAAAGGCATAGTGTATTGATACATGCATGCATACGTTGCTCCATGCACGTCTCTCTCTACGTTCATTCATGTTAGCTATTTTGACATTTTTTTGGATTTTAACTCGAAAAATACCTTCTGGTATCAGGAGAACATCTGACCCGAGGAGGTGTGCTGAAATTTTTGGAATTTTTTGAATTTTAGCTCGAAAAATATCCTCTGGTATCAGGAGAACATCTGGCCCAAGGAGGTGTGCTGAAATTTTTGGAGGGGGAAAGGCATAGTGTATTGATACACATGCATGCATACGTTGCTCCATGCACGTCTCTCTACGTTCATTCATATTAGCTATTTTGACATTTTTTTGGATTTTAACTCGAAAAATACCTTCTGGTATCAGGAGAACATCTGACCCGAGGAGGTGTGCTAAAATTTTTGGAGGGGGAAAGGCATAGTGTATTGATACATGCATGCATACGTTGCTCCATGCACGTCTCTCTCTACGTTCATTCATGTTAGCTATTTTGACATTTTTTTGGATTTTAACTCGAAAAATACCTTCTGGTATCAGGAGAACATCTGACCCGAGGAGGTGTGCTGAAATTTTTGGAATTTTTTGAATTTTAGCTCGAAAAATATCCTCTGGTATCAGGAGAACATCTGGCCCAAGGAGGTGTGCTGAAATTTTTGGAGGGGGAAAGGCATAGTGTATTGATACACATGCATGCATACGTTGCTCCATGCACGTCTCTCTACGTTCATTCATATTAGCTATTTTGACATTTTTTTGGATTTTAACTCGAAAAATACCTTCTGGTATCAGGAGGACATCTGACCCGAGGAGGTGTGCTAAAATTTTTGGAGGGGGAAAGGCATAGTGTATTGATACATGCATGCATACGTTGCTCCATGCACGTCTCTCTCTACGTTCATTCATGTTAGCTATTTTGACATTTTTTTGGATTTTAACTCGAAAAATACCTTCTGGTATCAGGAGAACATCTGACCCGAGGAGGTGTGCTAAAATTTTTGGAGGGGGAAAGGCATAGTGTATTGATACATGCATGCATACGTTGCTCCATGCACGTCTCTCTCTACGTTCATTCATGTTAGCTATTTTGACATTTTTTTGGATTTTAACTCGAAAAATACCTTCTGGTATCAGGAGAACATCTGACCCGAGGAGGTGTGCTGAAATTTTTGGAATTTTTTGAATTTTAGCTCGAAAAATATCCTCTGGTATCAGGAGAACATCTGGCCCAAGGAGGTGTGCTGAAATTTTTGGAGGGGGAAAGGCATAGTGTATTGATACACATGCATGCATACGTTGCTCCATGCACGTCTCTCTACGTTCATTCATATTAGCTATTTTGACAATTTTTTGAATTTTAACTCGAAAAATATCTTCTGGTATCAGGAGAACATCTGACCCGAGGAGGTGTGCTAAAATTTTTGGAGGGGGAAAGGAATAGTGATTTCTCAAAAAAGTATTAACTGCCAGAAATCCGACTCCTAAAATAAGGTATCAACTGCCAGAACCTTTTTTTCGACCTTTTTTCTGAATTACTACAATACGCCTGAATATAGGCAATCGGAAAACACTAGAAAACAACGCAAAAAACACGTGGTTTTGGACCCTAAAAACACGTGGTTTTGGACCCTAAAAACACGTGGTTTTAGACTCTAAAAACACGTGGTCCCGAAAAACACGTGGTAGTAAATAATATTGCAAAAATAGTTCGGGGCTTTATGAAATCATGCGACTTTCATGATTTTCGACTTATAGGCAAGGAAAGGACAGGGGAAAATAATTCCACGATCGATGATTTACAATTTCAAGGGTTATTTATTCAAGAATGCGCCAATTTACTATGATAATACATGTTTATTGCATAAACGATCTTATTATTAGACGGATATTTGCAGTGTTGCGAGTCACTGATTACATTTTTAATGAAATTACTTATTCAATTACCCAATACTTTGGTAATGTGTAATTGAACTCGATTTATTTGAAGTAATTGTAGAAGTTATTCCAAGTAATTATAAAGTAAAGGTATTGAAAAGTAATAAACTTCATTCAATTACACATTTCTTTGGTAACGTGTAATTGAACTCGATTTAATTAGTAAAAGTAATTATAAAGTAAAGTAATTTAAAGTAATTATAGAGTGAGAGTAATTATAAAGTTATTTGAAGGTAATGAACTTGATTCAATTACACATTACTTTGGTGATGTGTAATTGAATCAAGTCATTACCAAAGTAGTGTGTAATCAGATGAAAATCCAATTACACATTACGAAAGAAACGAGTATTCAAGAAAAATGTAATTACAATTTTCACAACACTGAATATTTGATTGGAAAAATTGTAGATGTGATCGTAATACGTATAATATATTACGTATATCACTGGAAACTACATATTTGACACTTTTCCAGTTTGGAAATTAGCTAGAACTATAATTGGGCTATAATAAAATTATTATTATACTCTAAACTAATCGTTGCGACGATAATACAAACATATACGTACGAAGGTATATTTTACAGAATGCCAAGTACAATGTTGGAAGCAGATAATTTTAATATCGGCCTCGTTGAGAACAGCGAGCTGTTTATATTTATTTTACAGACCACTGTACGAATAGAGAACAGAGTCATTATCTTCCCCATATTTTTCGTCAACGATAATACTTTAACAACGTGATTTCGCCACGACAATAATAGAATAATTCATTACTCTATAAATATAGTTGTTCTCTCAAAGATACTAATGAGAATAGTCTACTCTCTATTCATTATGGACAATTTTACAAAAGAGTGAATTATACTTGACAAATATATATCGTATATGCATGTATTATGATTTGTTACCTGAATAGTTATTGGGAATATTCCGTACGGTAATGGGTAATCCCAACTATCCCAGTTCCTACCACTTTTATATCTCAAATATAACGAATTCAAACAAATAAAAAGCATCAAGACCTTCGGATCAGTACCCAAGGGCTAGATACAATACAAATACGTGCGATAGAACATATTGTTAATAATATATCATCGCGAATTTTCATCTATCATGTAATGTTACAAGTCTTTGCCTTGTACGATTATAATATGACCGAATGAACTGGTCGAGTATAGCGAGCTTTATAAGAACGAGTTATTGTATTACCGCTTATAGCTTTTATAGTCAAATTGATTTGGAATAATCTGTACAGCGATTTGTAAAATGATTTGAAAGTTGTGGTTGAATATTGAAACTAGTATCCGACATGTCTCGAGTAGGACGTTGATTTTAATGTTACATAGAGCGGGCAGCAGATGCTATGATATAAAAGCTTGTGGTTGTCACTGATCGTAGAAAATATTATAATTAGGTTTTTCGTTATTTATCACACATAAACTGGGTTACAAAGCCTGCTGGCTGAAAATTAGTGGCAACCAGCTCAGCTTGTTTTCTGTACAACGTTTCAAACGGAATCGATTCTTAAACTAGATGCCAGATTTTACCAAAACTGATTCAAAAAGAACTGTAATCACGAACTATTTGCTTATGCTACTTTATTAATACTCCGCGGTGCAGAGTTGTCTCGCGGTCATTCCCCCGGTGCTTGGACTGCTTCACTCCCTGGTGTGAATCCCCTGTCTTGATGAATTCTGAAGAGGTTTTGTTGAAGATAGGCAGGAACTAGTTCCCCTCGATGAACAACGCCTGTGAAGATAAAAACTAGATAAACATACATTGGATAGATTAAGTTTATGTGTTTTTCGAGCAAACATTTTCAACTAAATACCAAAGAATTTCTAATTGTGATTGTACATCTGTATGAAATTTATTATAATATATTTCTTATGATTGATTTTGTAAGCCTGCCTGGACCATTTTTAAAGGTGATATAAACTTTCAACTATTTTCAACAGAATCAAGAATGTCAATAAGCTAGTATTACTAGTGCATGCATGAATAGATTTTCCAATCTTTCAATTGTTATGACTGGTACTTGAGACTCTGGAGTAATTTATCACCAATATTGAATTATGTTCCATGTTTAAAGAATAAATATGATGCCTAATTAGGCCTACAGCAATCTACCCTTGTATTTATTTTCAAACCTCAAAATTTTGATCCTCGTTATTCAAAGATTTCTCTACTACGCGGTGAGTCTACTATATTCAACCAAGGTAAACATACTCTCTCGAGATCTATCAATCATATTCCAGGTTTGTCATTAAAAAGAGACAATTTATTGCTATCTGCAAGAATTAAGTGTGCTTTCTCTCCTAGGCTTACCCTATAACGAGACGGACAATATCTTACCTCTGGGTATATTATTACACGTCGGTAGCGTATCCCTTGCAGCTGAGTGAAACCGAGTTGTCGTCAAAGTTTCTGGCGTATACGGGGAGACAGAGAGAAGCCGGGGGCCTCAGTACCGAGTCAAAGATACAGGGTGAGCGTCACGGTCACTTGGCGGATGAGTGTTGTGGTACATAGGCTTGGAAAAGTAATCTGTCCGAGATCTGTATCGGATCACGAAGTATGTTTCAGCAATGATTGTTTTTGTCGATTGTTATACAATTATAGTGAAATTGGGTCTTTGGCTAATATAATAAAAAGCTCACCATTATCTTGGTCGACCGTTAATCCAGGACTAGCCGGGCAGTGTTCTTTGGCGTCCATCTCCGACCGAGTGACACGCAGGATCTATGCAGTTCAAGTATCAGCGATGTTCATTCTCATCTCCGTCGACCGATAATGCTGTCAAAGAATCGAATAAAAGAATAAATCGGGGAACCAGTATTTTTCCGAAAAATACTTGTCAACTCGAAATAACACGACAAATTAGTTTCCCCTTCTGAGTCGCGAAATCTGCCCGTAAAACAAACGACGCTACAACGCGAGGGACTCGGAATTATATGCCAATAATATAATGGGATGATAATGATAAATAGGTCCGAGAGGTTATGTTCGTAAGAAGTCTAGATTTTCGCACATTTATTCGCTGGTATGAATAGAATTTACTTGAAAATGAACAATATCTGCAATTATAATCAAAGTCTGCCGGTAGCAATTCAAAAATAAACGTTGGAAATCACATATGTAGGTGACAATTCGAGTCGGACAATAATTGAACTTCATTAAAGAGGTAAAATGCAATTGAAATTGCTGTTTACCTTTCATTGCATTCATCGGTGAGATTGGATTTGTATAATGTGCCTCTGCAATCTGTTCCCATGCATTTCAGCAGCGTCTCTAGCATTTGGTACTCGGATATTCGTTTTCATCCCTTCTTCTCCAGGATCCTCGACAGTCCCAGCTTCGCCGACAGCTTTCCATGCAACTCGGTCAGGATGAATTTTTTTTATCCAGGATGGAGCAAGACACACATGAAACATAAAGAAACGGATAGGCATCAGAAGGATGAACGGAACAAATTATCGATGAGTTGACCCTTATTTGACGATCACGATTTGATCCTGTGTTAATTTTGGAGCTTAAATAAAATAGTCCTCGTTCCTTTCCGCCAGTAGTGAAAAATAAATGGACAAACTAAAATAGCTGTAACTTAGAGAAGATAGATATATTGGTGGCGTGTCTCCAAATTATCGAAATATTCCGATGTCTACGTCGCGGTTGACCTAATTAACCCGCTACCTGACAAGACGAGTGTGTAATTAATTAATATCTCGTCGCCTACAACGCGGACTGTATATACGAACTAATCGCAGCTGAAAACTTAAATAAGATAGTCCTCGTTCCTCCTTTTGCTTAAAAATAATATATTCTACGGATATCTTATATCATAATCCAATCCCTCGTTGCCAGTATAGTGAAAAATAGTTGTACAAACTAAAATAGCTGTAACTTAGAGAAGATAGATCCATTGGTGGCGTGTCTCCAAATTATCGAAATATTCCGATGTCCACGTCGCGGTTTACCTAATTAGCCGACTTATAATACTCTAAATATTATTGATATATAAATATATCCATTACCTACTCCATCTGAAACTTAAGTAAGATAGACCTATAACTCGGGACAGCGGGTTCGTTAATCCCGTCACGTATGACGTGCCCTGCCGTTTCTATATAACTAATGATTTTAATAATTGCAGCATGTCTAAATGAGTCTCAATTAATCCCTCGTTGCCAGTAACGTAAAATGAATATCTCAACTAATTTCTAAAACCTAAAGAACATATAGCACCGATGTGCGTTTCTACAAAACTCGGGTTGAGCAGGTTCGTGGGGCCCGTCACGTATAGAATATGCTGTGCATTTTTGTCTTATGGACTGAAAACCTACCGAAACAGACGATCGAACTAACTCATCGCAAGTAGCCAAGAGAGAGATGTACCAAGCACATGCAAAGCAATCTATGCCTCGAAAGAAGTTGTTACACCATTGCTAGTGCGTGTATGCCCTTCGCCAGGGGTATTATTTCAGCCCCGAAGTAGCCTCTACGCCCCAGCATGGTGTTTTAACTCCTATCAAGGCGTTTACAGAAAAAAAAAGCATGCAGATAAAAAAGCAGAAGCAGAAGTAGAACCAGAAGCAAAAGCAAAGGCTACTTGGATGAAATGAGTTCGGATTCTCGCGCTGATAACTGATCGAACTAATTCCCGAAACTTGGATGAAATACTCTTACGAATCGCGGATTATAAATTGATATCTCGTTGCCTGTCACGCGAAATAGATATACGAACTAATTGCTGGGAACTTAAATAAGATAGTCCTCGTTCCTCCTTTTGCTTAAAAATAATATATCCTACGGATATCTTATATCATAATCCAATCCCTCGATGCCAGTATAGTGAAAAATTAATTAATATCTCGTCGCCTACAACGCGGACTGTATATACGAACTAATCGCAGCTGAAAACTTAAATAAGATAGTCCTCGTTCCTCCTTTTGCTTAAAAATAATATATTCTACGGATATCTTATATCATAATCCAATCCCTCGATGCCAGTATAGTGAAAAATTAATTAATATCTCGTCGCCTACAACGCGGACTGTATATACGAACTAATCGCAGCTGAAAACTTAAATAAGATAGTCCTCGTTCCTCCTTTTGCTTAAAAATAATATATCCTACGGATATCTTATATCATAATCCAATCCCTCGATGCCAGTATAGTGAAAAATTAATTAATATCTCGTCGCCTACAACGCGGACTGTATATACGAACTAATCGCAGCTGAAAACTTAAATAAGATAGTCCTCGTTCCTCCTTTTGCTTAAAAATAATATATCCTACGGATATCTTATATCATAATCCAATCCCTCGATGCCAGTATAGTGAAAAATTAATTAATATCTCGTCGCCTACAACGCGGACTGTATATACGAACTAATCGCAGCTGAAAACTTAAATAAGATAGTCCTCGTTCCTCCTTTTGCTTAAAAATAATATATCCTACGGATATCTTATATCATAATCCAATCCCTCGATGCCAGTATAGTGAAAAATTAATTAATATCTCGTCGCCCACAACGCGGACTGTATATACGAACTAATCGCAGCTGAAAACTTAAATAAGATAGTCCTCGTTCCTCCTTTTGCTTAAAAATAATATATCCTACGGATATCTTATATCATAATCCAATCCCTCGATGCCAGTACAGTGAAAAATTAATTAATATCTCGTCGCCTACAACGCGGACTGTATATACGAACTAATCGCAGCTGAAAACTTAAATAAGATAGTCCTCGTTCCTCCTTTTGCTTAAAAATAATATATTCTACGGATATCTTATATCATAATCCAATCCCTCGATGCCAGTATAGTGAAAAATTAATTAATATCTCGTCGCCTACAACGCGGACTGTATATACGAACTAATCGCAGCTGAAAACTTAAATAAGATAGTCCTCGTTCCTCCTTTTGCTTAAAAATAATATATTCTACGGATATCTTATATCATAATCCAATCCCTCGTTGCCAGTATAGTGAAAAATTAATTAATATCTCGTCGCCCACAACGCGGACTGTATATACGAACTAATCGCAGCTGAAAACTTAAATAAGATAGTCCTCGTTCCTCCTTTTGCTTAAAAATAATATATCCTACGGATATCTTATATCATAATCCAATCCCTCGTTGCCAGTATAGTGAAAAATTAATTAATATCTCGTCGCCTACAACGCGGACTGTATATACGAACTAATCGCAGCTGAAAACTTAAATAAGATAGTCCTCGTTCCTCCTTTTGCTTAAAAATAATATATCCTACGGATATCTTATATCATAATCCAATCCCTCGATGCCAGTATAGTGAAAAATTAATTAATATCTCGTCGCCCACAACGCGGACTGTATATACGAACTAATCGCAGCTGAAAACTTAAATAAGATAGTCCTCGTTCCTCCTTTTGCTTAAAAATAATATATCCTACGGATATCTTATATCATAATCCAATCCCTCGATGCCAGTATAGTGAAAAATTAATTAATATCTCGTCGCCTACAACGCGGACTGTATATACGAACTAATCGCAGCTGAAAACTTAAATAAGATAGTCCTCGTTCCTCCTTTTGCTTAAAAATAATATATCCTACGGATATCTTATATCATAATCCAATCCCTCGATGGCAGTATAGTGAAAAATTAATTAATATCTCGTCGCCTACAACGCGGACTGTATATACGAACTAATCGCAGCTGAAAACTTAAATAAGATAGTCCTCGTTCCTCCTTTTGCTTAAAAATAATATATCCTACGGATATCTTATATCATAATCCAATCCCTCGATGCCAGTATAGTGAAAAATTAATTAATATCTCGTCGCCTACAACGCGGACTGTATATACGAACTAATCGCAGCTGAAAACTTAAATAAGATAGTCCTCGTTCCTCCTTTTGCTTAAAAATAATATATTCTACGGATATCTTATATCATAATCCAATCCCTCGTTGCCAGTATAGTGAAAAATTAATTAATATCTCGTCGCCCACAACGCGGACTGTATATACGAACTAATCGCAGCTGAAAACTTAAATAAGATAGTCCTCGTTCCTCCTTTTGCTTAAAAATAATATATCCTACGGATATCTTATATCATAATCCAATCCCTCGATGCCAGTATAGTGAAAAATTAATTAATATCTCGTCGCCTACAACGCGGACTGTATATACGAACTAATCGCAGCTGAAAACTTAAATAAGATAGTCCTCGTTCCTCCTTTTGCTTAAAAATAATATATCCTACGGATATCTTATATCATAATCCAATCCCTCGATGCCAGTATAGTGAAAAATTAATTAATATCTCGTCGCCTACAACGCGGACTGTATATACGAACTAATCGCAGCTGAAAACTTAAATAAGATAGTCCTCGTTCCTCCTTTTGCTTAAAAATAATATATCCTACGGATATCTTATATCATAATCCAATCCCTCGATGCCAGTATGGTGAAAAATTAATTAATATCTCGTCGCCTACAACGCGGACTGTATATACGAACTAATCGCAGCTGAAAACTTAAATAAGATAGTCCTCGTTCCTCCTTTTGCTTAAAAATAATATATCCTACGGATATCTTATATCATAATCCAATCCCTCGATGCCAGTACAGTGAAAAATTAATTAATATCTCGTCGCCTACAACGCGGACTGTATATACGAACTAATCGCAGCTGAAAACTTAAATAAGATAGTCCTCGTTCCTCCTTTTGCTTAAAAATAACATATCCTACGGATATCTTATATCATAATCCAATCCCTCGTTGCCAGTAGTGAAAAATTAATTAATATCTCGTCGCCCACAACGCGGACTGTATATACGAACTAATCGCAGCTGAAAACTTAAATAAGATAGTCCTCGTTCCTCCTTTTGCTTAAAAATAATATATCCTACGGATATCTTATATCATAATCCAATCCCTCGATGCCAGTATAGTGAAAAATTAATTAATATCTCGTCGCCTACAACGCGGACTGTATATACGAACTAATCGCAGCTGAAAACTTAAATAAGATAGTCCTCGTTCCTCCTTTTGCTTAAAAATAATATATCCTACGGATATCTTATATCATAATCCAATCCCTCGTTGCCAGTAGTGAAAAATTAATTAATATCTCGTCGCCTACAACGCGGACTGTATATACGAACTAATCGCAGCTGAAAACTTAAATAAGATAGTCCTCGTTCCTCCTTTTGCTTAAAAATAATATATCCTACGGATATCTTATATCATAATCCAATCCCTCGATGCCAGTATAGTGAAAAATTAATTAATATCTCGTCGCCTACAACGCGGACTGTATATACGAACTAATCGCAGCTGAAAACTTAAATAAGATAGTCCTCGTTCCTCCTTTTGCTTAAAAATAATATATCCTACGGATTTCTTATATCATAATCCAATCCCTCGTTGCCAGTAGTGAAAAATTAATTAATATCTCGTCGCCCACAACGCGGACTGTATATACGAACTAATCGCAGCTGAAAACTTAAATAAGATAGTCCTCGTTCCTCCTTTTGCTTAAAAATAATATATCCTACGGATATCTTATATCATAATCCAATCCCTCGATGCCAGTATAGTGAAAAATTAATTAATATCTCGTCGCCTACAACGCGGACTGTATATACGAACTAATCGCAGCTGAAAACTTAAATAAGATAGTCCTCGTTCCTCCTTTTGCTTAAAAATAATATATCCTACGGATATCTTATATCATAATCCAATCCCTCGATGCCAGTATAGTGAAAAATTAATTAATATCTCGTCGCCTACAACGCGGACTGTATATACGAACTAATCGCAGCTGAAAACTTAAATAAGATAGTCCTCGTTCCTCCTTTTGCTTAAAAATAATATATCCTACGGATATCTTATATCATAATCCAATCCCTCGATGCCAGTATAGTGAAAAATTAATTAATATCTCGTCGCCTACAACGCGGACTGTATATACGAACTAATCGCAGCTGAAAACTTAAATAAGATAGTCCTCGTTCCTCCTTTTGCTTAAAAATAATATATCCTACGGATTTCTTATATCATAATCCAATCCCTCGTTGCCAGTAGTGAAAAATTAATTAATATCTCGTCGCCCACAACGCGGACTGTATATACGAACTAATCGCAGCTGAAAACTTAAATAAGATAGTCCTCGTTCCTCCTTTTGCTTAAAAATAATATATCCTACGGATATCTTATATCATAATCCAATCCCTCGATGCCAGTATAGTGAAAAATTAATTAATATCTCGTCGCCTACAACGCGGACTGTATATACGAACTAATCGCAGCTGAAAACTTAAATAAGATAGTCCTCGTTCCTCCTTTTGCTTAAAAATAACATATTCTACGGATATCTTATATCAGAATCCAATCCCTCGATGCCAGTATAGTGAAAAATTAATTAATATCTCGTCGCCTACAACGCGGACTGTATATACGAACTAATCGCAGCTGAAAACTTAAATAAGATAGTCCTCGTTCCTCCTTTTGCTTAAAAATAATATATCCTACGGATATCTTATATCATAATCCAATCCCTCGATGCCAGTATAGTGAAAAATTAATTAATATCTCGTCGCCTACAACGCGGACTGTATATACGAACTAATCGCAGCTGAAAACTTAAATAAGATAGTCCTCGTTCCTCCTTTTGCTTAAAAATAATATATCCTACGGATATCTTATATCATAATCCAATCCCTCGTTGCCAGTAGTGAAAAATTAATTAATATCTCGTCGCCTACAACGCGGACTGTATATACGAACTAATCGCAGCTGAAAACTTAAATAAGATAGTCCTCGTTCCTCCTTTTGCTTAAAAATAATATATCCTACGGATATCTTATATCATAATCCAATCCCTCGATGCCAGTATAGTGAAAAATTAATTAATATCTCGTCGCCTACAACGCGGACTGTATATACGAACTAATCGCAGCTGAAAACTTAAATAAGATAGTCCTCGTTCCTCCTTTTGCTTAAAAATAATATATCCTACGGATATCTTATATCATAATCCAATCCCTCGATGCCAGTATAGTGAAAAATTAATTAATATCTCGTCGCCTACAACGCGGACTGTATATACGAACTAATCGCAGCTGAAAACTTAAATAAGATAGTCCTCGTTCCTCCTTTTGCTTAAAAATAATATATCCTACGGATATCTTATATCATAATCCAATCCCTCGATGCCAGTATAGTGAAAAATTAATTAATATCTCGTCGCCTACAACGCGGACTGTATATACGAACTAATCGCAGCTGAAAACTTAAATAAGATAGTCCTCGTTCCTCCTTTTGCTTAAAAATAATATATCCTACGGATATCTTATATCATAATCCAATCCCTCGATGCCAGTATAGTGAAAAATTAATTAATATCTCGTCGCCTACAACGCGGACTGTATATACGAACTAATCGCAGCTGAAAACTTAAATAAGATAGTCCTCGTTCCTCCTTTTGCTTAAAAATAATATATCCTACGGATTTCTTATATCATAATCCAATCCCTCGTTGCCAGTAGTGAAAAATTAATTAATATCTCGTCGCCCACAACGCGGACTGTATATACGAACTAATCGCAGCTGAAAACTTAAATAAGATAGTCCTCGTTCCTCCTTTTGCTTAAAAATAATATATCCTACGGATATCTTATATCATAATCCAATCCCTCGATGCCAGTATAGTGAAAAATTAATTAATATCTCGTCGCCTACAACGCGGACTGTATATACGAACTAATCGCAGCTGAAAACTTAAATAAGATAGTCCTCGTTCCTCCTTTTGCTTAAAAATAATATATCCTACGGATATCTTATATCATAATCCAATCCCTCGATGCCAGTATAGTGAAAAATTAATTAATATCTCGTCGCCCACAACGCGGACTGTATATACGAACTAATCGCAGCTGAAAACTTAAATAAGATAGTCCTCGTTCCTCCTTTTGCTTAAAAATAACATATTCTACGGATATCTTATATCAGAATCCAATCCCTCGATGCCAGTATAGTGAAAAATTAATTAATATCTCGTCGCCTACAACGCGGACTGTATATACGAACTAATCGCAGCTGAAAACTTAAATAAGATAGTCCTCGTTCCTCCTTTTGCTTAAAAATAATATATCCTACGGATATCTTATATCATAATCCAATCCCTCGATGCCAGTATAGTGAAAAATTAATTAATATCTCGTCGCCTACAACGCGGACTGTATATACGAACTAATCGCAGCTGAAAACTTAAATAAGATAGTCCTCGTTCCTCCTTTTGCTTAAAAATAATATATCCTACGGATATCTTATATCATAATCCAATCCCTCGTTGCCAGTAGTGAAAAATTAATTAATATCTCGTCGCCTACAACGCGGACTGTATATACGAACTAATCGCAGCTGAAAACTTAAATAAGATAGTCCTCGTTCCTCCTTTTGCTTAAAAATAATATATCCTACGGATATCTTATATCATAATCCAATCCCTCGATGCCAGTATAGTGAAAAATTAATTAATATCTCGTCGCCTACAACGCGGACTGTATATACGAACTAATCGCAGCTGAAAACTTAAATAAGATAGTCCTCGTTCCTCCTTTTGCTTAAAAATAATATATCCTACGGATTTCTTATATCATAATCCAATCCCTCGTTGCCAGTAGTGAAAAATTAATTAATATCTCGTCGCCCACAACGCGGACTGTATATACGAACTAATCGCAGCTGAAAACTTAAATAAGATAGTCCTCGTTCCTCCTTTTGCTTAAAAATAACATATTCTACGGATATCTTATATCATAATCCAATCCCTCGATGCCAGTATAGTGAAAAATTAATTAATATCTCGTCGCCCACAACGCGGACTGTATATACGAACTAATCGCAGCTGAAAACTTAAATAAGATAGTCCTCGTTCCTCCTTTTGCTTAAAAATAATATATCCTACGGATATCTTATATCATAATCCAATCCCTCGTTGCCAGTAGTGAAAAATTAATTAATATCTCGTCGCCCACAACGCGGACTGTATATACGAACTAATCGCAGCTGAAAACTTAAATAAGATAGTCCTCGTTCCTCCTTTTGCTTAAAAATAATATATCCTACGGATATCTTATATCATAATCCAATCCCTCGATGCCAGTATAGTGAAAAATTAATTAATATCTCGTCGCCCACAACGCGGACTGTATATACGAACTAATCGCAGCTGAAAACTTAAATAAGATAGTCCTCGTTCCTCCTTTTGCTTAAAAATAACATATTCTACGGATATCTTATATCAGAATCCAATCCCTCGATGCCAGTATAGTGAAAAATTAATTAATATCTCGTCGCCCACAACGCGGACTGTATATACGAACTAATCGCAGCTGAAAACTTAAATAAGATAGTCCTCGTTCCTCCTTTTGCTTAAAAATAATATATCCTACGGATTTCTTATATCATAATCCAATCCCTCGTTGCCAGTAGTGAAAAATTAATTAATATCTCGTCGCCCACAACGCGGACTGTATATACGAACTAATCGCAGCTGAAAACTTAAATAAGATAGTCCTCGTTCCTCCTTTTGCTTAAAAATAATATATCCTACGGATATCTTATATCATAATCCAATCCCTCGATGCCAGTATAGTGAAAAATTAATTAATATCTCGTCGCCCACAACGCGGACTGTATATACGAACTAATCGCAGCTGAAAACTTAAATAAGATAGTCCTCGTTCCTCCTTTTGCTTAAAAATAACATATTCTACGGATATCTTATATCAGAATCCAATCCCTCGATGCCAGTATAGTGAAAAATTAATTAATATCTCGTCGCCTACAACGCGGACTGTATATACGAACTAATCGCAGCTGAAAACTTAAATAAGATAGTCCTCGTTCCTCCTTTTGCTTAAAAATAATATATCCTACGGATATCTTATATCATAATCCAATCCCTCGATGCCAGTATAGTGAAAAATTAATTAATATCTCGTCGCCTACAACGCGGACTGTATATACGAACTAATCGCAGCTGAAAACTTAAATAAGATAGTCCTCGTTCCTCCTTTTGCTTAAAAATAATATATCCTACGGATATCTTATATCATAATCCAATCCCTCGATGCCAGTATAGTGAAAAATTAATTAATATCTCGTCGCCTACAACGCGGACTGTATATACGAACTAATCGCAGCTGAAAACTTAAACAAGATAGTCCTCGTTCCTCCTTTTGCTTAAAAATAATATATCCTACGGATATCTTATATCATAATCCAATCCCTCGATGCCAGTATAGTGAAAAATTAATTAATATCTCGTCGCCTACAACGCGGACTGTATATACGAACTAATCGCAGCTGAAAACTTAAATAAGATAGTCCTCGTTCCTCCTTTTGCTTAAAAATAACATATTCTACGGATATCTTATATCATAATCCAATCCCTCGATGCCAGTATAGTGAAAAATTAATTAATATCTCGTCGCCTACAACGCGGACTGTATATACGAACTAATCGCAGCTGAAAACTTAAATAAGATAGTCCTCGTTCCTCCTTTTGCTTAAAAATAATATATCCTACGGATATCTTATATCATAATCCAATCCCTCGATGCCAGTATAGTGAAAAATTAATTAATATCTCGTCGCCTACAACGCGGACTGTATATACGAACTAATCGCAGCTGAAAACTTAAATAAGATAGTCCTCGTTCCTCCTTTTGCTTAAAAATAATATATCCTACGGATATCTTATATCATAATCCAATCCCTCGATGCCAGTATAGTGAAAAATTAATTAATATCTCGTCGCCTACAACGCGGACTGTATATACGAACTAATCGCAGCTGAAAACTTAAATAAGATAGTCCTCGTTTCTCCTTTTGCTTAAAAATAACATATTCTACGGATATCTTATATCATAATCCAATCCCTCGATGCCAGTATAGTGAAAAATTAATTAATATCTCGTCGCCTACAACGCGGACTGTATATACGAACTAATCGCAGCTGAAAACTTAAATAAGATAGTCCTCGTTCCTCCTTTTGCTTAAAAATAATATATCCTACGGATATCTTATATCATAATCCAATCCCTCGATGCCAGTATAGTGAAAAATTAATTAATATCTCGTCGCCTACAACGCGGACTGTATATACGAACTAATCGCAGCTGAAAACTTAAATAAGATAGTCCTCGTTCCTCCTTTTGCTTAAAAATAATATATCCTACGGATATCTTATATCATAATCCAATCCCTCGTTGCCAGTAGTGAAAAATTAATTAATATCTCGTCGCCCACAACGCGGACTGTATATACGAACTAATCGCAGCTGAAAACTTAAATAAGATAGTCCTCGTTCCTCCTTTTGCTTAAAAATAACATATTCTACGGATATCTTATATCAGAATCCAATCCCTCGATGCCAGTATAGTGAAAAATTAATTAATATCTCGTCGCCTACAACGCGGACTGTATATACGAACTAATCGCAGCTGAAAACTTAAATAAGATAGTCCTCGTTCCTCCTTTTGCTTAAAAATAATATATCCTACGGATATCTTATATCATAATCCAATCCCTCGTTGCCAGTAGTGAAAAATTAATTAATATCTCGTCGCCCACAACGCGGACTGTATATACGAACTAATCGCAGCTGAAAACTTAAATAAGATAGTCCTCGTTCCTCCTTTTGCTTAAAAATAACATATTCTACGGATATCTTATATCATAATCCAATCCCTCGATGCCAGTATAGTGAAAAATTAATTAATATCTCGTCGCCTACAACGCGGACTGTATATACGAACTAATCGCAGCTGAAAACTTAAATAAGATAGTCCTCGTTCCTCCTTTTGCTTAAAAATAATATATCCTACGGATATCTTATATCATAATCCAATCCCTCGTTGCCAGTATAGTGAAAAATTAATTAATATCTCGTCGCCTACAACGCGGACTGTATATACGAACTAATCGCAGCTGAAAACTTAAATAAGATAGTCCTCGTTCCTCCTTTTGCTTAAAAATAATATATCCTACGGATATCTTATATCATAATCCAATCCCTCGTTGCCAGTAGTGAAAAATTAATTAATATCTCGTCGCCCACAACGCGGACTGTATATACGAACTAATCGCAGCTGAAAACTTAAATAAGATAGTCCTCGTTCCTCCTTTTGCTTAAAAATAACATATTCTACGGATATCTTATATCATAATCCAATCCCTCGATGCCAGTATAGTGAAAAATTAATTAATATCTCGTCGCCTACAACGCGGACTGTATATACGAACTAATCGCAGCTGAAAACTTAAATAAGATAGTCCTCGTTCCTCCTTTTGCTTAAAAATAATATATCCTACGGATATCTTATATCATAATCCAATCCCTCGATGCCAGTATAGTGAAAAATTAATTAATATCTCGTCGCCTACAACGCGGACTGTATATACGAACTAATCGCAGCTGAAAACTTAAATAAGATAGTCCTCGTTCCTCCTTTTGCTTAAAAATAATATATCCTACGGATATCTTATATCATAATCCAATCCCTCGATGCCAGTATAGTGAAAAATTAATTAATATCTCGTCGCCTACAACGCGGACTGTATATACGAACTAATCGCAGCTGAAAACTTAAATAAGATAGTCCTCGTTTCTCCTTTTGCTTAAAAATAACATATTCTACGGATATCTTATATCATAATCCAATCCCTCGATGCCAGTATAGTGAAAAATTAATTAATATCTCGTCGCCTACAACGCGGACTGTATATACGAACTAATCGCAGCTGAAAACTTAAATAAGATAGTCCTCGTTCCTCCTTTTGCTCAAAAATAATATATCCTACGGATATCTTATATCATAATCCAATCCCTCGTTGCCAGTAGTGAAAAATTAATTAATATCTCGTCGCCCACAACGCGGACTGTATATACGAACTAATCGCAGCTGAAAACTTAAATAAGATAGTCCTCGTTCCTCCTTTTGCTTAAAAATAATATATTCTACGGATATCTTATATCATAATCCAATCCCTCGTTGCCAGTATAGTGAAAAATAGTTGTACAAACTAAAATAGCTGTAACTTAGAGAAGATAGATCCATTGGTGGCGTGTCTCCAAATTATCGAAATATTCCGATGTCCACGTCGCGGTTTACCTAATTAGCCGACTTATAATACTCTAAATATTATTGATATATAAATAAATCCATTACCTACTCCATCTGAAACTTAAGTAAGATAGACCTATAACTCGGGACAGCGGGTTCGTTAATCCCGTCACGTATGACGTGCCCTGCCGTTTCTATATAACTAATGATTTTAATAATTGCAGCATGTCTAAATGAGTCTCAATTAATCCCTCGTTGCCAGTAACGTAAAATGAATATCTCAACTAATTTCTAAAACCTAAAGAACATATAGCACCGATGTGCGTTTCTACAAAACTCGGGTTGAGCAGGTTCGTGGGGCCCGTCACGTATAGAATATGCTGTGCATTTTTGTCTTATGGACTGAAAACCTACCGAAACAGACGATCGAACTAACTCATCGCAAGTAGCCAAGAGAGAGATGTACCAAGCACATGCAAAGCAATCTATGCCTCGAAAGAAGTTGTTACACCATTGCTAGTGCGTGTATGCCCTTCGCCAGGGGTATTATTTCAGCCCCGAAGTAGCCTCTACGCCCCAGCATGGTGTTTTAACTCCTATCAAGGCGTTTACAGAAAAAAAAAGCATGCAGATAAAAAAGCAGAAGCAGAAGTAGAACCAGAAGCAAAAGCAAAGGCTACTTGGATGAAATGAGTTCGGATTCTCGCGCTGATAACTGATCGAACTAATTCCCGAAACTTGGATGAAATACTCTTACGAATCGCGGATTATAAATTGATATCTCGTTGCCTGTCACGCGAAATAGATATACGAACTAATTGCTGGGAACTTAAATAAGATAGTCCTCGTTCCTCCTTTTGCTTAAAAATAATATATCCTACGGATATCTTATATCATAATCCAATCCCTCGATGCCAGTATAGTGAAAAATTAATTAATATCTCGTCGCCTACAACGCGGACTGTATATACGAACTAGACGCAGCTGAAAACTTAAATAAGATAGTCCTCGTTCCTCCTTTTGCTTAAAAATAACATATTCTACGGATATCTTATATCATAATCCAATCCCTCGATGCCAGTATAGTGAAAAATTAATTAATATCTCGTCGCCTACAACGCGGACTGTATATACGAACTAATCGCAGCTGAAAACTTAAATAAGATAGTCCTCGTTCCTCCTTTTGCTTAAAAATAATATATCCTACGGATATCTTATATCATAATCCAATCCCTCGATGCCAGTATAGTGAAAAATTAATTAATATCTCGTCGCCCACAACGCGGACTGTATATACGAACTAATCGCAGCTGAAAACTTAAATAAGATAGTCCTCGTTCCTCCTTTTGCTTAAAAATAATATATCCTACGGATATCTTATATCATAATCCAATCCCTCGATGCCCGTATAGTGAAAAATTAATTAATATCTCGTCGCCTACAACGCGGACTGTATATACGAACTAATCGCAGCTGAAAACTTAAATAAGATAGTCCTCGTTCCTCCTTTTGCTTAAAAATAATATATCCTACGGATATCTTATATCATAATCCAATCCCTCGTTGCCAGTAGTGAAAAATTAATTAATATCTCGTCGCCCACAACGCGGACTGTATATACGAACTAATCGCAGCTGAAAACTTAAATAAGATAGTCCTCGTTCCTCCTTTTGCTTAAAAATAACATATTCTACGGATATCTTATATCATAATCCAATCCCTCGATGCCAGTATAGTGAAAAATTAATTAATATCTCGTCGCCTACAACGCGGACTGTATATACGAACTAATCGCAGCTGAAAACTTAAATAAGATAGTCCTCGTTCCTCCTTTTGCTTAAAAATAATATATCCTACGGATATCTTATATCATAATCCAATCCCTCGATGCCAGTATAGTGAAAAATTAATTAATATCTCGTCGCCTACAACGCGGACTGTATATACGAACTAGACGCAGCTGAAAACTTAAATAAGATAGTCCTCGTTCCTCCTTTTGCTTAAAAATAACATATTCTACGGATATCTTATATCATAATCCAATCCCTCGATGCCAGTATAGTGAAAAATTAATTAATATCTCGTCGCCTACAACGCGGACTGTATATACGAACTAATCGCAGCTGAAAACTTAAATAAGATAGTCCTCGTTCCTCCTTTTGCTTAAAAATAATATATCCTACGGATATCTTATATCATAATCCAATCCCTCGATGCCAGTATAGTGAAAAATTAATTAATATCTCGTCGCCTACAACGCGGACTGTATATACGAACTAGACGCAGCTGAAAACTTAAATAAGATAGTCCTCGTTCCTCCTTTTGCTTAAAAATAACATATTCTACGGATATCTTATATCATAATCCAATCCCTCGATGCCAGTATAGTGAAAAATTAATTAATATCTCGTCGCCTACAACGCGGACTGTATATACGAACTAATCGCAGCTGAAAACTTAAATAAGATAGTCCTCGTTCCTCCTTTTGCTTAAAAATAATATATCCTACGGATATCTTATATCATAATCCAATCCCTCGATGCCCGTATAGTGAAAAATTAATTAATATCTCGTCGCCTACAACGCGGACTGTATATACGAACTAATCGCAGCTGAAAACTTAAATAAGATAGTCCTCGTTCCTCCTTTTGCTTAAAAATAATATATCCTACGGATATCTTATATCATAATCCAATCCCTCGATGCCAGTATAGTGAAAAATTAATTAATATCTCGTCGCCTACAACGCGGACTGTATATACGAACTAATCGCAGCTGAAAACTTAAATAAGATAGTCCTCGTTCCTCCTTTTGCTTAAAAATAATATATCCTACGGATATCTTATATCATAATCCAATCCCTCGATGCCAGTATAGTGAAAAATTAATTAATATCTCGTCGCCTACAACGCGGACTGTATATACGAACTAATCGCAGCTGAAAACTTAAATAAGATAGTCCTCGTTCCTCCTTTTGCTTAAAAATAATATATTCTACGGATATCTTATATCATAATCCAATCCCTCGATGCCAGTATAGTGAAAAATTAATTAATATCTCGTCGCCTACAACGCGGACTGTATATACGAACTAATCGCAGCTGAAAACTTAAATAAGATAGTCCTCGTTCCTCCTTTTGCTTAAAAATAATATATCCTACGGATATCTTATATCATAATCCAATCCCTCGTTGCCAGTATAGTGAAAAATTAATTAATATCTCGTCGCCTACAACGCGGACTGTATATACGAACTAATCGCAGCTGAAAACTTAAATAAGATAGTCCTCGTTCCTCCTTTTGCTTAAAAATAATATATTCTACGGATATCTTATATCATAATCCAATCCCTCGATGCCAGTATAGTGAAAAATTAATTAATATCTCGTCGCCTACAACGCGGACTGTATATACGAACTAATCGCAGCTGAAAACTTAAATAAGATAGTCCTCGTTCCTCCTTTTGCTTAAAAATAATATATCCTACGGATATCTTATATCATAATCCAATCCCTCGATGCCAGTATAGTGAAAAATTAATTAATATCTCGTCGCCTACAACGCGGACTGTATATACGAACTAATCGCAGCCGAAAACTTAGATAGGATAGTCCTCGTTCCTCCTTTTGCTTAAAAATAATATATCCTACGGATATCTTATATCATAATCCAATCCCTCGTTGCCAGTATAGTGAAAAATTAATTAATATCTCGTCGCCTACAACGCGGACTGTATATACGAACTAATCGCAGCTGAAAACTTAAATAAGATAGTCCTCGTTCCTCCTTTTGCTTAAAAATAATATATCCTACGGATATCTTATATCATAATCCAATCCCTCGATGCCAGTATAGTGAAAAATTAATTAATATCTCGTCGCCCACAACGCGGACTGTATATACGAACTAATCGCAGCTGAAAACTTAAATAAGATAGTCCTCGTTCCTCCTTTTGCTTAAAAATAATATATCCTACGGATATCTTATATCATAATCCAATCCCTCGATGCCAGTATAGTGAAAAATTAATTAATATCTCGTCGCCCACAACGCGGACTGTATATACGAACTAATCGCAGCTGAAAACTTAAATAAGATAGTCCTCGTTCCTCCTTTTGCTTAAAAATAATATATTCTACGGATATCTTATATCATAATCCAATCCCTCGATGCCAATATAGTGAAAAATTAATTAATATCTCGTCGCCTACAACGCGGACTGTATATACGAACTAATCGCAGCTGAAAACTTAAATAAGATAGTCCTCGTTCCTCCTTTTGCTTAAAAATAATATATCCTACGGATATCTTATATCATAATCCAATCCCTCGATGCCAGTATAGTGAAAAATTAATTAATATCTCGTCGCCCACAACGCGGACTGTATATACGAACTAATCGCAGCTGAAAACTTAAATAAGATAGTCCTCGTTCCTCCTTTTGCTTAAAAATAATATATCCTACGGATATCTTATATCATAATCCAATCCCTCGATGCCCGTATAGTGAAAAATTAATTAATATCTCGTCGCCTACAACGCGGACTGTATATACGAACTAATCGCAGCTGAAAACTTAAATAAGATAGTCCTCGTTCCTCCTTTTGCTTAAAAATAATATATCCTACGGATATCTTATATCATAATCCAATCCCTCGTTGCCAGTAGTGAAAAATTAATTAATATCTCGTCGCCCACAACGCGGACTGTATATACGAACTAATCGCAGCTGAAAACTTAAATAAGATAGTCCTCGTTCCTCCTTTTGCTTAAAAATAATATATCCTACGGATATCTTATATCATAATCCAATCCCTCGATGCCAGTATAGTGAAAAATTAATTAATATCTCGTCGCCTACAACGCGGACTGTATATACGAACTAATCGCAGCTGAAAACTTAAATAAGATAGTCCTCGTTCCTCCTTTTGCTTAAAAATAATATATTCTACGGATATCTTATATCATAATCCAATCCCTCGATGCCAGTATAGTGAAAAATTAATTAATATCTCGTCGCCTACAACGCGGACTGTATATACGAACTAATCGCAGCTGAAAACTTAAATAAGATAGTCCTCGTTCCTCCTTTTGCTTAAAAATAATATATCCTACGGATATCTTATATCATAATCCAATCCCTCGATGCCAGTATAGTGAAAAATTAATTAATATCTCGTCGCCTACAACGCGGACTGTATATACGAACTAGACGCAGCTGAAAACTTAAATAAGATAGTCCTCGTTCCTCCTTTTGCTTAAAAATAACATATTCTACGGATATCTTATATCATAATCCAATCCCTCGATGCCCGTATAGTGAAAAATTAATTAATATCTCGTCGCCTACAACGCGGACTGTATATACGAACTAATCGCAGCTGAAAACTTAAATAAGATAGTCCTCGTTCCTCCTTTTGCTTAAAAATAATATATCCTACGGATATCTTATATCATAATCCAATCCCTCGATGCCAGTATAGTGAAAAATTAATTAATATCTCGTCGCCTACAACGCGGACTGTATATACGAACTAATCGCAGCTGAAAACTTAAATAAGATAGTCCTCGTTCCTCCTTTTGCTTAAAAATAATATATCCTACGGATATCTTATATCATAATCCAATCCCTCGATGCCAGTATAGTGAAAAATTAATTAATATCTCGTCGCCTACAACGCGGACTGTATATACGAACTAATCGCAGCTGAAAACTTAAATAAGATAGTCCTCGTTCCTCCTTTTGCTTAAAAATAATATATCCTACGGATATCTTATATCATAATCCAATCCCTCGATGCCAGTATAGTGAAAAATTAATTAATATCTCGTCGCCTACAACGCGGACTGTATATACGAACTAATCGCAGCTGAAAACTTAAATAAGATAGTCCTCGTTCCTCCTTTTGCTTAAAAATAATATATTCTACGGATATCTTATATCATAATCCAATCCCTCGATGCCAGTATAGTGAAAAATTAATTAATATCTCGTCGCCTACAACGCGGACTGTATATACGAACTAATCGCAGCTGAAAACTTAAATAAGATAGTCCTCGTTCCTCCTTTTGCTTAAAAATAATATATCCTACGGATATCTTATATCATAATCCAATCCCTCGATGCCAGTATAGTGAAAAATTAATTAATATCTCGTCGCCTACAACGCGGACTGTATATACGAACTAATCGCAGCTGAAAACTTAAATAAGATAGTCCTCGTTCCTCCTTTTGCTTAAAAATAATATATCCTACGGATATCTTATATCATAATCCAATCCCTCGATGCCAGTATAGTGAAAAATTAATTAATATCTCGTCGCCTACAACGCGGACTGTATATACGAACTAATCGCAGCCGAAAACTTAGATAGGATAGTCCTCGTTCCTCCTTTTGCTTAAAAATAATATATCCTACGGATATCTTATATCATAATCCAATCCCTCGTTGCCAGTATAGTGAAAAATTAATTAATATCTCGTCGCCTACAACGCGGACTGTATATACGAACTAATCGCAGCTGAAAACTTAAATAAGATAGTCCTCGTTCCTCCTTTTGCTTAAAAATAATATATCCTACGGATATCTTATATCATAATCCAATCCCTCGATGCCAGTATAGTGAAAAATTAATTAATATCTCGTCGCCCACAACGCGGACTGTATATACGAACTAATCGCAGCTGAAAACTTAAATAAGATAGTCCTCGTTCCTCCTTTTGCTTAAAAATAATATATCCTACGGATATCTTATATCATAATCCAATCCCTCGATGCCAGTATAGTGAAAAATTAATTAATATCTCGTCGCCCACAACGCGGACTGTATATACGAACTAATCGCAGCTGAAAACTTAAATAAGATAGTCCTCGTTCCTCCTTTTGCTTAAAAATAATATATTCTACGGATATCTTATATCATAATCCAATCCCTCGTTGCCAGTATAGTGAAAAATTAATTAATATCTCGTCGCCTACAACGCGGACTGTATATTCGAACTAATCGCAGCTGAAAACTTAAATAAGATAGTCCTCGTTCCTCCTTTTGCTTAAAAATAATATATCCTACGGATATCTTATATCATAATCCAATCCCTCGATGGCAGTATAGTGAAAAATTAATTAATATCTCGTCGCCCACAACGCGGACTGTATATACGAACTAATCGCAGCTGAAAACTTAAATAAGATAGTCCTCGTTCCTCCTTTTGCTTAAAAATAATATATCCTACGGATATCTTATATCATAATCCAATCCCTCGTTGCCAGTATAGTGAAAAATTAATTAATATCTCGTCGCCTACAACGCGGACTGTATATTCGAACTAATCGCAGCTGAAAACTTAAATAAGATAGTCCTCGTTCCTCCTTTTGCTTAAAAATAATATATCCTACGGATATCTTATATCATAATCCAATCCCTCGATGCCAGTATAGTGAAAAATTAATTAATATCTCGTCGCCCACAACGCGGACTGTATATACGAACTAATCGCAGCTGAAAACTTAAATAAGATAGTCCTCGTTCCTCCTTTTGCTTAAAAATAATATATTCTACGGATATCTTATATCATAATCCAATCCCTCGTTGCCAGTATAGTGAAAAATTAATTAATATCTCGTCGCCTACAACGCGGACTGTATATACGAACTAATCGCAGCTGAAAACTTAAATAAGATAGTCCTCGTTCCTCCTTTTGCTTAAAAATAATATATCCTACGGATATCTTATATCATAATCCAATCCCTCGATGGCAGTATAGTGAAAAATTAATTAATATCTCGTCGCCCACAACGCGGACTGTATATACGAACTAATCGCAGCTGAAAACTTAAATAAGATAGTCCTCGTTCCTCCTTTTGCTTAAAAATAATATATCCTACGGATATCTTATATCATAATCCAATCCCTCGATGCCAGTATAGTGAAAAATTAATTAATATCTCGTCGCCCACAACGCGGACTGTATATTCGAACTAATCGCAGCTGAAAACTTAAATAAGATAGTCCTCGTTCCTCCTTTTGCTTAAAAATAATATATCCTACGGATATCTTATATCATAATCCAATCCCTCGATGCCAGTATAGTGAAAAATTAATTAATATCTCGTCGCCCACAACGCGGACTGTATATACGAACTAATCGCAGCTGAAAACTTAAATAAGATAGTCCTCGTTCCTCCTTTTGCTTAAAAATAATATATTCTACGGATATCTTATATCATAATCCAATCCCTCGTTGCCAGTATAGTGAAAAATTAATTAATATCTCGTCGCCTACAACGCGGACTGTATATTCGAACTAATCGCAGCTGAAAACTTAAATAAGATAGTCCTCGTTCCTCCTTTTGCTTAAAAATAATATATACTACGGATATCTTATATCATAATCCAATCCCTCGATGGCAGTATAGTGAAAAATTAATTAATATCTCGTCGCCCACAACGCGGACTGTATATACGAACTAATCGCAGCTGAAAACTTAAATAAGATAGTCCTCGTTCCTCCTTTTGCTTAAAAATAATATATCCTACGGATATCTTATATCATAATCCAATCCCTCGATGCCAGTATAGTGAAAAATTAATTAATATCTCGTCGCCCACAACGCGGACTGTATATACGAACTAATCGCAGCTGAAAACTTAAATAAGATAGTCCTCGTTCCTCCTTTTGCTTAAAAATAATATATCCTACGGATATCTTATATCATAATCCAATCCCTCGATGGCAGTATAGTGAAAAATTAATTAATATCTCGTCGCCCACAACGCGGACTGTATATACGAACTAATCGCAGCTGAAAACTTAAATAAGATAGTCCTCGTTCCTCCTTTTGCTTAAAAATAATATATTCTACGGATATCTTATATCATAATCCAATCCCTCGTTGCCAGTATAGTGAAAAATTAATTAATATCTCGTCGCCTACAACGCGGACTGTATATTCGAACTAATCGCAGCTGAAAACTTAAATAAGATAGTCCTCGTTCCTCCTTTTGCTTAAAAATAATATATCCTACGGATATCTTATATCATAATCCAATCCCTCGATGGCAGTATAGTGAAAAATTAATTAATATCTCGTCGCCCACAACGCGGACTGTATATACGAACTAATCGCAGCTGAAAACTTAAATAAGATAGTCCTCGTTCCTCCTTTTGCTTAAAAATAATATATCCTACGGATATCTTATATCATAATCCAATCCCTCGATGCCAGTATAGTGAAAAATTAATTAATATCTCGTCGCCCACAACGCGGACTGTATATACGAACTAATCGCAGCTGAAAACTTAAATAAGATAGTCCTCGTTCCTCCTTTTGCTTAAAAATAATATATCCTACGGATATCTTATATCATAATCCAATCCCTCGATGCCAGTATAGTGAAAAATTAATTAATATCTCGTCGCCCACAACGCGGACTGTATATACGAACTAATCGCAGCTGAAAACTTAAATAAGATAGTCCTCGTTCCTCCTTTTGCTTAAAAATAATATATTCTACGGATATCTTATATCATAATCCAATCCCTCGTTGCCAGTATAGTGAAAAATTAATTAATATCTCGTCGCCTACAACGCGGACTGTATATTCGAACTAATCGCAGCTGAAAACTTAAATAAGATAGTCCTCGTTCCTCCTTTTGCTTAAAAATAATATATCCTACGGATATCTTATATCATAATCCAATCCCTCGATGGCAGTATAGTGAAAAATTAATTAATATCTCGTCGCCCACAACGCGGACTGTATATACGAACTAATCGCAGCTGAAAACTTAAATAAGATAGTCCTCGTTCCTCCTTTTGCTTAAAAATAACATATTCTACGGATATCTTATATCATAATCCAATCCCTCGATGCCAGTATAGTGAAAAATTAATTAATATCTCGTCGCCTACAACGCGGACTGTATATACGAACTAATCGCAGCTGAAAACTTAAATAAGATAGTCCTCGTTCCTCCTTTTGCTTAAAAATAATATATCCTACGGATATCTTATATCATAATCCAATCCCTCGATGCCAGTATAGTGAAAAATTAATTAATATCTCGTCGCCCACAACGCGGACTGTATATACGAACTAATCGCAGCTGAAAACTTAAATAAGATAGTCCTCGTTCCTCCTTTTGCTTAAAAATAATATATCCTACGGATATCTTATATCATAATCCAATCCCTCGTTGCCAGTATAGTGAAAAATTAATTAATATCTCGTCGCCCACAACGCGGACTGTATATACGAACTAATCGCAGCTGAAAACTTAAATAAGATAGTCCTCGTTCCTCCTTTTGCTTAAAAATAATATATTCTACGGATATCTTATATCATAATCCAATCCCTCGTTGCCAGTATAGTGAAAAATTAATTAATATCTCGTCGCCTACAACGCGGACTGTATATTCGAACTAATCGCAGCTGAAAACTTAAATAAGATAGTCCTCGTTCCTCCTTTTGCTTAAAAATAATATATCCTACGGATATCTTATATCATAATCCAATCCCTCGATGGCAGTATAGTGAAAAATTAATTAATATCTCGTCGCCCACAACGCGGACTGTATATACGAACTAATCGCAGCTGAAAACTTAAATAAGATAGTCCTCGTTCCTCCTTTTGCTTAAAAATAATATATCCTACGGATATCTTATATCATAATCCAATCCCTCGATGCCAGTATAGTGAAAAATTAATTAATATCTCGTCGCCCACAACGCGGACTGTATATACGAACTAATCGCAGCTGAAAACTTAAATAAGATAGTCCTCGTTCCTCCTTTTGCTTAAAAATAATATATCCTACGGATATCTTATATCATAATCCAATCCCTCGATGCCAGTATAGTGAAAAATTAATTAATATCTCGTCGCCCACAACGCGGACTGTATATACGAACTAATCGCAGCTGAAAACTTAAATAAGATAGTCCTCGTTCCTCCTTTTGCTTAAAAATAATATATTCTACGGATATCTTATATCATAATCCAATCCCTCGTTGCCAGTATAGTGAAAAATTAATTAATATCTCGTCGCCTACAACGCGGACTGTATATTCGAACTAATCGCAGCTGAAAACTTAAATAAGATAGTCCTCGTTCCTCCTTTTGCTTAAAAATAATATATCCTACGGATATCTTATATCATAATCCAATCCCTCGATGGCAGTATAGTGAAAAATTAATTAATATCTCGTCGCCCACAACGCGGACTGTATATACGAACTAATCGCAGCTGAAAACTTAAATAAGATAGTCCTCGTTCCTCCTTTTGCTTAAAAATAATATATCCTACGGATATCTTATATCATAATCCAATCCCTCGATGCCAGTATAGTGAAAAATTAATTAATATCTCGTCGCCCACAACGCGGACTGTATATACGAACTAATCGCAGCTGAAAACTTAAATAAGATAGTCCTCGTTCCTCCTTTTGCTTAAAAATAATATATCCTACGGATATCTTATATCATAATCCAATCCCTCGATGCCAGTATAGTGAAAAATTAATTAATATCTCGTCGCCCACAACGCGGACTGTATATACGAACTAATCGCAGCTGAAAACTTAAATAAGATAGTCCTCGTTCCTCCTTTTGCTTAAAAATAATATATTCTACGGATATCTTATATCATAATCCAATCCCTCGTTGCCAGTATAGTGAAAAATTAATTAATATCTCGTCGCCTACAACGCGGACTGTATATTCGAACTAATCGCAGCTGAAAACTTAAATAAGATAGTCCTCGTTCCTCCTTTTGCTTAAAAATAATATATCCTACGGATATCTTATATCATAATCCAATCCCTCGATGGCAGTATAGTGAAAAATTAATTAATATCTCGTCGCCCACAACGCGGACTGTATATACGAACTAATCGCAGCTGAAAACTTAAATAAGATAGTCCTCGTTCCTCCTTTTGCTTAAAAATAACATATTCTACGGATATCTTATATCATAATCCAATCCCTCGATGCCAGTATAGTGAAAAATTAATTAATATCTCGTCGCCTACAACGCGGACTGTATATACGAACTAATCGCAGCTGAAAACTTAAATAAGATAGTCCTCGTTCCTCCTTTTGCTTAAAAATAATATATTCTACGGATATCTTATATCATAATCCAATCCCTCGTTGCCAGTATAGTGAAAAGTAGTTGTACAAACTAAAATAGCTGTAACTTAGAGAAGATAGATCTATTCGCGTCTCCAAATTATATAAATATTCCGATGTCTACGTCGCGGTTAACCTAATCAGCCCACGTATTATGCTCTAAATATTATTAATATATAAATATTAGGGTGTCCCTTATTTTCATCATTTTTCGAAATTTTGGAGCACGCCCCCTAGATCGATTCTTCATTTGAAAAAATGAATTTTGGCGCAAAAAAAAATGTTCTATCTTATCATTAACACGTGCGTGCAAGCACGAGATTTTTTAAATGCAAATAACATGGGATATCGCTGGATTTTCAGTTATAAGTTTTTTCAACCTTACATGTTGAATATTTCCGAGTATAAACTATGGGATGTTGTTGAAGGACGATGCATTTACATGGAAAAATATTTATATCTGACATATGATAGGGTATTTCGGTACAGTAGGGGGCCATGTGAAATAATCCAAGAAAATTCGGGATTTTTATTACAAATTCTTAACATTAAATTATTTTTATTATTATTAATTTTTTTTATTATTATTTTTTTTTAAATTATTTTTATCGATATATACGAATATGTAGAAAACTTAAGAAATTAAAGCGTTTTCGTTAGTAGGTTCATATTGCCCCCTACTGCACCGACATACCCTATCATATGTCAGATATAAATATTTTTCCATGTAAATGCATCGTCCTTCAACAACATCCCATAGTTTATACTCGGAAATATTCAACATGTAAGGTTGAAAAAACTTATAACTGAAAATCCAGCGATATCCCATGTTATTTGCATTTAAAAAATCTCGTGCTTGCACGCACGTGTTAATGATAAGATAGAACATTTTTTTTTGCGCCAAAATTCATTTTTTCAAATGAAGAATCGATCTAGGGGGCGTGCTCCAAAATTTCGAAAAATGATGAAAATAAGGGACACCCTAATAAATATATTGATTACCTACTTCGTCTGAAATCTGTAACTTAAGTAAGATAGACCTAATTCGTCGCGTATCTATATCGTACATATATATAAATATGCTAATCTCACAGAAGCCAAAAAACAAATCGACGAAAGGCGGAACAAAAAAATCATTTCAAATAATGAATCATTCAAATAATTGAACTACATAGAAGATGCAGTATGATTAAAAATAGTGTTATAATCAACGGCTTACCTTTCATTCAATGTATCAGTGGGGTTAGATCCGTATCGACAGCCCAGCCACTCCCATATCTGCATTCCAAAATATCCCCAACATCTTGCTGCACTCTGTCTCTGCAATCACAAGAAATATTCGCGTGACATTAGCACAGTCAGTCAGATCTTGGTTAAGTGAAGAAGAGACCCGATTATCTTAGAATTTTCTTCAAATATAAACAACTGTTGGTCTGTAAATATACCTATGTATATTGTGTATTTACGTTGTTTGACCATTCTCGTTTCATATATAATTATACGAACGCAGTGAAACTATTCTAAAACATCGTTCATTCTAATCACGTCTGACTATAATTCGTTCGAAAGATACACGATTGTTCGCTACTCGCAATTAGAAACAATATCGGCGTCCAAGTACCGAAAAACACGAAGACAGGACGCGAAAATACATAATACATTCATATCATTTTCATAACGATATTTTCACATGAAAAAATAAACGTTGGAAATCACATGTGTAGGTGACAATTCGAGTCGGACAATAATTGAACTTCATTAAAGAGGTAAAATGCAATTGAAATTGCTGTTTACCTTTCATTGCATTCATCGGTGAGATTGGATTTGTATAATGTGCCTCTGCAATCTGTTCCCATGCATTTCAGCAGCGTCTCTAGCATTTGGTACTCGGATATTCGTTTTCATCCCTTCTTCTCCAGGATCCTCGACAGTCCCAGCTTCGCCGACAGCTTTCCATGCAACTCGGTCAGGATGAATTTTTTTTATCCAGGATGGAGCAAGACACACATGAAACATAAAGAAACGGATAGGCATCAGAAGGATGAACGGAACAAATTATCGATGAGTTGACCCTTATTTGACGATCACGATTTGATCCTGTGTTAATTTTGGAGCTTAAATAAAATAGTCCTCGTTCCTTTCCGCCAGTAGTGAAAAATAAATGGACAAACTAAAATAGCTGTAACTTAGAGAAGATAGATATATTGGTGGCGTGTCTCCAAATTATCGAAATATTCCGATGTCTACGTCGCGGTTGACCTAATTAACCCGCTACCTGACAAGACGAGTGTGTAATTAATTAATATCTCGTCGCCTACAACGCGGACTGTATATACGAACTAATCGCAGCTGAAAACTTAAATAAGATAGTCCTCGTTCCTCCTTTTGCTTAAAAATAATATATCCTACGGATATCTTATATCATAATCCAATCCCTCGATGCCAGTATAGTGAAAAATTAATTAATATCTCGTCGCCTACAACGCGGACTGTATATACGAACTAATCGCAGCTGAAAACTTAAATAAGATAGTCCTCGTTCCTCCTTTTGCTTAAAAATAATATATTCTACGGATATCTTATATCATAATCCAATCCCTCGATGCCAATATAGTGAAAAATTAATTAATATCTCGTCGCCTACAACGCGGACTGTATATACGAACTAATCGCAGCTGAAAACTTAAATAAGATAGTCCTCGTTCCTCCTTTTGCTTAAAAATAATATATCCTACGGATATCTTATATCATAATCCAATCCCTCGTTGCCAGTAGTGAAAAATTAATTAATATCTCGTCGCCCACAACGCGGACTGTATATACGAACTAATCGCAGCTGAAAACTTAAATAAGATAGTCCTCGTTCCTCCTTTTGCTTAAAAATAACATATTCTACGGATATCTTATATCATAATCCAATCCCTCGATGCCAGTATAGTGAAAAATTAATTAATATCTCGTCGCCTACAACGCGGACTGTATATACGAACTAATCGCAGCTGAAAACTTAAATAAGATAGTCCTCGTTCCTCCTTTTGCTTAAAAATAATATATCCTACGGATATCTTATATCATAATCCAATCCCTCGTTGCCAGTAGTGAAAAATTAATTAATATCTCGTCGCCCACAACGCGGACTGTATATACGAACTAATCGCAGCTGAAAACTTAAATAAGATAGTCCTCGTTCCTCCTTTTGCTTAAAAATAACATATTCTACGGATATCTTATATCATAATCCAATCCCTCGATGCCAGTATAGTGAAAAATTAATTATTATCTCGTCGCCTACAACGCGGACTGTATATACGAACTAATCGCAGCTGAAAACTTAAATAAGATAGTCCTCGTTCCTCCTTTTGCTTAGAAATAATATATTCTACGGATATCTTATATCATAATCCAATCCCTCGATGCCAGTATAGTGAAAAATTAATTAATATCTCGTCGCCTACAACGCGGACTGTATATACGAACTAATCGCAGCTGAAAACTTAAATAAGATAGTCCTCGTTCCTCCTTTTGCTTAAAAATAATATATTCTACGGATATCTTATATCCTAATCCAATCCCTCGTTGCCAGTATAGTGAAAAATAGTTGTACAAACTAAAATAGCTGTAACTTAGAGAAGATAGATCCATTGGTGGCGTGTCTCCAAATTATCGAAATATTCCGATGTCCACGTCGCGGTTTACCTAATTAGCCGACTTATAATACTCTAAATATTATTGATATATAAATATATCCATTACCTACTCCATCTGAAACTTAAGTAAGATAGACCTATAACTCGGGACAGCGGGTTCGTTAATCCCGTCACGTATGACGTGCCCTGCCGTTTCTATATAACTAATGATTTTAATAATTGCAGCATGTCTAAATGAGTCTCAATTAATCCCTCGTTGCCAGTAACGTAAAATGAATATCTCAACTAATTTCTAAAACCTAAAGAACATATAGCACCGATGTGCGTTTCTACAAAACTCGGGTTGAGCAGGTTCGTGGGGCCCGTCACGTATAGAATATGCTGTGCATTTTTGTCTTATGGACTGAAAACCTACCGAAACAGACGATCGAACTAACTCATCGCAAGTAGCCAAGAGAGAGATGTACCAAGCACATGCAAAGCAATCTATGCCTCGAAAGAAGTTGTTACACCATTGCTAGTGCGTGTATGCCCTTCGCCAGGGGTATTATTTCAGCCCCGAAGTAGCCTCTACGCCCCAGCATGGTGTTTTAACTCCTATCAAGGCGTTTACAGAAAAAAAAAGCATGCAGATAAAAAAGCAGAAGCAGAAGTAGAACCAGAAGCAAAAGCAAAGGCTACTTGGATGAAATGAGTTCGGATTCTCGCGCTGATAACTGATCGAACTAATTCCCGAAACTTGGATGAAATACTCTTACGAATCGCGGATTATAAATTGATATCTCGTTGCCTGTCACGCGAAATAGATATACGAACTAATTGCTGGGAACTTAAATAAGATAGTCCTCGTTCCTCCTTTTGCTTAAAAATAATATATCCTACGGATATCTTATATCATAATCCAATCCCTCGATGCCAGTATAGTGAAAAATTAATTAATATCTCGTCGCCTACAACGCGGACTGTATATACGAACTAATCGCAGCTGAAAACTTAAATAAGATAGTCCTCGTTCCTCCTTTTGCTTAAAAATAATATATCCTACGGATATCTTATATCATAATCCAATCCCTCGATGCCAGTATAGTGAAAAATTAATTAATATCTCGTCGCCTACAACGCGGACTGTATATACGAACTAATCGCAGCTGAAAACTTAAATAAGATAGTCCTCGTTCCTCCTTTTGATTAAAAATAACATATTCTACGGATATCTTATATCATAATCCAATCCCTCGATGCCAGTATAGTGAAAAATTAATTAATATCTCGTCGCCTACAACGCGGACTGTATATACGAACTAATCGCAGCTGAAAACTTAAATAAGATAGTCCTCGTTCCTCCTTTTGCTTAAAAATAATATATTCTACGGATATCTTATATCATAATCCAATCCCTCGATGCCAGTATAGTGAAAAATTAATTAATATCTCGTCGCCTACAACGCGGACTGTATATACGAACTAATCGCAGCTGAAAACTTAAATAAGATAGTCCTCGTTCCTCCTTTTGCTTAAAAATAATATATCCTACGGATATCTTATATCATAATCCAATCCCTCGATGCCAGTATAGTGAAAAATTAATTAATATCTCGTCGCCTACAACGCGGACTGTATATACGAACTAATCGCAGCTGAAAACTTAAATAAGATAGTCCTCGTTCCTCCTTTTGCTTAGAAATAATATATTCTACGGATATCTTATATCATAATCCAATCCCTCGTCACCAGTATAGTGAAAAATTAATTAATATCTCGTCGCCTACAACGCGGACTGTATATACGAACTAATCGCAGCTGAAAACTTAAATAAGATAGTCCTCGTTCCTCCTTTTGCTTAAAAATAATATATCCTACGGATATCTTATATCATAATCCAATCCCTCGATGCCAGTATAGTGAAAAATTAATTAATATCTCGTCGCCTACAACGCGGACTGTATATACGAACTAATCGCAGCTGAAAACTTAAATAAGATAGTCCTCGTTCCTCCTTTTGCTTAAAAATAATATATCCTACGGATATCTTATATCATAATCCAATCCCTCGATGCCCGTATAGTGAAAAATTAATTAATATCTCGTCGCCTACAACGCGGACTGTATATACGAACTAATCGCAGCTGAAAACTTAAATAAGATAGTCCTCGTTCCTCCTTTTGCTTAAAAATAATATATCCTACGGATATCTTATATCATAATCCAATCCCTCGATGCCAGTATAGTGAAAAATTAATTAATATCTCGTCGCCTACAACGCGGACTGTATATACGAACTAATCGCAGCTGAAAACTTAAATAAGATAGTCCTCGTTCCTCCTTTTGCTTAAAAATAATATATCCTACGGATATCTTATATCATAATCCAATCCCTCGATGCCAGTATAGTGAAAAATTAATTAATATCTCGTCGCCTACAACGCGGACTGTATATACGAACTAATCGCAGCTGAAAACTTAAATAAGATAGTCCTCGTTCCTCCTTTTGCTTAAAAATAATATATTCTACGGATATCTTATATCATAATCCAATCCCTCGATGCCAGTATAGTGAAAAATTAATTAATATCTCGTCGCCTACAACGCGGACTGTATATACGAACTAATCGCAGCTGAAAACTTAAATAAGATAGTCCTCGTTCCTCCTTTTGCTTAAAAATAATATATCCTACGGATATCTTATATCATAATCCAATCCCTCGATGCCAGTATAGTGAAAAATTAATTAATATCTCGTCGCCTACAACGCGGACTGTATATACGAACTAATCGCAGCTGAAAACTTAAATAAGATAGTCCTCGTTCCTCCTTTTGCTTAAAAATAATATATCCTACGGATATCTTATATCATAATCCAATCCCTCGATGCCAGTATAGTGAAAAATTAATTAATATCTCGTCGCCTACAACGCGGACTGTATATACGAACTAATCGCAGCCGAAAACTTAGATAGGATAGTCCTCGTTCCTCCTTTTGCTTAAAAATAATATATCCTACGGATATCTTATATCATAATCCAATCCCTCGTTGCCAGTATAGTGAAAAATTAATTAATATCTCGTCGCCTACAACGCGGACTGTATATACGAACTAATCGCAGCTGAAAACTTAAATAAGATAGTCCTCGTTCCTCCTTTTGCTTAAAAATAATATATCCTACGGATATCTTATATCATAATCCAATCCCTCGATGCCAGTATAGTGAAAAATTAATTAATATCTCGTCGCCCACAACGCGGACTGTATATACGAACTAATCGCAGCTGAAAACTTAAATAAGATAGTCCTCGTTCCTCCTTTTGCTTAAAAATAATATATTCTACGGATATCTTATATCATAATCCAATCCCTCGTTGCCAGTATAGTGAAAAATTAATTAATATCTCGTCGCCTACAACGCGGACTGTATATTCGAACTAATCGCAGCTGAAAACTTAAATAAGATAGTCCTCGTTCCTCCTTTTGCTTAAAAATAATATATCCTACGGATATCTTATATCATAATCCAATCCCTCGATGGCAGTATAGTGAAAAATTAATTAATATCTCGTCGCCCACAACGCGGACTGTATATACGAACTAATCGCAGCTGAAAACTTAAATAAGATAGTCCTCGTTCCTCCTTTTGCTTAAAAATAATATATCCTACGGATATCTTATATCATAATCCAATCCCTCGTTGCCAGTATAGTGAAAAATTAATTAATATCTCGTCGCCTACAACGCGGACTGTATATTCGAACTAATCGCAGCTGAAAACTTAAATAAGATAGTCCTCGTTCCTCCTTTTGCTTAAAAATAATATATCCTACGGATATCTTATATCATAATCCAATCCCTCGATGCCAGTATAGTGAAAAATTAATTAATATCTCGTCGCCCACAACGCGGACTGTATATACGAACTAATCGCAGCTGAAAACTTAAATAAGATAGTCCTCGTTCCTCCTTTTGCTTAAAAATAATATATTCTACGGATATCTTATATCATAATCCAATCCCTCGTTGCCAGTATAGTGAAAAATTAATTAATATCTCGTCGCCTACAACGCGGACTGTATATTCGAACTAATCGCAGCTGAAAACTTAAATAAGATAGTCCTCGTTCCTCCTTTTGCTTAAAAATAATATATCCTACGGATATCTTATATCATAATCCAATCCCTCGATGGCAGTATAGTGAAAAATTAATTAATATCTCGTCGCCCACAACGCGGACTGTATATACGAACTAATCGCAGCTGAAAACTTAAATAAGATAGTCCTCGTTCCTCCTTTTGCTTAAAAATAATATATCCTACGGATATCTTATATCATAATCCAATCCCTCGATGGCAGTATAGTGAAAAATTAATTAATATCTCGTCGCCCACAACGCGGACTGTATATACGAACTAATCGCAGCTGAAAACTTAAATAAGATAGTCCTCGTTCCTCCTTTTGCTTAAAAATAATATATTCTACGGATATCTTATATCATAATCCAATCCCTCGATGCCAGTATAGTGAAAAATTAATTAATATCTCGTCGCCCACAACGCGGACTGTATATACGAACTAATCGCAGCTGAAAACTTAAATAAGATAGTCCTCGTTCCTCCTTTTGCTTAAAAATAATATATTCTACGGATATCTTATATCATAATCCAATCCCTCGATGCCAGTATAGTGAAAAATTAATTAATATCTCGTCGCCTACAACGCGGACTGTATATTCGAACTAATCGCAGCTGAAAACTTAAATAAGATAGTCCTCGTTCCTCCTTTTGCTTAAAAATAATATATCCTACGGATATCTTATATCATAATCCAATCCCTCGATGGCAGTATAGTGAAAAATTAATTAATATCTCGTCGCCCACAACGCGGACTGTATATACGAACTAATCGCAGCTGAAAACTTAAATAAGATAGTCCTCGTTCCTCCTTTTGCTTAAAAATAATATATCCTACGGATATCTTATATCATAATCCAATCCCTCGATGCCAGTATAGTGAAAAATTAATTAATATCTCGTCGCCCACAACGCGGACTGTATATACGAACTAATCGCAGCTGAAAACTTAAATAAGATAGTCCTCGTTCCTCCTTTTGCTTAAAAATAATATATCCTACGGATATCTTATATCATAATCCAATCCCTCGATGCCAGTATAGTGAAAAATTAATTAATATCTCGTCGCCCACAACGCGGACTGTATATACGAACTAATCGCAGCTGAAAACTTAAATAAGATAGTCCTCGTTCCTCCTTTTGCTTAAAAATAATATATTCTACGGATATCTTATATCATAATCCAATCCCTCGTTGCCAGTATAGTGAAAAATTAATTAATATCTCGTCGCCTACAACGCGGACTGTATATTCGAACTAATCGCAGCTGAAAACTTAAATAAGATAGTCCTCGTTCCTCCTTTTGCTTAAAAATAATATATCCTACGGATATCTTATATCATAATCCAATCCCTCGATGGCAGTATAGTGAAAAATTAATTAATATCTCGTCGCCCACAACGCGGACTGTATATACGAACTAATCGCAGCTGAAAACTTAAATAAGATAGTCCTCGTTCCTCCTTTTGCTTAAAAATAATATATTCTACGGATATCTTATATCATAATCCAATCCCTCGATGCCAGTATAGTGAAAAATTAATTAATATCTCGTCGCCCACAACGCGGACTGTATATACGAACTAATCGCAGCTGAAAACTTAAATAAGATAGTCCTCGTTCCTCCTTTTGCTTAAAAATAATATATCCTACGGATATCTTATATCATAATCCAATCCCTCGATGCCAGTATAGTGAAAAATTAATTAATATCTCGTCGCCCACAACGCGGACTGTATATACGAACTAATCGCAGCTGAAAACTTAAATAAGATAGTCCTCGTTCCTCCTTTTGCTTAAAAATAATATATTCTACGGATATCTTATATCATAATCCAATCCCTCGTTGCCAGTATAGTGAAAAATTAATTAATATCTCGTCGCCTACAACGCGGACTGTATATTCGAACTAATCGCAGCTGAAAACTTAAATAAGATAGTCCTCGTTCCTCCTTTTGCTTAAAAATAATATATCCTACGGATATCTTATATCATAATCCAATCCCTCGATGGCAGTATAGTGAAAAATTAATTAATATCTCGTCGCCCACAACGCGGACTGTATATACGAACTAATCGCAGCTGAAAACTTAAATAAGATAGTCCTCGTTCCTCCTTTTGCTTAAAAATAATATATCCTACGGATATCTTATATCATAATCCAATCCCTCGATGCCAGTATAGTGAAAAATTAATTAATATCTCGTCGCCCACAACGCGGACTGTATATACGAACTAATCGCAGCTGAAAACTTAAATAAGATAGTCCTCGTTCCTCCTTTTGCTTAAAAATAATATATCCTACGGATATCTTATATCATAATCCAATCCCTCGATGCCAGTATAGTGAAAAATTAATTAATATCTCGTCGCCCACAACGCGGACTGTATATACGAACTAATCGCAGCTGAAAACTTAAATAAGATAGTCCTCGTTCCTCCATTTGCTTAAAAATAATATATTCTACGGATATCTTATATCATAATCCAATCCCTCGTTGCCAGTATAGTGAAAAATTAATTAATATCTCGTCGCCTACAACGCGGACTGTATATTCGAACTAATCGCAGCTGAAAACTTAAATAAGATAGTCCTCGTTCCTCCTTTTGCTTAAAAATAATATATCCTACGGATATCTTATATCATAATCCAATCCCTCGATGGCAGTATAGTGAAAAATTAATTAATATCTCGTCGCCCACAACGCGGACTGTATATACGAACTAATCGCAGCTGAAAACTTAAATAAGATAGTCCTCGTTCCTCCTTTTGCTTAAAAATAACATATTCTACGGATATCTTATATCATAATCCAATCCCTCGATGCCAGTATAGTGAAAAATTAATTAATATCTCGTCGCCTACAACGCGGACTGTATATACGAACTAATCGCAGCTGAAAACTTAAATAAGATAGTCCTCGTTCCTCCTTTTGCTTAAAAATAATATATTCTACGGATATCTTATATCATAATCCAATCCCTCGTTGCCAGTATAGTGAAAAGTAGTTGTACAAACTAAAATAGCTGTAACTTAGAGAAGATAGATCTATTCGCGTCTCCAAATTATATAAATATTCCGATGTCTACGTCGCGGTTAACCTAATCAGCCCACGTATTATGCTCTAAATATTATTAATATATAAATATTAGGGTGTCCCTTATTTTCATCATTTTTCGAAATTTTGGAGCACGCCCCCTAGATCGATTCTTCATTTGAAAAAATGAATTTTGGCGCAAAAAAAAATGTTCTATCTTATCATTAACACGTGCGTGCAAGCACGAGATTTTTTAAATGCAAATAACATGGGATATCGCTGGATTTTCAGTTATAAGTTTTTTCAACCTTACATGTTGAATATTTCCGAGTATAAACTATGGGATGTTGTTGAAGGACGATGCATTTACATGGAAAAATATTTATATCTGACATATGATAGGGTATTTCGGTACAGTAGGGGGCCATGTGAAATAATCCAAGAAAATTCGGGATTTTTATTACAAATTCTTAACATTAAATTATTTTTATTATTATTAATTTTTTTTATTATTATTTTTTTTTAAATTATTTTTATCGATATATACGAATATGTAGAAAACTTAAGAAATTAAAGCGTTTTCGTTAGTAGGTTCATATTGCCCCCTACTGCACCGACATACCCTATCATATGTCAGATATAAATATTTTTCCATGTAAATGCATCGTCCTTCAACAACATCCCATAGTTTATACTCGGAAATATTCAACATGTAAGGTTGAAAAAACTTATAACTGAAAATCCAGCGATATCCCATGTTATTTGCATTTAAAAAATCTCGTGCTTGCACGCACGTGTTAATGATAAGATAGAACATTTTTTTTTGCGCCAAAATTCATTTTTTCAAATGAAGAATCGATCTAGGGGGCGTGCTCCAAAATTTCGAAAAATGATGAAAATAAGGGACACCCTAATAAATATATTGATTACCTACTTCGTCTGAAATCTGTAACTTAAGTAAGATAGACCTAATTCGTCGCGTATCTATATCGTACATATATATAAATATGCTAATCTCACAGAAGCCAAAAAACAAATCGACGAAAGGCGGAACAAAAAAATCATTTCAAATAATGAATCATTCAAATAATTGAACTACATAGAAGATGCAGTATGATTAAAAATAGTGTTATAATCAACGGCTTACCTTTCATTCAATGTATCAGTGGGGTTAGATCCGTATCGACAGCCCAGCCACTCCCATATCTGCATTCCAAAATATCCCCAACATCTTGCTGCACTCTGTCTCTGCAATCACAAGAAATATTCGCGTGACATTAGCACAGTCAGTCAGATCTTGGTTAAGTGAAGAAGAGACCCGATTATCTTAGAATTTTCTTCAAATATAAACAACTGTTGGTCTGTAAATATACCTATGTATATTGTGTATTTACGTTGTTTGACCATTCTCGTTTCATATATAATTATACGAACGCAGTGAAACTATTCTAAAACATCGTTCATTCTAATCACGTCTGACTATAATTCGTTCGAAAGATACACGATTGTTCGCTACTCGCAATTAGAAACAATATCGGCGTCCAAGTACCGAAAAACACGAAGACAGGACGCGAAAATACATAATACATTCATATCATTTTCATAACGATATTTTCACATGAAAAAATAAACGTTGGAAATCACATGTGTAGGTGACAATTCGAGTCGGACAATAATTGAACTTCATTAAAGAGGTAAAATGCAATTGAAATTGCTGTTTACCTTTCATTGCATTCATCGGTGAGATTGGATTTGTATAATGTGCCTCTGCAATCTGTTCCCATGCATTTCAGCAGCGTCTCTAGCATTTGGTACTCGGATATTCGTTTTCATCCCTTCTTCTCCAGGATCCTCGACAGTCCCAGCTTCGCCGACAGCTTTCCATGCAACTCGGTCAGGATGAATTTTTTTTATCCAGGATGGAGCAAGACACACATGAAACATAAAGAAACGGATAGGCATCAGAAGGATGAACGGAACAAATTATCGATGAGTTGACCCTTATTTGACGATCACGATTTGATCCTGTGTTAATTTTGGAGCTTAAATAAAATAGTCCTCGTTCCTTTCCGCCAGTAGTGAAAAATAAATGGACAAACTAAAATAGCTGTAACTTAGAGAAGATAGATATATTGGTGGCGTGTCTCCAAATTATCGAAATATTCCGATGTCTACGTCGCGGTTGACCTAATTAACCCGCTACCTGACAAGACGAGTGTGTAATTAATTAATATCTCGTCGCCTACAACGCGGACTGTATATACGAACTAATCGCAGCTGAAAACTTAAATAAGATAGTCCTCGTTCCTCCTTTTGCTTAAAAATAATATATCCTACGGATATCTTATATCATAATCCAATCCCTCGATGCCAGTATAGTGAAAAATTAATTAATATCTCGTCGCCTACAACGCGGACTGTATATACGAACTAATCGCAGCTGAAAACTTAAATAAGATAGTCCTCGTTCCTCCTTTTGCTTAAAAATAATATATTCTACGGATATCTTATATCATAATCCAATCCCTCGATGCCAATATAGTGAAAAATTAATTAATATCTCGTCGCCTACAACGCGGACTGTATATACGAACTAATCGCAGCTGAAAACTTAAATAAGATAGTCCTCGTTCCTCCTTTTGCTTAAAAATAATATATCCTACGGATATCTTATATCATAATCCAATCCCTCGTTGCCAGTAGTGAAAAATTAATTAATATCTCGTCGCCCACAACGCGGACTGTATATACGAACTAATCGCAGCTGAAAACTTAAATAAGATAGTCCTCGTTCCTCCTTTTGCTTAAAAATAACATATTCTACGGATATCTTATATCATAATCCAATCCCTCGATGCCAGTATAGTGAAAAATTAATTAATATCTCGTCGCCTACAACGCGGACTGTATATACGAACTAATCGCAGCTGAAAACTTAAATAAGATAGTCCTCGTTCCTCCTTTTGCTTAAAAATAATATATCCTACGGATATCTTATATCATAATCCAATCCCTCGTTGCCAGTAGTGAAAAATTAATTAATATCTCGTCGCCCACAACGCGGACTGTATATACGAACTAATCGCAGCTGAAAACTTAAATAAGATAGTCCTCGTTCCTCCTTTTGCTTAAAAATAACATATTCTACGGATATCTTATATCATAATCCAATCCCTCGATGCCAGTATAGTGAAAAATTAATTATTATCTCGTCGCCTACAACGCGGACTGTATATACGAACTAATCGCAGCTGAAAACTTAAATAAGATAGTCCTCGTTCCTCCTTTTGCTTAGAAATAATATATTCTACGGATATCTTATATCATAATCCAATCCCTCGATGCCAGTATAGTGAAAAATTAATTAATATCTCGTCGCCTACAACGCGGACTGTATATACGAACTAATCGCAGCTGAAAACTTAAATAAGATAGTCCTCGTTCCTCCTTTTGCTTAAAAATAATATATTCTACGGATATCTTATATCCTAATCCAATCCCTCGTTGCCAGTATAGTGAAAAATAGTTGTACAAACTAAAATAGCTGTAACTTAGAGAAGATAGATCCATTGGTGGCGTGTCTCCAAATTATCGAAATATTCCGATGTCCACGTCGCGGTTTACCTAATTAGCCGACTTATAATACTCTAAATATTATTGATATATAAATATATCCATTACCTACTCCATCTGAAACTTAAGTAAGATAGACCTATAACTCGGGACAGCGGGTTCGTTAATCCCGTCACGTATGACGTGCCCTGCCGTTTCTATATAACTAATGATTTTAATAATTGCAGCATGTCTAAATGAGTCTCAATTAATCCCTCGTTGCCAGTAACGTAAAATGAATATCTCAACTAATTTCTAAAACCTAAAGAACATATAGCACCGATGTGCGTTTCTACAAAACTCGGGTTGAGCAGGTTCGTGGGGCCCGTCACGTATAGAATATGCTGTGCATTTTTGTCTTATGGACTGAAAACCTACCGAAACAGACGATCGAACTAACTCATCGCAAGTAGCCAAGAGAGAGATGTACCAAGCACATGCAAAGCAATCTATGCCTCGAAAGAAGTTGTTACACCATTGCTAGTGCGTGTATGCCCTTCGCCAGGGGTATTATTTCAGCCCCGAAGTAGCCTCTACGCCCCAGCATGGTGTTTTAACTCCTATCAAGGCGTTTACAGAAAAAAAAAGCATGCAGATAAAAAAGCAGAAGCAGAAGTAGAACCAGAAGCAAAAGCAAAGGCTACTTGGATGAAATGAGTTCGGATTCTCGCGCTGATAACTGATCGAACTAATTCCCGAAACTTGGATGAAATACTCTTACGAATCGCGGATTATAAATTGATATCTCGTTGCCTGTCACGCGAAATAGATATACGAACTAATTGCTGGGAACTTAAATAAGATAGTCCTCGTTCCTCCTTTTGCTTAAAAATAATATATCCTACGGATATCTTATATCATAATCCAATCCCTCGATGCCAGTATAGTGAAAAATTAATTAATATCTCGTCGCCTACAACGCGGACTGTATATACGAACTAATCGCAGCTGAAAACTTAAATAAGATAGTCCTCGTTCCTCCTTTTGCTTAAAAATAATATATCCTACGGATATCTTATATCATAATCCAATCCCTCGATGCCAGTATAGTGAAAAATTAATTAATATCTCGTCGCCTACAACGCGGACTGTATATACGAACTAATCGCAGCTGAAAACTTAAATAAGATAGTCCTCGTTCCTCCTTTTGCTTAAAAATAACATATTCTACGGATATCTTATATCATAATCCAATCCCTCGATGCCAGTATAGTGAAAAATTAATTAATATCTCGTCGCCTACAACGCGGACTGTATATACGAACTAATCGCAGCTGAAAACTTAAATAAGATAGTCCTCGTTCCTCCTTTTGCTTAAAAATAATATATTCTACGGATATCTTATATCATAATCCAATCCCTCGATGCCAGTATAGTGAAAAATTAATTAATATCTCGTCGCCTACAACGCGGACTGTATATACGAACTAATCGCAGCTGAAAACTTAAATAAGATAGTCCTCGTTCCTCCTTTTGCTTAAAAATAATATATCCTACGGATATCTTATATCATAATCCAATCCCTCGATGCCAGTATAGTGAAAAATTAATTAATATCTCGTCGCCTACAACGCGGACTGTATATACGAACTAATCGCAGCTGAAAACTTAAATAAGATAGTCCTCGTTCCTCCTTTTGCTTAGAAATAATATATTCTACGGATATCTTATATCATAATCCAATCCCTCGTTGCCAGTATAGTGAAAAATTAATTAATATCTCGTCGCCTACAACGCGGACTGTATATACGAACTAATCGCAGCTGAAAACTTAAATAAGATAGTCCTCGTTCCTCCTTTTGCTTAAAAATAATATATCCTACGGATATCTTATATCATAATCCAATCCCTCGATGCCAGTATAGTGAAAAATTAATTAATATCTCGTCGCCTACAACGCGGACTGTATATACGAACTAATCGCAGCTGAAAACTTAAATAAGATAGTCCTCGTTCCTCCTTTTGCTTAAAAATAATATATCCTACGGATATCTTATATCATAATCCAATCCCTCGATGCCAATATAGTGAAAAATTAATTAATATCTCGTCGCCTACAACGCGGACTGTATATACGAACTAATCGCAGCTGAAAACTTAAATAAGATAGTCCTCGTTCCTCCTTTTGCTTAAAAATAATATATCCTACGGATATCTTATATCATAATCCAATCCCTCGTTGCCAGTAGTGAAAAATTAATTAATATCTCGTCGCCCACAACGCGGACTGTATATACGAACTAATCGCAGCTGAAAACTTAAATAAGATAGTCCTCGTTCCTCCTTTTGCTTAAAAATAATATATCCTACGGATATCTTATATCATAATCCAATCCCTCGTTGCCAGTAGTGAAAAATTAATTAATATCTCGTCGCCCACAACGCGGACTGTATATACGAACTAATCGCAGCTGAAAACTTAAATAAGATAGTCCTCGTTCCTCCTTTTGCTTAGAAATAATATATTCTACGGATATCTTATATCATAATCCAATCCCTCGATGCCAGTATAGTGAAAAATTAATTAATATCTCGTCGCCTACAACGCGGACTGTATATACGAACTAATCGCAGCTGAAAACTTAAATAAGATAGTCCTCGTTCCTCCTTTTGCTTAAAAATAATATATTCTACGGATATCTTATATCCTAATCCAATCCCTCGTTGCCAGTATAGTGAAAAATAGTTGTACAAACTAAAATAGCTGTAACTTAGAGAAGATAGATCCATTGGTGGCGTGTCTCCAAATTATCGAAATATTCCGATGTCCACGTCGCGGTTTACCTAATTAGCCGACTTATAATACTCTAAATATTATTGATATATAAATATATCCATTACCTACTCCATCTGAAACTTAAGTAAGATAGACCTATAACTCGGGACAGCGGGTTCGTTAATCCCGTCACGTATGACGTGCCCTGCCGTTTCTATATAACTAATGATTTTAATAATTGCAGCATGTCTAAATGAGTCTCAATTAATCCCTCGTTGCCAGTAACGTAAAATGAATATCTCAACTAATTTCTAAAACCTAAAGAACATATAGCACCGATGTGCGTTTCTACAAAACTCGGGTTGAGCAGGTTCGTGGGGCCCGTCACGTATAGAATATGCTGTGCATTTTTGTCTTATGGACTGAAAACCTACCGAAACAGACGATCGAACTAACTCATCGCAAGTAGCCAAGAGAGAGATGTACCAAGCACATGCAAAGCAATCTATGCCTCGAAAGAAGTTGTTACACCATTGCTAGTGCGTGTATGCCCTTCGCCAGGGGTATTATTTCAGCCCCGAAGTAGCCTCTACGCCCCAGCATGGTGTTTTAACTCCTATCAAGGCGTTTACAGAAAAAAAAAGCATGCAGATAAAAAAGCAGAAGCAGAAGTAGAACCAGAAGCAAAAGCAAAGGCTACTTGGATGAAATGAGTTCGGATTCTCGCGCTGATAACTGATCGAACTAATTCCCGAAACTTGGATGAAATACTCTTACGAATCGCGGATTATAAATTGATATCTCGTTGCCTGTCACGCGAAATAGATATACGAACTAATTGCTGGGAACTTAAATAAGATAGTCCTCGTTCCTCCTTTTGCTTAAAAATAATATATCCTACGGATATCTTATATCATAATCCAATCCCTCGATGCCAGTATAGTGAAAAATTAATTAATATCTCGTCGCCTACAACGCGGACTGTATATACGAACTAATCGCAGCTGAAAACTTAAATAAGATAGTCCTCGTTCCTCCTTTTGCTTAAAAATAATATATTCTACGGATATCTTATATCATAATCCAATCCCTCGATGCCAGTAGTGAAAAATTAATTAATATCTCGTCGCCCACAACGCGGACTGTATATACGAACTAATCGCAGCTGAAAACTTAAATAAGATAGTCCTCGTTCCTCCTTTTGCTTAAAAATAATATATTCTACGGATATCTTATATCCTAATCCAATCCCTCGTTGCCAGTATAGTGAAAAATAGTTGTACAAACTAAAATAGCTGTAACTTAGAGAAGATAGATCCATTGGTGGCGTGTCTCCAAATTATCGAAATATTCCGATGTCCACGTCGCGGTTTACCTAATTAGCCGACTTATAATACTCTAAATATTATTGATATATAAATATATCCATTACCTACTCCATCTGAAACTTAAGTAAGATAGACCTATAACTCGGGACAGCGGGTTCGTTAATCCCGTCACGTATGACGTGCCCTGCCGTTTCTATATAACTAATGATTTTAATAATTGCAGCATGTCTAAATGAGTCTCAATTAATCCCTCGTTGCCAGTAACGTAAAATGAATATCTCAACTAATTTCTAAAACCTAAAGAACATATAGCACCGATGTGCGTTTCTACAAAACTCGGGTTGAGCAGGTTCGTGGGGCCCGTCACGTATAGAATATGCTGTGCATTTTTGTCTTATGGACTGAAAACCTACCGAAACAGACGATCGAACTAACTCATCGCAAGTAGCCAAGAGAGAGATGTACCAAGCACATGCAAAGCAATCTATGCCTCGAAAGAAGTTGTTACACCATTGCTAGTGCGTGTATGCCCTTCGCCAGGGGTATTATTTCAGCCCCGAAGTAGCCTCTACGCCCCAGCATGGTGTTTTAACTCCTATCAAGGCGTTTACAGAAAAAAAAAGCATGCAGATAAAAAAGCAGAAGCAGAAGTAGAACCAGAAGCAAAAGCAAAGGCTACTTGGATGAAATGAGTTCGGATTCTCGCGCTGATAACTGATCGAACTAATTCCCGAAACTTGGATGAAATACTCTTACGAATCGCGGATTATAAATTGATATCTCGTTGCCTGTCACGCGAAATAGATATACGAACTAATTGCTGGGAACTTAAATAAGATAGTCCTCGTTCCTCCTTTTGCTTAAAAATAATATATCCTACGGATATCTTATATCATAATCCAATCCCTCGATGCCAGTATAGTGAAAAATTAATTAATATCTCGTCGCCTACAACGCGGACTGTATATACGAACTAATCGCAGCTGAAAACTTAAATAAGATAGTCCTCGTTCCTCCTTTTGCTTAAAAATAATATATTCTACGGATATCTTATATCATAATCCAATCCCTCGATGCCAGTAGTGAAAAATTAATTAATATCTCGTCGCCCACAACGCGGACTGTATATACGAACTAATCGCAGCTGAAAACTTAAATAAGATAGTCCTCGTTCCTCCTTTTGCTTAAAAATAATATATTCTACGGATATCTTATATCCTAATCCAATCCCTCGTTGCCAGTATAGTGAAAAATAGTTGTACAAACTAAAATAGCTGTAACTTAGAGAAGATAGATCCATTGGTGGCGTGTCTCCAAATTATCGAAATATTCCGATGTCCACGTCGCGGTTTACCTAATTAGCCGACTTATAATACTCTAAATATTATTGATATATAAATATATCCATTACCTACTCCATCTGAAACTTAAGTAAGATAGACCTATAACTCGGGACAGCGGGTTCGTTAATCCCGTCACGTATGACGTGCCCTGCCGTTTCTATATAACTAATGATTTTAATAATTGCAGCATGTCTAAATGAGTCTCAATTAATCCCTCGTTGCCAGTAACGTAAAATGAATATCTCAACTAATTTCTAAAACCTAAAGAACATATAGCACCGATGTGCGTTTCTACAAAACTCGGGTTGAGCAGGTTCGTGGGGCCCGTCACGTATAGAATATGCTGTGCATTTTTGTCTTATGGACTGAAAACCTACCGAAACAGACGATCGAACTAACTCATCGCAAGTAGCCAAGAGAGAGATGTACCAAGCACATGCAAAGCAATCTATGCCTCGAAAGAAGTTGTTACACCATTGCTAGTGCGTGTATGCCCTTCGCCAGGGGTATTATTTCAGCCCCGAAGTAGCCTCTACGCCCCAGCATGGTGTTTTAACTCCTATCAAGGCGTTTACAGAAAAAAAAAGCATGCAGATAAAAAAGCAGAAGCAGAAGTAGAACCAGAAGCAAAAGCAAAGGCTACTTGGATGAAATGAGTTCGGATTCTCGCGCTGATAACTGATCGAACTAATTCCCGAAACTTGGATGAAATACTCTTACGAATCGCGGATTATAAATTGATATCTCGTTGCCTGTCACGCGAAATAGATATACGAACTAATTGCTGGGAACTTAAATAAGATAGTCCTCGTTCCTCCTTTTGCTTAAAAATAATATATCCTACGGATATCTTATATCATAATCCAATCCCTCGATGCCAGTATAGTGAAAAATTAATTAATATCTCGTCGCCTACAACGCGGACTGTATATACGAACTAATCGCAGCTGAAAACTTAAATAAGATAGTCCTCGTTCCTCCTTTTGCTTAAAAATAATATATTCTACGGATATCTTATATCATAATCCAATCCCTCGATGCCAGTAGTGAAAAATTAATTAATATCTCGTCGCCCACACCGCGGACTGTATATACGAACTAATCGCAGCTGAAAACTTAAATAAGATAGTCCTCGTTCCTCCTTTTGCTTAAAAATAATATATTCTACGGATATCTTATATCCTAATCCAATCCCTCGTTGCCAGTATAGTGAAAAATAGTTGTACAAACTAAAATAGCTGTAACTTAGAGAAGATAGATCCATTGGTGGCGTGTCTCCAAATTATCGAAATATTCCGATGTCCACGTCGCGGTTTACCTAATTAGCCGACTTATAATACTCTAAATATTATTGATATATAAATATATCCATTACCTACTCCATCTGAAACTTAAGTAAGATAGACCTATAACTCGGGACAGCGGGTTCGTTAATCCCGTCACGTATGACGTGCCCTGCCGTTTCTATATAACTAATGATTTTAATAATTGCAGCATGTCTAAATGAGTCTCAATTAATCCCTCGTTGCCAGTAACGTAAAATGAATATCTCAACTAATTTCTAAAACCTAAAGAACATATAGCACCGATGTGCGTTTCTACAAAACTCGGGTTGAGCAGGTTCGTGGGGCCCGTCACGTATAGAATATGCTGTGCATTTTTGTCTTATGGACTGAAAACCTACCGAAACAGACGATCGAACTAACTCATCGCAAGTAGCCAAGAGAGAGATGTACCAAGCACATGCAAAGCAATCTATGCCTCGAAAGAAGTTGTTACACCATTGCTAGTGCGTGTATGCCCTTCGCCAGGGGTATTATTTCAGCCCCGAAGTAGCCTCTACGCCCCAGCATGGTGTTTTAACTCCTATCAAGGCGTTTACAGAAAAAAAAAGCATGCAGATAAAAAAGCAGAAGCAGAAGTAGAACCAGAAGCAAAAGCAAAGGCTACTTGGATGAAATGAGTTCGGATTCTCGCGCTGATAACTGATCGAACTAATTCCCGAAACTTGGATGAAATACTCTTACGAATCGCGGATTATAAATTGATATCTCGTTGCCTGTCACGCGAAATAGATATACGAACTAATTGCTGGGAACTTAAATAAGATAGTCCTCGTTCCTCCTTTTGCTTAAAAATAATATATCCTACGGATATCTTATATCATAATCCAATCCCTCGATGCCAGTATAGTGAAAAATTAATTAATATCTCGTCGCCTACAACGCGGACTGTATATACGAACTAATCGCAGCTGAAAACTTAAATAAGATAGTCCTCGTTCCTCCTTTTGCTTAAAAATAATATATTCTACGGATATCTTATATCATAATCCAATCCCTCGATGCCAGTAGTGAAAAATTAATTAATATCTCGTCGCCCACAACGCGGACTGTATATACGAACTAATCGCAGCTGAAAACTTAAATAAGATAGTCCTCGTTCCTCCTTTTGCTTAAAAATAATATATTCTACGGATATCTTATATCATAATCCAATCCCTCGTTGCCAGTATAGTGAAAAATAGTTGTACAAACTAAAATAGCTGTAACTTAGAGAAGATAGATCCATTGGTGGCGTGTCTCCAAATTATCGAAATATTCCGATGTCCACGTCGCGGTTTACCTAATTAGCCGACTTATAATACTCTAAATATTATTGATATATAAATATATCCATTACCTACTCCATCTGAAACTTAAGTAAGATAGACCTATAACTCGGGACAGCGGGTTCGTTAATCCCGTCACGTATGACGTGCCCTGCCGTTTCTATATAACTAATGATTTTAATAATTGCAGCATGTCTAAATGAGTCTCAATTAATCCCTCGTTGCCAGTAACGTAAAATGAATATCTCAACTAATTTCTAAAACCTAAAGAACATATAGCACCGATGTGCGTTTCTACAAAACTCGGGTTGAGCAGGTTCGTGGGGCCCGTCACGTATAGAATATGCTGTGCATTTTTGTCTTATGGACTGAAAACCTACCGAAACAGACGATCGAACTAACTCATCGCAAGTAGCCAAGAGAGAGATGTACCAAGCACATGCAAAGCAATCTATGCCTCGAAAGAAGTTGTTACACCATTGCTAGTGCGTGTATGCCCTTCGCCAGGGGTATTATTTCAGCCCCGAAGTAGCCTCTACGCCCCAGCATGGTGTTTTAACTCCTATCAAGGCGTTTACAGAAAAAAAAAGCATGCAGATAAAAAAGCAGAAGCAGAAGTAGAACCAGAAGCAAAAGCAAAGGCTACTTGGATGAAATGAGTTCGGATTCTCGCGCTGATAACTGATCGAACTAATTCCCGAAACTTGGATGAAATACTCTTACGAATCGCGGATTATAAATTGATATCTCGTTGCCTGTCACGCGAAATAGATATACGAACTAATTGCTGGGAACTTAAATAAGATAGTCCTCGTTCCTCCTTTTGCTTAAAAATAATATATCCTACGGATATCTTATATCATAATCCAATCCCTCGATGCCAGTATAGTGAAAAATTAATTAATATCTCGTCGCCTACAACGCGGACTGTATATACGAACTAATCGCAGCTGAAAACTTAAATAAGATAGTCCTCGTTCCTCCTTTTGCTTAAAAATAATATATTCTACGGATATCTTATATCATAATCCAATCCCTCGATGCCAGTAGTGAAAAATTAATTAATATCTCGTCGCCCACAACGCGGACTGTATATACGAACTAATCGCAGCTGAAAACTTAAATAAGATAGTCCTCGTTCCTCCTTTTGCTTAAAAATAATATATTCTACGGATATCTTATATCCTAATCCAATCCCTCGTTGCCAGTATAGTGAAAAATAGTTGTACAAACTAAAATAGCTGTAACTTAGAGAAGATAGATCCATTGGTGGCGTGTCTCCAAATTATCGAAATATTCCGATGTCCACGTCGCGGTTTACCTAATTAGCCGACTTATAATACTCTAAATATTATTGATATATAAATATATCCATTACCTACTCCATCTGAAACTTAAGTAAGATAGACCTATAACTCGGGACAGCGGGTTCGTTAATCCCGTCACGTATGACGTGCCCTGCCGTTTCTATATAACTAATGATTTTAATAATTGCAGCATGTCTAAATGAGTCTCAATTAATCCCTCGTTGCCAGTAACGTAAAATGAATATCTCAACTAATTTCTAAAACCTAAAGAACATATAGCACCGATGTGCGTTTCTACAAAACTCGGGTTGAGCAGGTTCGTGGGGCCCGTCACGTATAGAATATGCTGTGCATTTTTGTCTTATGGACTGAAAACCTACCGAAACAGACGATCGAACTAACTCATCGCAAGTAGCCAAGAGAGAGATGTACCAAGCACATGCAAAGCAATCTATGCCTCGAAAGAAGTTGTTACACCATTGCTAGTGCGTGTATGCCCTTCGCCAGGGGTATTATTTCAGCCCCGAAGTAGCCTCTACGCCCCAGCATGGTGTTTTAACTCCTATCAAGGCGTTTACAGAAAAAAAAAGCATGCAGATAACAAAGCAGAAGCAGAAGTAGAACCAGAAGCAAAAGCAAAGGCTACTTGGATGAAATGAGTTCGGATTCTCGCGCTGATAACTGATCGAACTAATTCCCGAAACTTGAATAAAATACTCTTACGAATCGCGGATTATAAATTGATATCTCGTTGCCTGTAACGCGAAAAAGATATACGAACTAATTGCAGCTGAAAACTTAAATAAGATAGTCCTCGTTCCTCCTTTTGCTTAAAAATAATATATTCTACGGATATCTTATATCATAATCCAATCCCTCGATGCCAGTATAGTGAAAAATTAATTAATTTCTCGTCGCCTACAACGCGGACTGTATATACGAACTAATCGCAGCTGAAAACTTAAATAAGATAGTCCTCGTTCCTCCTTTTGCTTAAAAATAATATATTCTACGGATATCTTATATCATAATCCAATCCCTCGATGCCAGTATAGTGAAAAATTAATTAATATCTCGTCGCCTACAACGCGGACTGTATATACGAACTAATCGCAGCTGAAAACTTGAATAAGATAGTCCTCGTTCCTCCTTTTGCTTAAAAATAATATATTCTACGGATATCTTATATCATAATCCAATCCCTCGATGCCAGTATAGTGAAAAATTAATTAATATCTCGTCGCCTACAACGCGGACTGTATATACGAACTAATCGCAGCTGAAAACTTAAATAAGATAGTCCTCGTTCCTCCTTTTGCTTAAAAATAATATATCCTACGGATATCTTATATCATAATCCAATCCCTCGATGCCAGTATAGTGAAAAATTAATTAATATCTCGTCGCCTACAACGCGGACTGTATATACGAACTAATCGCAGCTGAAAACTTAAATAAGATAGTCCTCGTTCCTCCTTTTGCTTAAAAATAATATATTCTACGGATATCTTATATCATAATCCAATCCCTCGATGCCAGTATAGTGAAAAATTAATTAATATCTCGTCGCCTACAACGCGGACTGTATATACGAACTAATCGCAGCTGAAAACTTAAATAAGATAGTCCTCGTTCCTCCTTTTGCTTAAAAATAATATATCCTACGGATATCTTATATCATAATCCAATCCCTCGTTGCCAGTAGTGAAAAATTAATTAATATCTCGTCGCCCACAACGCGGACTGTATATACGAACTAATCGCAGCTGAAAACTTAAATAAGATAGTCCTCGTTCCTCCTTTTGCTTAAAAATAACATATTCTACGGATATCTTATATCATAATCCAATCCCTCGATGCCAGTATAGTGAAAAATTAATTAATATCTCGTCGCCTACAACGCGGACTGTATATACGAACTAATCGCAGCTGAAAACTTAAATAAGATAGTCCTCGTTCCTCCTTTTGCTTAAAAATAATATATCCTACGGATATCTTATATCATAATCCAATCCCTCGATGCCAGTATAGTGAAAAATTAATTAATATCTCGTCGCCTACAACGCGGACTGTATATACGAACTAATCGCAGCTGAAAACTTAAATAAGATAGTCCTCGTTCCTCCTTTTGCTTAAAAATAATATATCCTACGGATATCTTATATCATAATCCAATCCCTCGATGCCAGTATAGTGAAAAATTAATTAACATCTCGTCGCCTACAACGCGGACTGTATATACGAACTAATCGCAGCTGAAAACTTAAATAAGATAGTCCTCGTTCCTCCTTTTGCTTAAAAATAACATATTCTACGGATATCTTATATCATAATCCAATCCCTCGTTGCCAGTATAGTGAAAAATAGTTGTACAAACTAAAATAGCTGTAACTTAGAGAAGATAGATCTATTGGTGGCGTGTCTCCAAATTATCGAAATATTCCGATGTCCACGTCGCGGTTTACCTAATTAGCCGACTTATAATACTCTAAATATTATTGATATATAAATATATCCATTACCTACTCCATCTGGAACTTAAGTAAGATAGACCTATAACTCGGGACAGCGGGTTCGTTAATCCCGTCACGTATGACGTGCCCTGCCGTTTCTATATAACTAATGATTTTAATAATTGCAGCATGTCTAAATGAGTCTCAATTAATCCCTCGTTGCCAGTAACGTAAAATGAATATCTCAACTAATTTCTAAAACCTAAAGAACATATAGCACCGATGTGCGTTTCTACAAAACTCGGGTTGAGCAGGTTCGTGGGGCCCGTCACGTATAGAATATGCTGTGCATTTTTGTCTTATGGACTGAAAACCTACCGAAACAGACGATCGAACTAACTCATCGCAAGTAGCCAAGAGAGAGATGTACCAAGCACATGCAAAGCAATCTATGCCTCGAAAGAAGTTGTTACACCATTGCTAGTGCGTGTATGCCCTTCGCCAGGGGTATTATTTCAGCCCCGAAGTAGCCTCTACGCCCCAGCATGGTGTTTTAACTCCTATCAAGGCGTTTACAGAAAAAAAAAGCATGCAGATAACAAAGCAGAAGCAGAAGTAGAACCAGAAGCAAAAGCAAAGGCTACTTGGATGAAATGAGTTCGGATTCTCGCGCTGATAACTGATCGAACTAATTCCCGAAACTTGAATAAAATACTCTTACGAATCGCGGATTATAAATTGATATCTCGTTGCCTGTAACGCGAAAAAGATATACGAACTAATTGCAGCTGAAAACTTAAATAAGATAGTCCTCGTTCCTCCTTTTGCTTAAAAATAATATATTCTACGGATATCTTATATCATAATCCAATCCCTCGATGCCAGTATAGTGAAAAATTAATTAATTTCTCGTCGCCTACAACGCGGACTGTATATACGAACTAATCGCAGCTGAAAACTTAAATAAGATAGTCCTCGTTCCTCCTTTTGCTTAAAAATAATATATTCTACGGATATCTTATATCATAATCCAATCCCTCGATGCCAGTATAGTGAAAAATTAATTAATATCTCGTCGCCTACAACGCGGACTGTATATACGAACTAATCGCAGCTGAAAACTTAAATAAGATAGTCCTCGTTCCTCCTTTTGCTTAAAAATAATATATTCTACGGATATCTTATATCATAATCCAATCCCTCGATGCCAGTATAGTGAAAAATTAATTAATATCTCGTCGCCTACAACGCGGACTGTATATACGAACTAATCGCAGCTGAAAACTTAAATAAGATAGTCCTCGTTCCTCCTTTTGCTTAAAAATAATATATTCTACGGATATCTTATATCATAATCCAATCCCTCGATGCCAGTATAGTGAAAAATTAATTAATATCTCGTCGCCTACAACGCGGACTGTATATACGAACTAATTGCTGAAAACTTAAATAAAATAGTCCTCGTTCCTTTTCGCCAGTAGTGAAAAATAAATGGACAAACCAAAACCTGTAACTTAGAGAAGATAGATCTATTCGTCGCGTGTCTTCAAATTACCTAAACATTTCGATGTCTACGTCGCGGTGGACCTAATCAGCCCAATACCTGGAGCTTTAATAAGACGAGTCAATTTAATAAAAATGTAAAGGGAATATATAAGATTTGTATTATAGATCCAATACAAAAAACATGCCTATGTGTATTTGAAAAGATTTCAGTTCGCCGAAAAGAAATGTATAATGGTGTTTGTCGATCTAATATGTCGAATGCAAGGAGTGAAGAATGGAAGTTCATCGGAAATAACGAAAATATACAACAATCAAACTTGAATAGAAATGCAACCTGATTGAAAATCATGTTATTATCACCGATTTATCTTACATTTGATTTTGCCGAGTGATTTCGTCGTTTGGTTCCTTCCAGGCTTCTGATGAAGTGATTCCCCCATACTTCAAGCGAGATCTTTTTGCATACGTCTCTTCTCCTGCGTCTAAATTTGTTTATGTACTTCTATGCTTCGCTCTCGTCTTTGATTTTTCCTAGTTCTTTATCTTTTTTTTCTCTTCTTCCATTTTTCTTCTCTTAGCATTTCTTTTCATACTCATTTCTCTTTGTCTGGAATCGTTGGGCTTTCTCTTCGGTCCAATCTCTGGCGTGTCTTCATTCTTTCTGTAGTTCGTTTTCCATATTTCTACATTCTCTGTCCCACCATAATCTGAAGCCTGGTTTCCTGTCAGTCATCCGTTTCTTTTTCGTTGTGCTTTTTTTTAATTTTTTTTGTAGTTCTAGCCGTTCCTCTTCTACTCCTTCTTGTTTTTTGAATCCTAATTCCTCCTTCACATTGTACTACAATTGTCAGCTACTCACAACGAGATAAAGCAGAAGACAGCGACGATATATAAGCACTAGTCCAATCCTCAAATGAATTGTCTTATTTCTGTTGATCAGATATGTCGAACACAATATTAAACATTACAGATTTACGACAATCATAGTCATCCGGCAGAACTGTAACAGAAAGGTAATTAATTCGTCCCTATCTCTTAAAATACCCTGTAAGAAGAGAAATGATTAATTTCTCGAAATACCCTGAAAGAAGAGCATGGATTAATCACTCAAAATACCCTGAAAGAAAAGAATGTATTAGTGAACCTGTGAAAGTCTGAAAAAAGTAAAAATTTACAATATTAGTTATGATATAAAATGCTCGACAGAATCGCATTGAAAGTAAAAAGAAAGGCATGCAAGGAAAGGAAGACTTGACGCTATCTGCTGTTCGGTATTAGATAGAAATTGGCTCGATATTTATAAGTTGCGAATAGTTATCGGCAGATAGTCGACAAGTACAGAAGGTGTAAAGATTTCAAGGCAAGCATAGAATGTTTGGTGGCGTGACGGTCGGCGTCCTCTTCAACGTGAAGTCTTCAGGCTGAGCCTCTCTCATCCCCGCGCCCCACGTAAGCGCGGAAATGAAGAGATGCGTTTTGCCCATTCAAGCGATCACAGCTCATTTGATACGGAGAGATTACTTGATTGTAGAAATTGATTTACTCTGCTAATATTAGAAAGAATGACACAAAGCTCAGTTAAGGACTCGAATGAGTAGAGGACATATTTCAGAGAAACTATATCAAAGTGGCTACTTTTTCTTCTATTGTGATCGCTTGAATTTGCTGTGGAAAATATAATATTAGTCCACCACCGTCCCATTGCGCGACCCTTCCTGCCCTCGCCTGGTTCCCAAGACCCACCCAACGAGTTGTACATTGGATATACTATATAATATAGGCAGGCACACACAGACTCGTAACCACCCTCCCTGCGGTCGCCCTACCTTCCCGATTTACCTGTACGGAAAGCTAATGACTTCCGGCATCAGATTCTCTCCAACACATACATACTGATCATTTCATACATCGTGGTAGGAGACTTACCGTTTCTTTTTGCTGTAGGGAAAGAACGGGTTAGTACATCCTATCCTGGACAGGACTTGCAAACTTTTTCTTCTAAGCGGACTAATTCAATTGGACTTGGGATATTTTTTATTTTCTGATTTCAATATTGAAATGTTTTGATGTTTGAATAATTCGTTATATGAAAATGGACTCTACTCGAACATCTTGCTAGAGCGTCGTTCATTCTTATGTCGGACCTGCTCCTAGACTTTATAAAGCATGATTTGAAACTCAGGAGGATCCACTACTCAATCGGAAAGAACTCGAGCAGATCGAGCGAGTGAAATGATAATCGCGGACACCGATTGAGCTATGGATGTCCTCCTGCCGCGATGCTCACCGCGATTCGCAACAGATGAGGGCCTCAAGGGCCGTGAAAGCGAGTTTAAGCATTCATCTACATATATATATATGTATATATATCTGTAATATGACGGCGCAGTAACAAGTATAATGTTACATTGCCGTCTGTATAGGAATCTATGATTATGGAAGCAAGCTCCGTTGCGATCGCGAGTGAGCCTATCTGAATTGAGCTAAGAAATCGAAGATTGTACAATGTTACCGCCACGCCACGCGACAGAGAAAAGAGAGTACCGAGGAAAGGAAGCCCGTTACCAAAAGTCATGCGACTCACCGACACTGCAGTAGTTTGACAGACGCTGACGAAGTCTCACTCCCAGTTTCCATCAGCACATCAGATTTTCGGGATCCTCAGATTCACCTCCCTCTAGAGAAAAAATTGGAACAAAGTAGAATGATAAGAGAAAGGGAGAATGAATTTCAGATACATATTTCCATTGCTATTCATATTGTCACTTCTTTTTTTTGTATTAAACAAAGAAATCATGATTCTAAATATCGATCTAGAAATGAGACTGAAAAACTGAATAATATTTCATTTAGTGGCTTACCTCTCATTCAATTTATCGGTAAGATAGATTTGATGTATATAAACAGCTTCAGAACTTTGAATCTGCGTCTTTGACCTGCGGCAGTTTGTCTCTGTAACAAAATGATTGTTTTGTTAATCAGGTTAATGTCAATAATGAATTTCCTCTGAAATTGGACTTAATAAATTATTATTTTTTATTTCAATTCGATTATTATTATTATTATATCATATCAGATTAAGCCATGAAAATGAGTAAAAAACCGGTTCAAACATTTTGGAACTTTTCGAAAAGTAAACGACCTGCGGTCTGTGCTTCGATAACTCGCTCGTATATATTTATATATTGCATATATATTCGTTGTTCGACTATTTACGTTTTACATACGATCATACGCATATCAACTTCTACACGATAACGTTAAATGTATTATATTACAACCGATTCGAAAGATACCCAATTGTTGGCTATTCACGAGTCGAAATAATATTAACGTATAACTGCGGGAAACAGCTGACTGTGCAACGGTTGGAAAAAAGTTCACTCAAAAGCGGCCCATGGTCAATAAATTGCGAGCTCGGAGTTGAATTTTGCTTCAAAGGATCGCGGAATACTAGGATAAGACTATTCATACCTTTTTTCTCATTTTAACGACCGTTTGTTACCCCAAAAACATTATTATACTCGACACAATTATATCACAGCGTGAAATCGTTCGATTAAGATGGCGGCTTGTTTACCCTCCCCTCCACGGAACGACCATAAACGCGGTTGGTTTTCTGCGCGTACGCAGGCACAGTTTTCTGCGCGTACGCAGGCACAGTTTTTTGCGTCTGCGCAGGCAGACGTTAGAAAAAGTAAAAATAATAATAATAATAATAATAATAATAATAATAGCAATAATGATAACAATAATAATAATAATGATAATAATAATAATAATAATAATGATGATAATAAGAATGATGATAAGGAATGTGAATGAATGATGAAAAAAGGTCACTGAAAAGCGGCCTATTGTCAATAAATTGCGAGCTCGGAGTTGAATTTTGCTCTAAAGGATCGCGGAATACTAGGATAAGACTATTCATACCTTTTTTTATTATATAAACGACCGTTTGTTGCCCCAAAAACGTTTTACTATACTCGACATAATAATTCCACAGCGTATTGCTTCGACCAAGATGGTGGCGTTGTTTGCCCGCCACTCCGCGGAACGACCGTAAAGTTTTAGACACAGTTTTATGCGCGCGCACAGGCACGTCTGGCGCGAGGTTTTTGAAAAGTGAATGAACACGGAAATTTTTTCTTCGAATAAGCCAACATTTGAAAAATGAATTGAGACGAAAATGAGAGTAAAAAATCTCGTTATTTCACCCGGAAATCATAAATTTTCAAACAAATATACTTATTATAGAATATTTGACGATTTTTGCCTAAAATACATATTTATAGTGGCGAGGTTCTTTTGCAATATTTGGGGTCTAGTTACATTTTTGATTCACGAATTATTTCGACAAAAATATAAATTCAACCCTGGAATCTGCACGAATGTCGTCCCCATACGTATAAATCCGGTTCTTTACTCAGATAGTTTTTTTTTTTTTTATAACACGTAATTGACGACACGATAGAGAAGAATACCAATTACAAATTCATTTTCTGCTTCTGTACAGACCCCTTCCTGATGAACGAATTGTAATAATAATAATATCAATAATAATAATAATAATGATAATAATAATAATAATAATGATAATAATAGCAATAATGATAATAATAGCAATAATGATAATAATAATAATAATAATGATGATGATAAGGAATGTGAATGAATGATGAATATTAATATAATTGTATCTCGTTATAATGCTTCCTTTTTACTCATATGCCAATCCTTCAATCCTTCCAATTTACTTTTGGAGTTCGCTAGATTTTCTGGATCAGTCCCATTTCATAAAGTCGTAAGCGATTTGAAATAATTTAAAAGGACTTCGAAAGACTTTAAAAGATTGTAAGAGATTTCAGAAATTTCACAAGATTGCGAATCCGAAATTCCAAGAGAATTCAAAGATTCCATGAAATCAAACAAATCTCAAATGGTTTCCAAAAGAATTTACAAGATTTCACCACATTCTATATGAATTCAAACAGTTTTTTTGAAATTTCGGAGTTCTCGGAAGATTTGGGAAGATTTCACAAGATTTTAAATAATTTCATGGAATTTCAAATATTTCAAAAGATTTGACAAAATTTTGGAAGCCCTATCATTAAACAGCTATCTTATTCGTGCCTCTTCAATATTTTCCATTCCCTCTGCTTTCTTCATTTCTTCTCATTTCATATGGTGTTCGGATCCTTTGGATTCATCCGATTTGCTGCACTCCACAGGGGTACACACCACACATTTATCTATAACAATCAAACAAATATATTAGTAACGACAATGAACGATAAATTGAATTTTCACTACAGGGATGAGCTTGCGACCACAAGAAAGCTTTTGTACGTTTGTCAACAATGTCTAATAATTCCATAGAAATAATGCTTTATATGCGATATGGTTATCACGTAGACTATCTAAGATATTTTATAATATTACCTTCATCGTTTTGCTCTGTGATCACTCGTTACATTTGCCACTCAAATCCACAGTGTCCGTGCTTCATAATCTTTCAGAATTTCGCAAGCTCTAGTTTGCCGTCGCACTTCGTTTCTGATTCTGAACTGGGATGGAAACATACAGAAACAAAAGATTGATCAAATGACGAATGATGTTACCATAATTCTGTGTATGGGTAAAGGTGTCGTTTCATGTGATTTTCAAAGAGTTTCCTGATATATAGAATTGAAACTTCGAGATTGAGGGGGGAATCGTAAAAATAATGAATGTGCCCTGCACCCACTAGTGGATTGAAATATACTAGGTTATTGATGAACCATTTTGGGATAGAATTCACTTATGCCACTGATACTTACAATGGAATATAAGACTCGACAGGAAAGCCTTTGTTCCGGTTCCCAACTGAAAATCATTCTCAAATGAATTCCGGTTATATCTTTGATATAACATCGCGGGAACCACGTGAGAACGTGATCTCGTCTCGAATTGGCCATTCAATAATCTGGCAAGCCTTTCCAGTAGAACTGCAACAGAGAGATGATTAATTCGTCCCTAATGATTAACACTGATCATAGATCAGTATTCATCTCTTAAAATACCCTAAAAGAAGAGCATGGATTAATCACTCAAAATACCCTGAAAGAAAAGAATGCATTAGTGAACCTGTGAAAGTCTGAAAAAGTTAAAATTTACAATATTAGTTATGATATAAAATGCTCGACAGAATCGCATTGAAAGTAAAAAGAAAGGCATGCAAGGAAAGGAAGACTTGACGCTATCTGCTGTTCGGTATTAGATAGAAATTGGCTCGATATTTATAAGTTGCGAATAGTTATCGGCAGATAGTCGACAAGTACAAACGGTGTAAAGATTTCAAGGCAAGCATAGAATGTTTGGTGGCGTGACGGTCGGCGTCCTCTTCAACGTGAAGTCTTCAGGCTGAGCCTCTCTCATCCCCGCGCCCCACGTAAGCGCGGAAATGAAGAGATGCGTTTTGCCCATTCAAGCGATCACAGCTCATTGATACGGAGAGATTACTTGATTGTAGAAATTGATTTACTCTGCTAATATTAGAAAGAATGACACAAAGCTCAGTTAAGGACTCGAATGAGTAGAGGACATATTTCAGAGAAACTATATCAAAGTGGCTACTTTTTCTTCTATTGTGATCGCTTGAATTTGCTGTGGAAAATATAATATTAGTCCACCACCGTCCCATTGCGCGACCCTTCCTGCCCTCGCCTGGTTCCCAAGACCCACCCAACGAGTTGTACATTGGATATACTATATAATATAGGCAGGCACACACAGACTCGTAACCACCCTCCCTGCGGTCGCCCTACCTTCCCGATTTACCTGTACGGAAAGCTAATGACTTCCGGCATCAGATTCTCTCCAACACATACATACTGATCATTTCATACATCGTGGTAGGAGACTTACCGTTTCTTTTTGCTGTAGGGAAAGAACGGGTTAGTACATCCTATCCTGGACAGGACTTGCAAACTTTTTCTTCTAAGCGGACTAATTCAATTGGACTTGGGATATTTTTTATTTTCTGATTTCAATATTGAAATGTTTTGATGTTTGAATAATTCGTTATATGAAAATGGACTCTACTCGAACATCTTGCTAGAGCGTCGTTCATTCTTATGTCGGACCTGCTCCTAGACTTTATAAAGCATGATTTGAAACTCAGGAGGATCCACTACTCAATCGGAAAGAACTCGAGCAGATCGAGCGAGTGAAATGATAATCGCGGACACCGATTGAGCTATGGATGTCCTCCTGCCGCGATGCTCACCGCGATTCGCAACAGATGAGGGCCTCAAGGGCCGTGAAAGCGAGTTTAAGCATTCATCTACATATATATATATGTATATATATCTGTAATATGACGGCGCAGTAACAAGTATAATGTTACATTGCCGTCTGTATAGGAATCTATGATTATGGAAGCAAGCTCCGTTGCGATCGCGAGTGAGCCTATCTGAATTGAGCTAAGAAATCGAAGATTGTACAATGTTACCGCCACGCCACGCGACAGAGAAAAGAGAGTACCGAGGAAAGGAAGCCCGTTACCAAAAATCATGCGACTCACCGACACTGCAGTAGTTTGACAGACGCTGACGAAGTCTCACTCCCAGTTTCCATCAGCACATCAGATTTTCGGGATCCTCAGATTCACCTCCCTCTAGAAAAAAAATTGGAACAAAGTAGAATGATAAGAGAAAGGGAGAATGAATTTCAGATACATATTTCCATTGCTATTCATATTGTCACTTCTTTTTTTTGTATTAAACAAAGAAATCATGATTCTAAATATCGATCTAGAAATGAGACTGAAAAACTGAATAATATTTCATTTAGTGGCTTACCTCTCATTCAATTTATCGGTAAGATACATTTGATGTATATAAACAGCTTCAGAACTTTGAATCTGCGTCTTTGACCTGCGGCAGTTTGTCTCTGTAACAAAATGATTGTTTTGTTAATCAGGTTAATGTCAATAATGAATTTCCTCTGAAATTGGACTTAATAAATTATTATTTTTTATTTCAATTCGATTATTATTATTATTATATCATATCAGATTAAGCCATGAAAATGAGTAAAAAACCGGTTCAAACATTTTGGAACTTTTCGAAAAGTAAACGACCTGCGGTCTGTGCTTCGATAACTCGCTCGTATATATTTATATATTGTATATATATTCGTTGTTCGACTATTTACGTTTTACATACGATCATACGCATATCAACTTCTACACGATAACGTTAAATGTATTATATTACAACCGATTCGAAAGATACCCAATTGTTGGCTATTCACGAGTCGAAATAATATTAACGTATAACTGCGGGAAACAGCTGACTGTGCAACGGTTGGAAAAAAGTTCACTCAAAAGCGGCCCATGGTCAATAAATTGCGAGCTCGGAGTTGAATTTTGCTTCAAAGGATCGCGGAATACTAGGATAAGACTATTCATACCTTTTTTCTCATTTTAACGACCGTTTGTTACCCCAAAAACATTATTATACTCGACACAATTATATCACAGCGTGAAATCGTTCGATTAAGATGGCGGCTTGTTTACCCTCCCCTCCACGGAACGACCATAAACGCGGTTGGTTTTCTGCGCGTACGCAGGCACAGTTTTCTGCGCGTACGCAGGCACAGTTTTTTGCGTCTGCGCAGGCAGACGTTCGAAAAAGTAAAAAAATAAATAACAAATTCTTCGGATAAGCCAACATTTGAAAAATGAATTGAGACGAATATGAGAGTATAAAATCTCGTTATTTCACCCGTGAATCATAAATTTTCAAACCAAAGCCAATTTGTTTTCCCGCTACCCGCCCCTCTCGGGATTTTCTCCGCGTAGAATATTTCAAGTATTTTCGTTTCGAATGAATTTCATTTACGATGACTTTTTTCAGGACTCGATATTAGTACACGATAAAATGAAGAATCTACGTTGAAGAACGAAAAATGTAGAATCAATATAATTATCCACCGGCAACCGGTCGAGACAAGTCGAGAGAAAATTTCAAACTGGCATGGAACTTCACGACAATCGGAGTTGAACCGCGATGAAATATTTTTTCCTCAGATAATGATCGTTGAATCGCAAAATTACAATCTCTCACCTTGACAAAGACGCGTACATCGAATTATAACACCATGCCTCAACTATGAGACGTCGAGACGTCAACCGATGCCACTCTGATCACGTATATAAATAACACGGAAAATTCGAGCTGACCAAAGTCGCTGCCTTTCAGCGTGAGGAACGACGGAAACGATGGGAAACGACCGGAACGCGGGAACAATTTTCTGCTCCCGCGCTGGCAACTTCGATACCTACGTCTGGCGCGAAGTTTCAAAAAGTAAATGAACTCGGAAATTTTTTCTTCGAATAAGCCAACATTTGAAAAATCAGTTGAGATGAAAATAACAGTAAAAAATCTTGTTATTTCACCCGGAAATCATGAATTTTCAAACGAATATACTTATTATAGAATATTTGAGGATTTTCACCTAAAATACATATTTATAGTGACGAGGTTTTTTTGCAGTATTTGGGGTCTAGTCAAATTTCCGATTCACGAATTATTTCGACAAAAATATACATTTAACCCTGGAGTCTGCACGAATGTCGTCCTTATACGTATAAATACGGTTCTTTAGTCAGATTCAGTGTTTTTACAGCAACACGTACTTGATGATACAATAGAAAAGAATACCAATTACAAATGTACTTTCTATTTCTGTAGACACACCCACCTGATAAACGAATAGTAATAATAATAATAATAACGATGAATAATGGATAAATGATGAACATCAATATAATTACATCTCGATATAATGCTCACCTTTTCCTTATTCGCCGATTCTTCGTTCCGTCTAATTTGTTTTTGGAGTTCGCTAGATTTTCTGGATAAGAATCTTACTAGGTCAGTCGTATTCCGTACACTGTGACAAATACATACAGAAACAAAAATGAATCGTCAAGCTAACATTCATAGGTATATATTATATTATATATTATTATTATTATGTATATTATTATTATTAATTAAATTAAATTATTATTTATGAATTTCTTTATTTGTTATTAACATCCTATAATAGGTAGAAATGTGACACATATAGTTTTGGTTTTTTTATACATATAACATAAATCTGAGAAAAGCAGCAATTTTTTTTCTTTTTTTTCGCTGTTCATGAATGAATTTTTTCCTGAAAAATTACTTTAGGTCTTGATGATACTGATTGTATAAGTTATGAGATATTGCCACATTATCTTTCAGATATTATGTAATTAAAAAAACCTGCAGTATGACGGATTTAATGAGATTTGCCGCTAAAAAATCAGCAGTCTTTCTCTGTTAACAAGTTACAATGGTATAAAAAAAAAAAAAAGAAAGAATTTATTAATCCTGTAAACTTCTATTACTTATCTTTAATTATTTATTTCTTCATTTTACAACTATCATAACTTTACAGACTAATACTGGGGGTTCTCTTCCAATAATCTTACAGATTACAAAGGTCGTTGGTTGAAATAGAATGAAAAATAAGAAGGGCCGGAGAGGGGGGGGGGGGAAGAAAAACAACAATATTTCAATAAATTGCTTTGAAAAAAAAAATTAGAGTATCAACGATCTCTTGCATTAAATAGATAGTATAATTATTTCCGTACTATGTCATGTTTCATATATCTTTCTTTTTTTTTTCTTTTCTTTTTTTATCTCTCCTATCAATGATTTTTTCCCCTAACGCATTTTTTTAACTGCTTATTTATGTAATTATTATAAAATACTCCAATCTATTCCATAGTATATGAATTATAAAATGATGGCTTATTTATATCACACACTCGATAGTTACGAGCTGTTAAGAGTTTTTCTTTTTCATTAAAAATTTCAAAAGTTTCAAACAATGGAATGAAAGTTTTTGCATAGCGTTCAGTTATTCTAGCTATATTCAGAGATTCTTTCACACAATTTTAAACATATGAGTTCCTGCAATAATGAAAGTTCATTTGTTTCTTTCTTTTTTTTTTTTAGTATTTGTATAACTTTTTGATTTATTTTGTTAAAAAATAATATAAAATTATCTTATAAAATTTCAACACTACAAACACTATTGAGCTAGACTTATTCAATTGTGTAGGATTGAAACTCTTTTATTTTCTTTTCTTCATCCCCTTATTAATGTTGTTTTATCCTTAAAACGTAACTAGCGTTTTCATCATCTTAGAGATAGATACGAGTTAATGCTTTTAGCAAGATTCGGTAGTTTTATACTTTCACATAAGTAAGTTTATCATTGCTCGGTTGTTGTAAATCATTTTAAACAAAATTACTTGTTTTTCATTGTCAATGTTCTTCTCGCTACCTTACCACAGAATAAACCAGTGATAAATACTAAACCAATCATTGTCAATGCAACAATCATAAAGTATCGTCTAGCAGGAGATCTGTTCACAGTCCAGTAAAGCTCTCCCATACTTATTGGTCCAGTTAACTGTAAAATGTTAATTGATTAAAGAAATCTTATCTCCATTCGTCTTTCCTCATCACTGATTTCAATTAATCCAGAGCAGAACTTTTTTTTTTTGTCTTAAATTATCCTCGACTCACCGCCACAGCGTTTCTGAACATTTCTATCCTTGTAGATAGCATTTTGTAGCAGTCTGGTTGAAGGGCTTTAGTTTCATCCGTTTGTACGTTCTGGAGACACTTGATGTCTGAAATTCGTAAAAGTAAATTAAAGATCGCTCACTTTCTTCTTCTTTCTTTAATTTCCCGCTAAAATTAGATTCACACTCACGTCTGCCAGCTCCGTGAGGCACGTTGCCACAATATTTACTGACGTCTATGGCGCACGCCTTTTGCAATAGGGGATCTACGTTTATGTCTGCTTTAGCTTGTTCAATCAAATAGGCAACTTCTATTCTACACTGTTCTTGCATCTGTGAGTTTCCGTTGTTAAATTGTGTCTTCAAACACTCCTCGACGTACCCCGGGGTCTTCTCAGTATCACCGCATATCTTTTCTATCTAAAATGAAGAAACATTTCACTCTTAATACTCAAAAATCAATTATCAACACTAAATAAAAGATGGGTTCACCTCCTCGGCACACATCGTAGCAAGTAACGGATTAAGATGATAGTTCAGCGCAGCTTCTTTAAGAATGTTTATCATCTCTTGTTCACATCTATTCACCAGTTTTGCTTCTCGAAATTTACCTTTTAAACACTTTATCACTTTTCCTTGTAGTTCTTTGTCCATTGGTTCAACTTTCAAAACCTATTATATGGTAATTCTATTATAATTTAGTATCAAAATAAAACAAAAATGATCTTCTCCTCATTCAGAATCCCCAAGATTGAATTTTGAGAATTTGACGTCGTAAAGGGACTCACATTTTTACAATGTCTGTTGATATCCAATGAGCACGCAGCCTGTAAAGCTGGATTGAATCTGTAGTCTGTATTCTGTTCAATCATCCTTTTAATTACAATATTTTTACACTTTTCATCAAACAATGCTTCGTCCTTCGACCTTTTCAGACACTCCAAAGCCCGGGACTGGTCCTCTTTGTAACAATACTGTTGCACCATTGCGTGACATGTATTTAAAAGAGTAAAATCGCTCGAGCTATCTAGCAGGTCTTGTTGCCTAGCGTTAAACAACTTTCTGTGACAATCCTCTGACAAGGACTGTTTGTGCGATGCCAGGCATTCGACGATCTTTGAAAAAAACAGAAAGTATCGCATAATGCGAAATGATTTATGAAATAATTTACTAAGTATGAAAGATTAATGTCGAATCTGATTCAATTATAGGATAATTTCGTATAGTCGTTCTTCTAGATATTATAAACAACTATTCCGGAGCAGATTCTACCTGCGCATGTCCTGGTTCTATTTTAAAGCATAATTTCGTTATGTCTGCAGCGCAAGCCTGTTGTAAAATTGGATCAAATTTTATGTTCTCTCTTCTCTGATACAACTGGGCTCTTAGCTGCTGTCTACATTCCTTGGGAATCCTATGCGATGTTTCTTTTATTATATCTTGTTGAACCATATTGCTCAGGCACTGTATAACTTCCGCCTTCGTTTTAGAACTAAATAAAAATGGTCAAATGTACAGTTAGTACACAGTCGAAATCCTGTTCATCAATATTCGGATGAATTTTTACTAATTCTTAGACTTAAGAAGTCTTTTCACTTACTCTGGACATCTCCGTGTCACATGTGGCCTACAAGCTTCTTTAAACTTGTAGGTAAAGTGATAATCTTTCAAAGAAATTAACTGAAAGTGTTCCACCGCCGCTCGGCATTTGTAATCGGCTCTTACATCCGGGTCGTTTTTGTGCTCTATTAGACATTCCATTATATCGCCTTCGTCTTTTCCAGCCTTTAACTCTGCCTAATTTGAAAAAAGAATTCAAACGAATATCAGTTGCGCTGTGTAATGTTTTAGAAAGCAGACCGATGCGATTATCAGTTATAGCTCTTTCGACTGGGGCTACACCAAGCTACACTGGTGCAGTGTAGCCATCTTTGTCTCTCTCTCCCTCAAAGAAAAGAAAGAGATGAAGATGGCTACACTGCACCAGTGTAGCTTGGTGTAGTCCCAGTCGAAAGAGCTATTAGTGTTATCGGCGCATCCATTAAACTAGGTACTTCAAACTCCCGTGAATTTCTTGAAAGCCTAATTTTCAATCAAACTTATATACCTCGCAGTGTTTTTCCATGAAACTTTCACAGGCCGATGTTATTATTGGGTTTAATTCAACGTGTTCGGCTTGTTCTTCAGTCAGATTCCCCACCGCTAATTTACACTTCTGTTCTAAACTGGAAAATATTTTAAAAAATCATTTATTTATCTGTATAGTTGATGGTCAGAGCCTAATTTCGCTAAGAAAGTAGCTATGAGTGTATACCTATCCATGTTATCTTGTAGGCAGATTATCTCCTCCCCTTTAGCAGTTTTGTCAAAACAATATAAAGCCAAGTCGTTAAGACAAGCTTCTTCTATTTCAGGCTGTAAATCAACGTTCACAGCCCGCTGTCTCATCACTCTTCTAATTTCGTCCAAACAGACAGGTTTTAACTATAAACCAAAGCGTTATGATCAGCGGGATTAAGTACATCGGGTTAATTCGATATAAAATTAACACCGAAGACCCAGTCTTGCTTACAGTCATATTCGGTTGCGGATGATAAGCATATCTGTACAAACAGGGAAGTACCAAAGGACCCCTTTCAGGATCCATCTGTGAGACGTCGCTAGACCAAACCTTTTTAGCATGGCATAAACGACCTGCGTCTGTATTACAAGCTCTGTATAGTTGCGGATCGAGCTTGAAATCTCTGGCTACAAAATACTGTATTTGAACCAGAGCAGTTTCACACGGTTCGGTCATTTTGTCAGTCCCCAGTTTCTCCATTAGACAAGATATCACACGGGCGTCACCTGCGCGGACCTAAATCAAACAAAAAATGTTTAATATTCAACAGAATTCTTCTTTCGAACAGTCGAACAGTTCAGAACCATCTGAGGCAAATTTGATTAAGTTAAAACCACGAATACCGGAACTTACATCTCTACAACCAGAGTCAACAACCGGTTGGCAAGCGTCGTGTAAAACCGGATCAAGTCGCCAATCTTCACCGGCGTCAGCCTCTTTCACTAGTCCTTCAAGCTGCAAGATAATTTTAATATAAGTAAGAAGAAACTATTGAAAATAGTCAAATGAAATAACATATAGTTTTTTTCTAATACTAACGGCCCTCTGACACTCTGGTGCGACTCTCAATTTCTTTTTTCTGGCTCTTGTGTGTTCCATCAAACAATGTATCGTCTTCCCCCCCACTTCCAGTCTGTTGCAAAATGTTGATATGTCATTACCACAATCGTTAACAATTTCTGGTGATAGTCTGTAGTCTTCCATGAGAATTTTTCTGTGATCAAACATTTCTACTTGACATTCAGGATCTATTTTGCTAAGATTTTTAGCTACCGATTCAAGACATAGCAATATTTGTGCAAGTCTTATGTCTTTGTCTTCGGAAACCGATCTACGGCAATGATAAGTTTTTATATCTTCTTTGCAAGCCCTTACCAAACCCTTGCTTACTCTGTAGTCAGACGCAATCAATTTCTCACGTCTAGTAAGCTGATCTTGGCACTGTTTGGTCATAGATCTATCAGTCTTATGCTGAATAAGGCATTTGTAAACTTGCCCACTGCCCGGTCTTATATCAGGACAAAATTTGATGTGATCTTGCGTACAAGCCATGTACAATTGTCGATCTAGCTTTATGTTATCAGCCTGGATCTCAGACACGTGTAATATACGCTTTTTACATTGCGGTCCCAGCTTGTCTATCTCCTGTTGAAGACATGCCAGTGTTTGCCCCTGTGAAATGTCTTTGTAAGGCTGTATTCTGCCACATTTAAATTTCTCTATATCACTCTGACAGTCGTTATCGAAATGAGTCACCAGTCTGAAATCGCTGAAAGCGACCCATTCAAGACGCTGAATATATTCCAGACAAGGACGATTCTGGATCTCCTCTCGTTTATCGATTATACAACCCAAATAAGTGCCGATCTTACTATTAGGTGCTATCTTACAGCCAAGATGATCCAAATCAGAACCACATATCTTTGAAGTTAAAGATTTGACGGTATTGTCATCAGTCAGCTTCATTATGTGGTCCCAAATCACGTGCTGGCAAGTTTCGTTTATGCCTGCTACTTCGTTTGCCTGAAATAGTGTTTTTGCAACGTTACCACATGATCTTATGATCCAATGATTACGCTTAAAGAAATACAGCATTTCAAGATTTTAAGAAGAGCTACTCATGGCTTAGATTCGCTCGACTTTATCCCTTAATCTATGGTGAGTCATGTTTCGTCGAAAACATTGAATCACGGTTTAGTATAAAAAAAAAAAAACGGAGTTAGTGGTGATAGCAGTGGTGTTGTGGTTGGATAGGTTTTATCTATAAACTGAAAATTTGAAAATATAATTATTCACACCTTGAAGGTCTGCACGCATTCTAAAACGACTAAATCGTCGTTATTTTTGTCAGTGATACCGCATAGACGGTGTATTTCTTCGGTACATACGGGTTCGTCGATGAGTTTTCGGTTGGATTTACTCGGCATATGTTCCATATGCGATGATCTCTTTACTCTGTTATTAGTATTGTAGTTATTTCCCGGTTTATATGAACTGTCAGTAAAATGCCACCTGAGTTGTTGAACGTGTTTAATTTCGGCAGGTGATACATCTTCTAAGGAAGATGTTGCGCTTGAGGTTATAAAACTGATGATATATACGAAAAAGACTTTGGCCAACGGTCCGCTACCCATCGCGTCTAGGTTACAATTAAGACAAATTATTTACGGAATGTGTATTCATTGACACTTTGACTTGCGAACCTAAAAATTTAAAAAGCTAATAGATCGCGATACGCCTTATCGCTAATTCTTAACTGATTCTTAACCACGGATAGTACGGTTTTCGAGATTATAGGTGAGGGTAAAAAAATTGTGTATCGAGAAATGATTGTAGATGGAGAACTCAGAGATATTGTTGGATTTTGTCCAATCATAAACGTCTGTGTGTAGGCAGATCAGCGACAGCAAGTTATGTAGTTGATACAAGCTAACTGTTTTTTTCGGACTTTTTCGGATACAATCGAATAAAATAATATTATATTATTTTTATAAGAAGTCATAATTATTATTATTATAATTTCTGCCATCGGCACGTGAAATAAAAAATAAAGAATATAAATGCATCCTTTGAGTTTTTTTTTTTTCAATATTTTTATTTGTTTCTTAGATTTATTTTGAACGGTAATAATTAAGGTTGTAAAAATCTGTACAATGTGTATACACAATAGACGCTTTGCGCTAGTATCGCTAATTTTATCCATTCATGAACGTTCGCGTTAAGGAAGGTAAAAACAGTGTTCTAAAAACGCTATTGTAGTAGTATTTATCGTTAGTAGTAAACCATTATATCAACGGTGTTGGTGTTCGTGAATAGGATATCTACATACATGGTTATACCTAAAAACAGAATATTTGACACCCGAGATAACTATCGCGTCTTTGATAAGTACATATCGTAATTATAAATATGAAAATTGAATCGCGTTAAGTGTACCTCACATGTGATTAAATGAGACAGTGAAAGGTGAAGGGTTCTCAAAAGGTGCATGTATTCACATGTATATGAATAAAAGTAAAGATTATTATTATTGTAAATAGAAGAAAAAAAATAAAATAGAAGGAGATAAAAAAAAAACCAACTAAAAAAAGAAGAGCTACGGAGCTACTCGTTTACATTCTACGATCGTCTAATGTTTCTCTGGTTGCGGGAGGGGGTTGGGTTCAGTTCGCGTAGTAACTTTTACAACAGTTGACAGTAGGATATTAATCGGTATTAGTGTATGTATCCATGTATCGTAATACACGAGTTGTACTGTAGTGATTGAAAACATCGGTAGCCGTGTGTCGGCCATTTTGAAATTACGCACGTCGCTCTAAAGAATCGTGCGTGTGGGTCTACATACTTGTTTTTCAAGTGATTATTATATTGTATATATAATATTGAAGTAAAAGCGTATTATTTCACGATTGAGCCGAAGATAAACAGCAAATGTTTAAATGGACGCATCGTCCATCATAACCCAAGTTTCGCGGGATGACGAACTAGGCCAGTTTAATAACGAGAAAGGTAAGAAGAATTTTAACCGAGATACAGACTCGCCTAATATCATATTTTTCATCGCGATTTTATTCCTTACCCCTCTCTACCTACTATTCATCACATTTATCATTCCAGATGCTGAATAATTCGTACACTTCAAGCCCTAACTTACTTACCTAACTTTAACTTATTCATACTTTTATACATAATCAAATAATAACGACGATAATCTTTAATAAAAAAAAAACTTCTATACCATAATAAATATACTCCGATTCAAAATTTCTTTTAAACATCATAATACAAATCGAAGCCCCCCCCCCCCCCCTACATATACATATAATAAATACACAACTTTTTCTTGAAATATTTTTAACCCAACTCAAGTATACATTGATCATTTATTTCAAAAAAACTTGATACTATCCGCGTATCAAATATAGGCGTGTACATACATACATACCTACCTCACGTTATCCATACGAGTTTAATAATTATTATTTTAATCTCGAGATTATTAATATTATCATTATATTATTCTTCAAACTTATCACGAGTTGAATTTCTAACGAAAATAAAAATGAAATAAATTCATTTTATTTTATTTATTTATTTATTTATTTATTTTCCTTTTTTCTTAAATAGGTTTACTTTCGCCCAAATATTCGTCTGGCTAGGAGTGCCTGAGGCAGATCATGTTTTGTTTGATCTTTGCAGATTACCTACTAACACACAGCCTTATCTAATATATATAAAGTATCGGAGAATTTCCTTAATACAATACTACGATGCTATAATGAATCTTTAATCTATTTTTATATATTATTTTTTTCCTCAACTAACGATTGCCATTAGGTGGTTTCAAATATAGAAATAATTTCAGAAAAAAAGAAGAAGAAAAAAGCATCGAATTGGCACAGAATCAACCATATAATTAGAGGATTATTTTTTTTTAAATTTATCTAGTATCATAAAGTAGGAGAAAAAAATTATTAGGCTCGATTTGGCATGGAATCTCCTATATGGATGTAGAGTAGAGGAAAAAAAAAATCAACGTCCAATTGACACTGAATGCCCTATCCAAAGATCTTGTTTCAATGTAAAATTCCTCTAATAATAAAAATTAATTAGTAAAATTGGCAAGGAATGCACCTTGTATCCTATTACAAGGAATTAGAATAATTTCATCAATAATAATGATGGAACAGAACAAGATTAAGTAGATTCTGTTTCACTTTGACCGTTAAATTAGTCCTTATCAATTATGGTTGCGTAACTGGTCGTTGGACGATATCTAAGCTTTAATCAATTTATAGAGATCAAATTAATGCAAAGTAGGTTTTGAGATTGTGCTGATTCACTGGAAATGAGTAAAATTATTTATCGAGGAAAAGTATCTCTTCAATTTTCACATATATCAAGAAAATTCATCTAAAATCTTTATATTTATTTTAAATTCTCGTTACGTATAACATATGATACGTTGTTGCAGTTCAATTACCGCGAGAAAATGAAGTGGCGAACGGTCCAAGAACTGGAAAGAAGCCACGTGGAAGAGGCCTTCTTAGATCACTGCTATGTTGTCTGGGACGAGGACGTGGCGGTAGTTCAAAAAGTTCAAAAGCCAGTTCTCTGCAGGGAGACGGAAGAGTTTCGCCATCCCTGGGGAGCGGTTCACCACGATTTTTACTCCCCCCTGTCCGCCACCAGGACATGCATAAAAAGTGCATGGTGATTGATTTGGACGAAACGTTAGTTCATAGCTCATTCAAGCCAATTAATAATGCAGATTTTGTCGTACCGGTCGAAATAGATGGTACTGTTCACCAGGTCTATGTACTAAAGAGGCCTTACGTCGATGAATTTTTACAAAGAATGGGCGAGCTATACGAGTGTGTTTTGTTCACTGCCAGTCTTGCCAAGGTGAGTGTTATGGTTATCCTTTAGAAAAATTAAAATCCACGTTATAATCGAAGTGATTTTCATTAGAGATTATGAATTTTTTATCACTACTTCCTAAACCGGCAATATTTTAAACCACAAACTTCCCGACCGTTGTAACTGACTCTTTCAGTCAGAAAAAAAAAAAGTGACAGAAATTGAATATAATCTAGATTACTGATTAAATAATACCACATTGTTAAATGATTCATATTTCTTTATTTCTCTTAGTATAATCTTCGACGACTCTTTATGCGAAATAATTACAGAAAATCTTTTATCAACAAACTAAGAATTCGAATCATACCCAGCTCATAAATGGCTCTGGTTATCCTATTGAATTTTAAACGGTATCGTTGCTCCATGTATTGTCTCTATGCTAAACAGAGAAAGTCTTGTGTCGTTAACAGTTAATTTGCTTATATTACAAAGAATTTTGTCCAAGGACTGATGTAACTGGAAAAATTTAGTCACTAAATTGAATTTTTACTCTAACTTTGACCACAGAAATGTATATTAATATATTCACAGAGTTATTTACAGCCAGACAGAGCTGGGAAAAAATCAGTACTATTTATACCCTTACACGACTCTCCGGTTGGCTATGAAGAGCGAGAGATTGTATCCACCAATTCCTAAAAGATTGAATTAAACTGAGAAATAAAGAAGGAGAATCAAAGGCTTTTGAATTAGCGATAGATCGGATAACATTGAAACGCAACGTTGTGTAAAACCGATTTCTTTGGTGATGTAAATTTTTCTTTTTTTTCATATGAATTTTCAGTACGCAGACCCAGTAGCAGATCTATTGGATAGATGGGGCGTATTCAGGGCAAGATTATTCAGAGAGTCGTGTGTCTTCCACAGAGGAAATTATGTTAAAGACCTTAACAAGTTGGGTAGAGATCTTCAACAGATATTAATCGTTGACAATAGTCCAGCCAGCTACATTTTTCACCCGGATAATGCGGTGAGAATAATTCCATGTATAGGTATATATTATTCTGTTGTTTAGTTTCAAGGTGAAAGACTCCGTGAGGTTTGACAATAGAGTAAAAGTTATTCTATACCTAAATACGAATTACGTTGTGTTGATGACTATCTATTTTTATTTCATTATATCATAATGTGAAATCGTTTCTTTCCTGACCTTGTTCAATTCTGCATCACTTATCAATGTGTAGTAATTATTTGCAGCTTCCTACCTAGGATATTCCCACCATTCTGAATCTCTTGTTTCTTTTATATTCTAATCGTTTGTCGGTATGATTTCATATCTTCCAGAAGTTGACTCTTCTTTTTTTTTTTCTATTCTACAAATATCACTTTCTTATCCGACATTCACCTTATCTTGTCATAATGATAATAATTCAATCATGATTTATCACACCGATACATGTATACCTTTCTATCAGCTGTGTTCAGAATAATATATCGCTAATCTTTATCTATATTTTTATGCAAAAAATTAATATCTGAAAATTAATCCTTTATTCAGGTACCGGTAGCGTCATGGTTCGATGATATGACGGATTCTGAACTGCTGGACTTGATACCTTTCTTTGAAAAACTGACCAAAGTGGACAACATCTACACAGTACTTTGCAACAGCAATCATCCGTATAACCAGGCACCACAAACAAGACAAAATAGCCCAAGCCCGGTCTCCGGGCCTCCAGTTGTAAACTCCTAGCAAAGTCGGTCATCTGGTTTAACAGCCAGCAGTATCCCTCAGCACTCCGTAAGGAGGGCTCTTATCCGCGCCCTCTACATCGCTCACTTGTTGTGTTACGGACAGCCAACTATGCCCAGCTAGGTCACAGAGAGACTAGTACGCACCCGTCGTTTACTAGTCATTCTTAATCCAATGCAATGCAATTGACCAAAATAGCTAAGCGAGTTTAAAAAATTGTTTTAAAACAATTTTTAAAGCTCTGCCAGCTTCGTAGCCTCTAGCCTTTTTTTATCGACAGAACAATCAGAGTTTAAGGATTAACCAGGGCATCAAAGAAAAAAGAAAGAAAGAAAGAAATAAATAAATATAATAACAACGCATTGTTATATACATTGCAATTAACATCGTGTTGTTAAATCGACGGGTGACAAAAGAAGATGAAAATAGAAAAAAAAAAAATGGAAAAGAAATTTTGTTGACGCGGTCAATTTTATTAGACCAATGCTATAAACTAACTGTTAAAATTATCGACAAATTCGATTACTCGGAGTATAACAAAGATGGAATTATTTATATTGAACAAATTTTGAATTTTTTCACTTTTAATCCATCTCTAAAGCTCATTACAGAAAATGATTCTGTAAAGTGTGAAGATTAGCCAATAGAAAAAGTAATACTACTAGAAAAAAAAAAAATGGGTAAATAATATCAACAACAATAAACAAAAAACAAAAAAAGAGGTAATAATAATTTCAGGATAGTTATTTCAAATTTATTTTTTTTCTCTTTTTTTCATTATTTTATTCTTTAAATTTTTATTCAACTAATCGAAATTTTCTGTTTGTAAGGGGTAAAAAAAAAGAAAATTAAATTACAACTCTTATTTGATTCTGTTTTCGTTATGGCCCGACGAGGCTGATTAAACAACGATAATAGTTTGTCGTAAAAGTGGGATTCCGCTAAGTTACAAAGAACACGCGCCTACAAACGGGTAAACAAATAAAGAAAATAAAGAAATAAAAAATTCGTTCGGAATAGATTCGGATAGAAAAAATAAATATGTAAAACAATGAACTACTAGAACAATCTGTTAAATTTTATAATATAGTAGTTTTACATTTACACCGATTTTACTACGTCTCAGTTTCGCTTTTTATATCGAGATACTACCAAACACGTGAATGCATTTATATCGGCTACATGAAGTCAGCTCAATTATTTCAGTTGAAAAAACTTTGCGTAAACTATTAAGGTGCTTCCCTACGCAATTCCACCAGACCTGAAAACATTGGGAAAAAAGGTGTTATTAAACGAAATATCTCTGCCTGGGCACCGAAATCAATGAAACAAACTTCGTCGCGCAATTCTATGCACGATTTCGAACACGTACGACCAAAAAAATGTTTTTTTTACGCGAAAATAGAGAAGATATCCATGTAAAACGTTTTCAAAGCCGTTTTACATGGATATCTTCTCTATTTTCGCGTAAAAAAAACATTTTTTTGGTCGTACGTGTTCGAAATCGTGCATAGAATTGCGCGACGAAGTTTGTTTCATTGATTTCGGTGCCCAGGCAGAGATATTTCGTTTAATAACACCTTTTTTCCCAATGTTTTCAGGTCTGGTGGAATTGCGTAGGGAAGCACCTTAATAATCTGTATAATAAACAGATTGAATATTGAATATCAAGAATTGGAAGACGTACTAAAAAAGAAAAAGAAATTTAGGAATTTTTCAACCAGTTTATTATCATAGGTAGAATTATCTTCCAACAGTTCGTTTTTTTTTTTTTTTTTTCCAGATTCATAACGCAGTCTGCTAGTAGACAAATTTTTTCCAGGCACTAAGCAGATTGGGAATATTAAAATACATTCAATACACACCGTACCACATTTGATTGCGGCGATTTTTTATTTTTTTTTCGTACTATTTGATACCGGAAAATACCAGAAACTTTTATTCAACTTTAAACTGTACTACGATTGTAATAATTTATACAATTTTTTAAAACTGAGTAGTCTTCCCGAGATCATGAATTAATCTACTAATCGATGACTGAATCAAGGATTTAATATGAACCAAGAATTGAAGAAATTTTTACACTTCTACAGTAGAGACGCATCCTTAATGCATAGAAAATATTTGAGTACATATTTGCGCTCTACAATATATTTTTTAGATTACAAATTTTATGTTTCTACACTTACATCGATCGTCTGTATAAGCATTTACTCATCATTTTATCGATGAAACTGTGTTTTTGGTAATTTCATTAATCTAAATTCGTAGAATTTTGTTCAGATAATTTTTTTGTTATAATTTTCTATCTTAAAAGAAGAAAAAATAAACAAAGAAACAAAGATCGATGTGCAATTTTGGGTAAAACTATTCTTGCACTCAGAAAAATTGTTTTAAATAGTTAAATTAAACACTGAGTCATTTACACTCGGAAGGTTTTTATTCTCATCTCATCTAATGCATTTCTAATATAAATGAAAAAATTAGTGACAAAGATATTCTTTTGTTCTTATTTACAGAATGATGAATGAAACCGAATTTTGGTTTAAAAATTGCCACTTCCAACTGGAATTCATTGAACATAGAACTAACTGAAGATCGAATAATGGGGAATATATAGAGTAAAGCGAAGAACATAGCGAATGGAATAGATGTGAAATTTTTGTATATATATATATATATATTATATATATAAAATTTATATATATATATTATATATATAAAAATCTAAATCTGTATTATAACTGTCGATAGAAATTTGCTTAGAAAAAAAAAACAGAAAAAAAAAAGAAAAAAACGGGGGATAACGATGAAAAAAGGAAATACTAATTTATAACGAGTGTGAATTCATCTCTGCTGCATAAGTATTAAAATAGCTGATACATGGTTGGAACCTTGCAGTTATTTGATATTTGATATCAAACTTGTGACTAGACTACACGATCATGGAAGATAAAAATAAAAATAATAATAATGTTAATAATAATGTTAATAACGCTGTAGCGAGAAAAAGAAAAAAAATAAGTAAGAAAAATAATTTCTAAATCTTTTCTAATCAAAGTCGGAAATAATAAATTCTACCGACTCATATCATTATCTCCCTCCAGGGTATACTAATCAGATATTATTATATTATACTTGCATCATCAATAATAATAATAATAACTACGCTAACAAGTTGAAAACTGAATGCTGCAAAAGATTTCAGTGATTTGAGTAAAATGAGAAATGAAATGAAAATGAAATGAAAATGAAATGAAAATAAAAGAAAAGCAAAGCAAAAATCAACTGTTACTATCTTTATTTTCTATTTTAGACAATTTCACAGTCTAATCTTTACATCTAACAGATTTTCAAAATTGATTGATTAATAATGAAAACAAATAAAAAGAAGAAAAAGTAAAAAAATAGATAAATAAAAAAAAACCTCTAACAGCTAGGCAAAAGAAAAACTTATTTACTTACTAATTAATGAATTAATTAATTATTATATATTATGTTAGAAAATCTTATTCTCAGCGTAGTGCCGTGTACAGATTATATTATATTATATTATATTATATTATATTATATTATATTATATTATATTATATTATATTATTATTATATTATTATTATTATTATAATTATTATATATATCAAGTACTAATTATCATTATATTCGTATATTTGTTTACTAGCTTATGGTTGGTATTGCTAAAGAGTATGCGAAGGAAATATAGTAAAAAACTTTATGAAAAACAATTTTTATACTATAAATAGTAGAAACTTCTTACAACAGTTTCATTCGTCAATAAAAAATAAAAAAGGAATAAAAAAAATTACTTTTACCTTCTATTTTCTTTTTCATACTCTTGAGCTATTAAAAATCACGTATCAGTTTGTCTTGTGCTCCCCAAACATATTCACAATATCTAAAAAGAAAAGAAAAAAATTGGCATATGAATTCCCATTGATTGTAACTTTTTATTTTTATTTTTATTTTTATCTTTATTTTTAACTTAAACTAAACACTCGATAAGAGAATAGGTAAAGACTTATATTTCCACCTTTTCCCTTATCGAAAGTACAAGATGATGTAATACCCTAATATTATTATTATTATTATTATTATTATTATTATCATTATTGTGTTTTGAGCTGCCCGAAGAACGCCTTTGAAAAAAATGTTTATAATTTTTTTTCATTATAAAGAAAGGAAAGAGAAAAAAAAACAGCTAAATATTATCTATCTATGTTAAGTATAAATGGACAAGACTCAAAGACTGTCTATGCATAATTCATTCAGCGGGGTAATTATTTGCAGTCATTAATATTCTGAGACTGCTAAATATTCGTAAAAAAAAAAAAAAAACAATAAAAAAAACAATTTGTATGTAAAACTATAAGATCAATTATTATGGATACCAGTTTATCGATTGAATTAAACTGTGCAATATTGAAGAGAATATTGACCTAGATGAAAAGACTTAGTAATGAGAGTTAGAGATAAAAGAACGTTAATATAATTTGGTAAAGTTGTAGCTATCGTTTAGATATTTTCATTGAATACACAATCACGAACATCGTTGAAATGATTTTAATTATAAATTTCGCATAGTATTGAAAAGCGGCGATTATTTGTTAATTTACGATAATACGATAAAATATCATAAAAGAAAAGCTAAGCTGGTGCTTCCGCGATAATTTAACTTCTTCGTTAGAAATTTTGATAGTATAAAGCTTATCGCTCAATCTTTGCGTAGCTTTTTGGTATAACATGTATTGAAAGAGAAAGAGAAAGAAAAAGGAGAAAACTAGGAGGAAAAAAAAAAAGATAAAAATAAAACTAATGAAAAAAAAAATGAATAAAGTGTGCAATAGTTGTTGATTATATATTAGAGCGATTGGATTGGTTTTATAATTGTAATAATTCCCCAATTGTGTAATAATGTATCAAATACATATTAGTCGTATGTATATAGAATATTGACGATACATATACGATATAATATAATATAATATAATATAACGATAATACCCAATAGCTGAATGACTATGCACGCTGAATGAGAGTCGTCCCCCATTTTTTATACATGCGAACAACAGATTTTTTATAGATAAAGAGAGAAAACAAAATAAACTAAATAATAATCAGAAGAAAAGAATAAAATGAAATAAATAAATAAATAAATAAACAAACAAACAAACAAACATAAAAGCCCATGGACTGTGTAAGGATTTGAGATAATATTATATATTGTACAAAATTTTGTCATAAAAAAAAAAGTAAAAAAAAAAAAAAAACAAGTGTTTTTTTAACGAAACGATTAATTAAGAGAGAGGAGTTGGACATATAATAATAGACGAGAAACAAATTGCCTTGATTTGTAAATAAACCTAAATAATTCTTACCAAGAATTTATTATTAAAAAAATACTTTAGTGTGTTATTCGATCATTTAAGCGAGGTCCAGATTATTGATTTAACTAACATAATCAAATAATATTCATTTAAATATAAATAATGAATATTTTCAAACTTAATGTTTATATGTAATACATATGAAGGACCTCGCTGTTCGATTAGCTTGAGAAAAAAAAAGAAAAAAAAAACCATGTGTAATCTTCCCACCCCTCCAATATGTCCGGTTTGCTCTGTGATTCTGTGTTTAATAAAAAAAATATATATATTTGATAATCTTGAAGTTATTATTATCATTATTATTATTATTATTATTATTATTATTATTATTATTATTATTATTATTATTTCATTGAAATATTAACATTGAGGGAAACGAAGAAAAAGAAAAAAAAGAAAAGAAAAGTAGAAAGACGAGAGGATGAATGACTGAGATAATACCATATCAAACAACAACAGAGATTTTCTTTTATTAACAATAGATATATAACGCAAGATCGTAAATGATAATTGTCTCTCCGAATAAAGATGATATTAATTGCTATATTATTATTATTATTATTATTATTACTATTTCTTTTCCTTCAAGCAATATTTTTCTGTTCTACAACTTAAACTATATGATATTATTTATTTATATCCATTTTTATTTTTATTTTTATTTTTTTCTCTCTCTCTCTTTTTCTCTCTTATCATCAGATATCGCATATACATTTATTAACTTCGATACAAAGAAGTGTTATTTTTAACGCTGTATAGACTATAGGATGTACCATAGTCGACATTACGCCCACGTTTGTTGATTGTCATCTTCCAATAGACAATTCATCACGATATTTAAAATGAACTCTTTTCTTAATTGATAATCTGTGCATATGTATAATATTATTATATCATTATATGTATTTAGCATCAGATTTGCATATTTTCAGGTACATGCTACAAACTGCACATAAAATTGCTTATTCATTATTATTCATTATTCATTATTTTTTTTATATCATCAGGGGTGAAACTGAATTCTTGTTATGTTACACCTTATACCCTATCCCCTTAGTATCTAAATGTATATGTATATATATACATATTCTATAATTTATATTCTATACATAGTGTTATTATTTGTATTATTTCCTTTAAAATGACTCGATTCAAAGTGATAATTTCGATCATGTTGTTACCTAAGATAATTAAACTTTTTATTTATCATCATATATATATATGTATATATATATATATATATATATATATATATATTTTTCTTGTTCACACAATAATAATAATAATTTCATAATCAAAGAGTGTCCAGAGCAAAGGTGGTATCACAGGATAGTTTTAAATAATAAAGTCTAAAAAAAAAAAGAAAATTGTCATTTATTTAATTATTATCTTCCCTTCAACCCTCGCAATACTCCGCTATTTGTTTGTTCAATTTACTTAATATTCATATATTATATCATATTATATTATATCAAATATCTAATACTATATTGATTAAACAGAGATAATAATATGTATTATATATTCATATATGCAGTTATTGTTCAATTGCTCATTCGTTATATGAAAAAAATTAATGATTTTTCTATATATGATAATCTAGAAACGGATTTTCTAATAACATTCAATGAATAATTAATTGAAAATTAATAATTTAATGCTCGTTGATAATAAACATGTAGTACTTATAATTTTATAGTTTTATAATAAATCGTACTATAATAATAACTCAAACGTCTTCCGGCGATTACAATAAATAAATAAAGATACATTTTTTAGATGAGTTTTTTTTTTTTAACATTAGTTCCTATGATTGATAACTGATTGTTAAACTATAAGGAATAACGTGATTATAATTATGATCAGGCAACTTTGTTACTGGACTCGCTTCAATTACTAAAGTATTGCACTGTACAATAATTCCTATAATACTATCATATATATACCTAATATTATTATTCTAAACTTTCTTTGATATATATACTTTATAGATATATAGTACATATTATATGTATTTTATTTATTTGATGAAGAATTATTGTGTGAAATTATTTGAAGGGAAAAAAATAATAATAATAACAATAATGGCAATTAAACGCGATGACTAGATGTGAAATAACATCAACGCACACTGGAAATTTATATCTTACAATTAACTTGGTATTAGATTATTTAATTCTAGCAACATAACTAACTATTTTCAATAACACTAACATTACATCGTCGGGGAGAAAAAGAATTTACCTTACATATCTATCGTTCTATCGTTCTATCGTTGATTTAAGATATACAGCTTCTTGCAAGTTGGTTTTTTTTTTCTTTTCTTTCTTTTTTGTTTTTCAATCAACAAAAATTAGGTTTATTCCGCTTAGGCCAGAGGAAGCTAAATTTCTTCCTAAATTATTTATCGATTCTGTTTCAATGAGCAGACTGTCTATAGATCCTATTTTTAGCTGCGATCATAGTGTATTTTTATTATTTTTTCTCTATTATTCAAACTTATAACTTATTGATCGCATCAATGCTACAAATTTATCGTTTTACAGTCACAACAGAATACATTTATTACTGCTAGTTGAATTTCATTTCTAACAATATTTTCTACAACGAAATTATGATAAAAATGATATTTCGGAAGAAAATCTTTGTCCTACTTTAGCGTTTGATAATTAATTTTCATATTTCAATGAGAACGAAGTACAAATTATTAAATGCTAATTAATACTGAAGAAAGAAAAAAGGACTGCGGTCAATATAAATGATTGAAGTTGATTTTTGATATGAAAATTTGTAGAAAACAAGAAATGGTCATCGTCAGAGTTGATCTACCTAATCAATTTTTTAATATTGAATATTGTCCATAAATGTGAATCTTTCCTTGCGATTATAGAAAGTCTATCTACCCTTAGCCATGAGTTAAATAATGAAATATGGACTCAAAGTTTAATATTAATCATTTGTAATTGTCAATTTTTCTTTATTTTATTTGCTGTATTTATTTATCTTCCAATGTTTGTTGTTATTCAATTAGCAAGAATGTTGATTTTAATGAGCAATAGTAATTATTATAACATATGATATAGCTATAATAACCACGAGGAATTACATTATACATAAGTAAATTTTATTTATCGGGAAGACGTTTATCGTTAAACAGTTTCTATGCATCTAAAACCGAAGAAATGTTTAAATAATATTGTGTATTTTTTTTTTTTTTTATCTTTGATATGTCAATTCTTTCCTTGCATTTCATTTAATTATGTATCTATTTACAATTTATAATGGACCCCTAACATTAATCAAAGCTTTATTGGAGAGTATCACGACTTGGTATCACATCGAATATGCAAATAAATAAAATATATGTTACATATATGTAGTTTCTAAATATTTTAAATACGCATCACAAGTTTTTGTGTGCGTTGAGGCTTGTGATTACCTTTAGTTTAGTTTAGTTTAGTTTCGTTCAATCTTTGTTTATTGATTTTTTTTTTCTTTCCTTCTTTTATCAATTTATAACTAAATATTAATATCAATTACTCATACTCATTTTTTCTTGTAGAATTTGGTAGTAGCATGCCTGCGAATAAATAAAATATACAAATTATAGATGAAATAGAAATTATGTACATAATATATATTCTTTTCAATCTTACCTTGAGCGTGGTAAACATTATACCAAGTTCACCATTCTGTAAATAAGGCTCCATAAAGTCTTCGACGAAATTAATTTCGCTACCAAGTTGTAAGACCCGAGCTCTAACAACGACAAAATGAAATACTGGAAACAGCTCGTCCATTGTCCAGAGATAGGTAGATCCCAGCTGTCTTTGAACTGCCTGTAACGTGGTCATTTATTATATTGAAGATATTTCAGTATTGCGAATAATCTCACCTGAGTCATTTGCTCAAAAGTATTTCTGATAACTAGCAATTTTTCGAGGGGAGAAAAGGTAGTTTTTAATTGTTGCAACGTTTCGACAGCGTCCCCAAATAATTGCTCAGTATCGCTAGCCAGCGGATTTTCAACGAGATGATTGGCGTTAGCACTTTTCCAGAATTTACTGTAATTAAGATTTAGAAAACACTCTATAATAGTTGCGAGATTATTGTTTCTTCGATAAAAAGGGAACGGGGGGCGGGAGGAATTCTACTAACGGATCAATCCCCAGAAATGCCATCAACGTTATATCTGGCTGTTTGTTCCACTTTAGTAATCTCTTCCAATAAGCGTCGTCCTCCTTTTTATTGTGCAGGGCGTATAGTACGAAAAGGGCTGAATGTACACGAGGCAAAAGTACAGGGTGTAGTATCGCCGCCGCACTTACCACCTTACTGAAAACATAGAGTTTACAGAAAGTTTATAAAGGGTTTGAGTACTAAGGCGGAGTGAGAATGATCAACGAGAGATTCCTGGATCAAAGATTTTTATTAACTCCCACCTTTCCTCTTCATCCTCAGTTTCTAGAACGAGCTCTTGTCCTCCAGGCGGAAGAGCTGGAAATAGCAAAGTAACAACGTGATAGACCCTGGAGGTGATGCTATGTAGTTCGGAGACAGCGTGGCTCAACAGTAAAGGATGAACTCTAACGCCTCCGTAGGTAGCAGTGTAGGCTGCTGCTACCTCTGTTAATAAAGTTCCAAGAGGATGATGTGAACTTTCGAAAGCTTTTATTAAATAATTATGAACTTCTTCATATGTGGCTAGAGTTAGACTGTCCAATCCAAACTGTGGTATTTTTTCCAAGTGATCAACGGTGTGTCGATCCTTTTCCTTATCCTTATCCTTACTGCTATTCAAATCTGTGGCTAGGTCCTTTTTTCGTTGTATTGTATCTTGATGCGAGTTAGTTATTACCACAGCAACATTCTGCCAGACCCTTTGGGTCTCCCCGACTTTATTCGGAGTCAAATTACTCTTGGAGTTTGGCTCGGAAACTCCGAGCTGCTGATAACACTGGCGAAATATTGCTTTCCATTTTTGATCCGGAGAAACGCAGAGTTTGCCAAATGATCTGCAAGAAAATACAGAATTGCGGTTTCTTCTCAGACGAGTAATTCTAACAGAGCTAAATTCTTGCTCACGTTGGCTTGGCGTTAACATGCGAACTACCGTTGGCAACGTTCATATGCAAAGTCGCAGTTATTTTCACCCCTTCATTCCAAGCTCCGTTCATACTGCCCTCTATTCTATCCCCGCTGCTAAAGGTTAGCGTCCCTTTGCCACTGAATACACCAGCGGATCTAAACTCTCCTTCGTAATGGGTGCCGTCTTCAAATATCATCACACCATGGCCCTGAAAATGTTTGAACAAAGAAAGAGATCACCCTTTCAGCTCGGTAAGAGATCAATCAATCTTGAAAGACTCTAACTGACCGTTAGAACATCTTGCATGAATACTCCTTCGTAATAAATCCCGTCCAATGTTACGATCAGACCACATCCGTGTTTCATATTGTTACTCCAAGACCCTAGATATTTCTCACCTGAAACAAGCATTATAATATTGATGAAGCAAGTTTTCGTCACTCTCGTTGTTGCCTAAAGTAATCGATACATAACACACAGCTGAGAAATGGTAGAAATCATTTCAAGCAATACCTCTTACCAGTCGTGATGTCGTCCATAACGCCGTAGCCCTGTTTTAAACCGGCTACCCATTCCCCGATGTATATAGATGCAACAGAAGCCATGAAATGTCCTTCTTTCTTGATACCATGACCTTGCGGTAAGCCATCTTTGAAGTATCCGTCATAGATATCTCCTGTAACGTATCTGAAAAATAAATACGAGGTGAAATACTGTGGCTGTTAATTTTGAAACTCATTAAGATCATTCGGTGTAATTCTTCAGCGACGATACGCACTTCATTGTACCGTAGCCATTCTGTTGACCGTCTTTCCATTGCCCTTCGTATATTCCCTGTGTCGGTATCTCCATTTTTCCTGTACCATGCATTATTCCTCGGTGAAAATGACCTGCGTACATACGTCCGTCATTCCATTCCAATTTTCCAGGACCGTGTGGTTTGCCGTTCAACCAACGACCTAGAATGTTTTAAATTCATGGTAAATCTTAAGCTATTTATAATCACTAAGCCTTGATCGGAGGAATGCATGTTCTACAATTGTTTCAAGTCTTTATCGCGTATAGAAACACAATTCTAGTTCTTCGATCTGAAAGAATTGTACGAAATTATCTCCGACCAGGCTTTAGTCGACGATTAAAGAGCTTTGGACGGACCAGTGTACTTGGCGTCTTTGTAAACGCTGTGCTTGGTGAAAGAAAACGAACTTGATCTAACTAAGGGCGGTACGTGTCCGACAACTCTTAGAAGGCTGCGTTTTATCGCAGTTTGTAAAGCCTGAAGCCATTCGGTCCGTTCGCTAGGAGTTGGCGTGTACAAGACTAGACTATCCTCCGGCGTTGTAACAGACAAGGCATTCTGAAAATGGGTGAAAACTTTCATTATTTTCGTCCATTAAATAACATAGACAAGTGACGGACGATGGAAAAAGCTTCCAGACCCACAAACCAAGACTTTCTGCGTCGCGGAATTAATAAGCGGATTGTACGAAACAAAACAAGTAGTTGATGTTTCCCCAAATTCTGAATAAGAAGCAGAAAAGTGCATACCTACCGATACAAATCCTCTTTTGATCAATTTTCTCCATGCAACATGCTCCTCCCAACGAAACAAAAAAAATGTATTTAAAATAATTTGAAGAAACAAAAAACGAGAAGTGATCAAAACTGGTTTGTTGTACATTTATGAAAAATTTCACATCTAAAACTACTTTGAAACTCTACTAAATTCTCAAACTCATAATACCTGGAGGGTATCTGTGTCCTGTAACGGTTCAACCCACAAAGTAGGCAGAGGATGTACAGTGTGCGAAGTACCGTTGACGTGTATTAGGATATCGGTCAGCAGTACGAACCAGTGGGTAGAAAATCTTCCAGAATTTAATACCGCTATTGGATGAGTTCTAGATTCTCTTATCAGTCTTCTGTCCGGAGATCTCAACAGCTCAACCAGCTTACCAGAACTTTCCCAAAACTGTTTTGTCGTCTCTGCTTCCTTTTGCCGTCTCTCTTGTTCGTCGCATATTTGTTCCCATTTACCTAGAGCTTCTTGGAGACGTTCTATTCCCAATTTAGGACCATTTATCCTTATCAAACTCTGCACCATTGATTTATACCTGTTATTGAAAAAGTGAAAACGATTAGTCACTCGTTTGGTAGGATGGATGATTGAAAGAAGGTAAAAAAAAACGTTTCGTGTGAAAAAAAATTATTTCAGCTTTTGTATAAATCTCTGTAAGGACTGTAAAAAAAAAGATAAAAAAAATGGTAGCACTCTACCAGAGTAAAAAAAATAGGTGGAAATTTTTTATCAATTTAGCAAAAGCCTGAATACCTATGCGCAGTATACCTGTTCAGTCTATTTAACGGATGTTGTAAAGCTATAGCAATAATAGCTTCGTTGTTAGCCTTTTTTCCCTTACTCCCTTTTAGTCTGTCCGTAAATAAGTTGCTCAGTACATTTGGAACGTCAATAATTCTTGCTATATGCGTGAAACCGCCTAGAGAAACAACGTCGCATATTGCATTCAGGTAGTGTTTATAAACCGTTATATATTCCTCAATGCTTGCGACGACAACAACTTCGTACGCTTCACCATGATGCTCGTAGTAATCCCATAAACTCAAGACGTTCAAAGCTGTGAAACTTATCAGTTCTGTGTAACATTGACACAGAGTTTCATAAACGTTTGACTCTTGAGTGGCGCCCCCCTTCTTTTGGAATGGTTTTATAAGGTTTTGATAAACCAGCAGCATTTCTTCAAGAAATATTTGCTCGTTTGTTAGGTCAAACGAGATATCACAAATCGGCTGATTTATCGTCGTACAACAACTGTACGAGCCTGAACACAGGATATGCTTCGCACTGTAGCCCACTACTTCGGGAATATCCAATTTCACTAGCTCTCCTGGTCGGTCAAAACTGAAAATATTCAACCGTTATACAATCGTCGATTCTTATGATAGACGAGGAACATTTAACGCTTATACAGTAGCTGAGCTCGAGCTCAAACTAGATTCTTTAACAAACCTCTGTTTCCCCATCCAATACAATCCCGAAGACGTCATAATGAGTGTATGCTTCTCCCCAGCAGCCATATCTCTGGCTCTTTCTGTTGGCAATAAACTTGGTCCGTTGAATAATATGGGTGAACTTTGGTTGGATGGCGACTGCGGAGTAACTTGTGACGAGTTATTTCTCCCCCAAATAAAAGCCCTGCCATCAAGGGTCAAAGCGAGCACATGAAAACCGCCAGAGACTATTTTCTTTATGCCCAAATTGTTTAATTTAGGTACTAAAACTGGCCTCGGTCTCTTAACGATATCGCCAGTGCCTAATTGTCCGTATTGAATATCTCCCCAAGTCCAAAGTTCGGTGGACAATAAACTGTTCCCATTTCTAACTAGCGAATTTATTCTGTCGTTTAATCCCTGCTCAGATAATTCTCTCTCAGATGTACCGGCGCTTGAAGACCAAGGAAATTCTTCGCATCTAAGACTGTTAGCCAGACTAGTAGCCGTTGGTTTAGTCTCGCCAGTACCAAGCTCCTCTAAACCGTCCTGTCCGTTATCTTGTGCTTCGTTATTATCCGAGCTGCCGCTCATGTGCCTAGACAATGTGACGACTTTATCACCGACAGTTTTGACTCCCTCGTAAACAAGGCTTGCCATATTTGACACGTTTTGTTTCAATATTCTAGTAGGTCTATCCGTGCATTCGGCGAGCAGTTCTTCACCAGCGTTTCCATACGACGATACCCAAGACAATTGCCTGGTTAAAAACTGACGGGCAGCTTCAGTATTGATAAAAATGACGTTCTTCTTTTCTTCTCTCTCAATTTCAACAGCCAAACCGTCGTCGCCGTTAGTCAAAGTCTTTGGCAGATCGTCAAACCGCTTTTCGTCATCCTCGTGATCTTTGCTAGCTGTTGACAAGGCGCTAGTCGAATTAGTCGAACGATCTTCGCTGGACTGTCTTACGTGAAGACCCAACGGACAAGTGTCAGTCGACGGCTGGCTCACGGGACTTAACATGACGTCGCTGACACAATGCGGACAAGAACTGACAAAGACTTCTTCTTCCATGTCGTTTTCACTGTCCGTATCATCCTTCATTGCTTTAACTATCTTTCTAACCAAAGCGGCGTTGAAATTAGCGCCGCAAGCTACGCCGGAAACAATCCGACCATCAAAAAATGTCACCTTCTTTGGCTCGGAGGTTTTAATGTCAATTTGTGGCTGATCGCCGCTAGCCCAAAGCTGGCCATTTTCGGCGACAAAAAGCGTTGCGTTATCACTAATGGCTAAAGCCTTTACTTTGACGGTTTCGTTGTCGGTTTTATAACCGTGACTACATGATTTAGGCTCTTCTCTTAAAGTGATAGTATCGACGACTGTCATATCGCTTGGGCTTATTTTTAAGACTTGACCTTCGCAGTTGACGACAAATAAATGGTCAGAATTGGCGGCTATATCTCTGGCGTAAAATTGTGCCCTTTTGAATGTCAATGAAAGCGGCGTGTCGGCATCTAGTTGTGAGACTATACCATGATAGAGATTGTTTGTCGTTGTTGATACAAATACATGATCTTTGACGGTTGCCAATTTGCATATTAGACCGTTAGGCTGATCACCAAAGTTGTAGTATATCTTCTGAAGACCTCGCCACAGGTACATGTATCTCTCCATTGTTATTGTTTTCGTTTTAATTCGGAGTTAGTTAGCTGGGTTAAAGCTAACCTCCAAAATGACGTAATAGTTGTAATGAAATGGCGTACCGCTGTTTATCTTTGTCATGATGATATGGAACCGGTTTTTGAAGTTTTATATAACTTTTCACCTTTTTTCGTAATAGCTTTACCCAATATCATCCTTCGGGCAGACGCCTTTTACTACGAACAAATACATTAGATCTGAATTATCGTCCGGAGCGCCGTCATTCTGGCAGGGGGCCACAGGGGGACACTGGGGAATTTTAAGACACGCCTACCCTTCTCTTTTCTCTTCGCTGACGTTCGAGTTGCCAAAATCAGTTTACCCTAAAATACAAGAAGTTGTTTCACCGAAAATACTAACGTCCTATTGGCTTAACCATAACGTAACGTCACGCGTTATATTTTTCATTATCTTTTACGATGCGTCTTCGATCATATCAATAATGTTAATACGTGTTATTGTATGTAACAATTATTTTGTTCAAATATAGCACAGCGCTATGTTTCTACTTTTTGGTCAATTTTTAGGAGTAAATCTTTCAAATGAAACAACCTCAAATTAGTCTATAACATGACTTTGGTTTTGTCGCGATAAAAGATAAGAGGAATTCGATAATTTTATCTACATAACAGGGAGACGTCTTCCTTCCTGTTTTACGAATAAAGATAATTGATATGTATTGAAAATTATTTCTAACAAACTATCAACACGCCTACATAAATTTACAACCATTATTTATCACCACTCTTGTTATTATTAACCTAAAATATCAGAATTGGATAATACGCGATATATGCAGAAGATAAACACTTCTTCAGATTGTTTCTCTAACGCGTATGCCAATGCGCGCTACGAACTACGAACTACGAACATGTGTATTATTCGAGGTTATGTCATGTCATTTAATGTCATATTGTGTCCCTCGTAAACATAGAGATAATATAATACAAATTAGATCTAAAATTCTATGTTACATCAAATTGAATTAAAATGCTTGTCTCTGATCCTAACAATATTAAAATCTACAATCTCAGCGCTGGAAAATCGCTTCCCGAGGTAAGAAACCGAAGTTTTTAGAAATTAATTTTCGAGGTTAAGTCGATTATCCGAAATTTTATCAAATTTTATCAAATTTATAGTGGTTATCGGAAAGAAAACGTCGAAGTTTGCTGAAAAAAAATGTCGGTGAGTTCAATACGAAATCATGTTTAAAAAAAAAAAAAAATTTTAAATCACCCTAATATTTATTACTCACAGACATCAGAAGACGCATCGAACTCATTCAGGATTTCGACATGCCTGGTGTCAGTACATCGGTTAAAGTCTCAAGAGACGGCCAATACATTTTAGCAACTGGAATATACAAGCCAAGAGTAAAGTGTTTTGACGTTAATAATTTGTCACTTAAATTTGAACGATGCTTTGACTCTGAGGTTGTGACTTTTGAAATACTATCAGATGACTACAGCAAGGCAAGTATATACGCGTCATGTTTATCGCTGTATAGTTTGATTACATATTTTGATTCACATCATTCAGATCTGCTCTATCGATGCCATTCTCATTCCTTAATAGCTAGTTTCTAATTCCTAATGAAATTTCTTATAGTTAGTATTCCTGCACTGCGATCGATACATCGAATTCCATTCAGCTCAAGGAAAATATTACAGACTTAGAATACCCCGTTTTGGAAGAGACATGCAGTATCACTATCCGTCCTGCGATTTATTTATTGTTGGAGCTAGGTGAGGCGCACTATATATTTGATGAAAAAATGTATTTAAAGATGAGAGAATTTCATTAATAATATTAATAATATCATTAATCCTATCATCAACAATTTTCAGCAACGAAATTTACCGCCTAAACCTTGAAAGGGGACAATTTCTACAATCATTTGTCACAGAGGCGTCCGGGATAAACAGATGCGCTATAAATCCTGTCCATCATTCGCTAGTCGTCGGAACTCAGGAGGGAAGAGTAGAAGCTTGGGATCCTCGTAGTAGAAATAAAGTCGGGACATTAGACTGCGCTTTTCACTGTGTGACCGAAAACACTCAGTAAGAAATTCCTAGAATATTGAAATCCTGAGCTGAGGCTCTTTGAGAATTTGAAATTACTTATTGAACTACTTTCAGGCTCGAAGGATTTCCGTCTATCACAGCTCTCAAGTTTCAAGGCGCGCTCACATTGGGCGTGGGCACTGCAACCGGACAAATATTACTCTACGATATTAGATCCAGTAAACCGTTCCTGGTTAAGGATCATATGTACGGATTGCCGATAAGAGATATAGAATTTCACAACCAGATGGATCTGATTTACTCCATGGATAGTTCGGTGGTTAAAATTTGGGAGAAACAAAGCGTAAGTCTGTAGTCTGAGAGACGGGCGATTAAACTAAGGAATAATAAGATGAAACTAGGAAGCAATTATATCGGATAATTTTTTCAGGGTAAACTCTACACTTCTATAGAGGCGCAGTCTGACTTCAACAATCTCTGCGTTGTTCCTAACACAGGAATGCTGTTCCTTGCAAATGAGAATGCGAAGATGCAGACTTATTACATCCCGAGTTTAGGCACGGCCCCAAGATGGTGCAGTTTCCTTGATAATCTGACTGAGGAATTGGAGGAATCTAACTTCGACACTGTTTATGATGACTACAAATTCGTCACCGATAAAGAACTCGAAGAATTTGGACTTGCGCATCTGAAAGGAACGAATTTACTCCGAGCTTACATGCACGGCTATTTCATGGACGCTAGGCTCTATAGAAAAGCTAAAGACGTTGCGCAGCCGTTCGCCTTTGACGATTATAAGAAGAAAAAGATCAGGCAAAAGATAGAAGAGGAAAGAGTCAACAGAGTGCAAGTGGGTTGACGATGATTGAATGATTGAATGATTTCAGGGGATGAGGAGAGACTTTTGATAATCGTTTTTGTTCTTAGGTGCAAAAATTACCGACTGTAAATCAGAGTCTCGCTCAAGAACTAATGGATAATGAATTGGACGTTAATCCAAAGAAGAAAAAGAAAAAGACGACGCCGAACCTGCTCAAAGACAATCGATTCAAGGCTCTGTTTGATAATCCTGACTTTGAAGTGGACAGAAATGCTGAGGAGTTCAGATTGTTGAATCCGGTTGTTTCACAGCTTGATAAATCCAGGAGAATAAAATTGGCAAAGAAGCTCGAAGCACAGGCCGAGACAGACGCAGCTAGAAAAGAAGAAGAAGACGATATGGAAGGTGATTGGAATTGGAACGCTTCGAATTTTTAAATATAGGAAAATGGACACAATATCTACAACAATTTGATAATTTCAGGTAAACCGAGTTCCGAGGAGAGTTCTTCCGACGAGGGTAGTTCCGACGATGAACAAAAGTGGGCAAAGGAGGTCCAAAAACAACATAAATTGATAAAAAGAGAAACTAGACAGAAGGAATGGGAAGAAGAAAAGGCACAGCGAATAGAAAATGCTGAAACTGAGACTGGGGAGCGATCTGAAAACGGCAGAGCCAAATTTTTCGAACTTAAACAGGGAGTTGAGTACAAGGGCATCAGAGCCGTAAAAAAAAAACAAAATAGGCAAGTTTGATGAGCTCTCATACATCGAATTACGATATCAAGGAATAGAATGTATCCTAGATTGATTACCTCCTCTTCTTCTTCTTTCCTACAAATTTTCTTCAATAGAATAATCAGTCGAATCAGAAAGTTTATATTATAAAAATATTTATACTGTATTTGGCTCCAAGGTATTCGATGAAAGATTAACAATCTGTTATTCAAAGTATTTATAGTTCATATATCAATTTGTGCATTAAATTTCCACAGGGCGAGTCTCGGTCAAAGGTTGCGAGAGGAAGAAGTGAACAACGTGAGAATGCTCGGCTCGTTAGGAAACAGAGAGATGACATTCAGCACTAAAAAGGTAGGCTGTAGTTTAAGGTTCAGAATAATTTTCACAGCAAAATATCAACGAGGATGAAGAATCCAAGATATGAGTTTCTTGGATAAAGAATCCCATTCGCACATCTCTCTCTCTCTCTCTCTCTTTAATCAGAATGAACATTTTTTCAGATAAAAAAGTACGGTCATTCAGAAGAGCAGATAAAGAAGCACAGAGAAGAACGTAAAAGACTATCTCGTCCTGCGGGTAAAATTGGGAATAAATTAAAGCCAAAGTTTTGGAACGGCAAAAGAGTAGTATAGTATAATTGAATGAAGTTGTACTCACATGTAAATAAATAAGTGATAACTGACCGTTACTGAGCACGAGTCGTTCGTTCCCTCTACCATATTCTCCTTCTTCTTCTTCTTCTCTCGCTGAGCTATAAATATGAAAAGAATGAAAGCTGTGGGACTACTAGCTACTGACAAACATGCCTCTATCAAAGTCTGATTGTCTTGTATCACCGTCTGGAGGTGAAAAGTCATCAGACAAAATATCCTTATAAATATATGAATAGTTATCATGATAGGGGGTCCCCCCCTCCCATTGATAATAGAGAATACTCTTGCATACTAATGTTTTCAAGTCTTGAGCAAAAGCCTACATGGCTAGCAGAGAGATGCCTTTGGTAAGTCATTAGCTTGTTTATTTACAAATTCAACGGCTTATTTACATCAGTTTGTTTCTCGAGTCTCCAGTTATCGTATGAAAGGGCAATTATTGATCATACATTAGGCATAAACCGAGTATATTCAGTGCTTTTTGCTCTATTTTAAGTTTCTTCTTCACTTTTATTCTGAGCGATATGGTGCAAGGTGACACGAGTTTGGCGTCGTAACGCCTGTTATCGTGTTTTTAGAATATATTAACGAAGAGGATATGATGCTCTGCTGGCTGCAGCCTGACCAGAGCTCAAACGAAGCAGGAATCTCAAAGGATCCAACACCCGGTCCGAACGGAAACAATGGAAACCCATTGCGTACGTCGACACCGTCGATTCTATCAGAATTTGAAAGTACCGAAGTAAGATTGTCTGGTGATAAAACGAGGCCTGAGACAATAATGTGCAATGATTGAGTCCAAACTTCAAATAAAATTCGCGGCATGATCCTTGCGCCGCTGCGCGATGCCACCTTAGATTTACTTTTCTCTTATTTTTCCCCTTTCAGATCGGGGAAATCACCGAAACACCTGACTACGAAAATCTGAGCACCTCCGCTGTCCTTCATTACTGTAAATGCAAAATATTAAGACCCTATTTAAGGCTTCTTGGAGTAATGGGACTGAAACCGACCAGCGGAGATGATGTCGAGCATTGTTCTTGCTATTCAATAATCGTCAATTTTCATACGTTACAAGTTATCATTTTTATGTGCATTGGATATGTCCTGCAGTACATGGCATGTTTCAGGTGAATCTTTGAATTCAACAATTTTTCATATTCATCATCCCGATATAAAAGTCTCATTCCTTTTCTCCCTCTAGAAGAGATCGTGGATTCTGTTATAAGCTTATGCCGGTTGAATACGAGCTGGTATCGAACGCCACGAAGGTTCGACAGTACGAACGAATATGCTACGGAAGTATAGCGTTCAGCTATATTATCCCAAGCGTTCTACATCTTTCTGCGTATTTGTACGCCATTTATTTATTCAGAATAAGAGAGAACGAACAGCTACAGAATCTCATGGAAAGGACATTTCTGATGTCTTCAAATCCTTCGGATCGCGGAAGTCAGAAGCGACTAGTAAGAATACTGTGGCTTTTCATTGTACTGAGCATTGTATGGATGATCATAGCTTTAACTACGGTGAATATAATGATGGCACAAGGGGTCATCGTGTTTCAATGGCTGAATGAAAGGTGAGGGATTTTTATAAACAAAACTGGAGATAATCTCTTTGAGAGAGAAGATTCAATTCCATAACGTCGCTCATTCTAGTCCTGACCAATTGAAAACTGCTCTTAAACTGTTGCTCATCATCTGCACTCTCTGGCACGATATGGTCCAAGGAACAATCATAACAAGCTACTGCCTCCAAGGGCAGCTGTTAACGTCGCATCTCTACTTTCTACGAGCCAAACTGCTCCAACACACGTTGGCTCCGTTGGACTGGATGAAGGTATCATAAAGAATTTATGCGATGAATTCTATCGAAAGCGTTGTGTCTTTGCTAATGATGCTATTGAACCACTATTACAGGAGATTAGCGAGTTCAAAAGATTGTTGAAGTATTTAAACGACGATTTTGGGCCTACGGTATGCATATACACAGTGGTAAACTTCGCCTGGGCTACAGCGGGTGTTATGTGGCTGATGAGATACGACAACGTCGAAGTGCAGACCAGTCCGATAATCTACATTAGTATTATAAACGTTTTGCTATGGGTTCTAATATCGTTAGCTCCCTTCATACAAGTAAGTTAAATTTTTACTCTCATATAGCGCGGCCGTTTAATAATCTAACTATTCATTGAATCTAGGCAGCGCGATTGACTTCGGCGTGTTCAGCAATTCAAGGAATCGGACACGAAATAAGAGTACGACCATTCGTGTATCAAGACACTCCGGGGTCAGATTTGGACACGATTCTGCTCTACGCTTCATCCTTAAAAATGTGCGCGAGATTGTTTAGAGTACCGATCACAGGCCGTTACTTGTGTCTTACGCTAGCTGTTGGGAGTATCATCATACTCACTTTAGGGCAGTGTCATTTTTTATCAAATTTAGGTAATTCTAAGTGAATATAGAGACCGGTTAACAAAAAATTGATGTAAATAAACAAAGTGGTAGTATATCCCTATTCCTACGTCGCAGATCTTTCGTGTTATGATGATAAATTGATTACAGCTCAGTTATCATTTCTGCTATTCATCATATTCAAAATTTATATTATTCAGAGCTACGATACATCGGCGAATCATATTGTCTGAAGAAAGTGAGTGAATAAATAAACTTCGAAATTCTTATTCATAAATAACATGAATTTATATCTAATAAAACTGTATGCAGTTCAAAAATAATAGAAAACGCATACGATTTGGGAAGATCTAATAAATTAATGGTTCTTAACTCCGATGGGCTTAAAAACCGATAAGATATTACAGAATATTATGAAATGAGAGTATAAAAACTTTTTTCTTCAACGTCATTTCGACATAATCAAACAAACTTCTATGATTATATATTCATTCCTCAAAATTCCTGGCCCTTGGTATGTTTTTGGGCTTATATACTGCGCTGATATTATAACTAGGGAATATATTCTGTACAATATAGTATAAATATTAAATTTAATCAGAAGGTTTGAGAAACTTTGGTTTCTTCTGTTCGGGTTGTTCTAATTCTGCGTCGTTAACATCTTTGATATATTTCTTGTTCTCGGATTTTGTTCTGAATTTTTTAGCCATTGTATTAACGGTCGAGGATTTATAACGCTTCGCCATTTGTTCATCGGATATATCAGTCTCTCCTTCCTTTTGAGCCAACGATCGTTTAGCTTCTTCCTCCAGTTCCATGAGTCTCTCTATCTCTGGATTCATGCCGCGAAAGCTCACTCTTCCGTCCAGCAAACCCTCGCAAAACACAAAACTCGGCTCAACGATGAACGCGCCGCTAAAAAACAAGCCGAATATTGAATTGGATTAAATGAAGAAACAATTTTTAAAATCAGAGATTATTTATCAACAACTCACGATCCCTTTTTCATCCGGTTTGTTAACAGAGCTCCAAAATATTCCTCCCCTTCATCTTCGAATAACTGTTTTTCCACTTTTTCTTTCGTCCGTTTCATAAACTGTGAAAATAATTGTGTTCATATGAATGATTGAAATTTTTCATTCGAAATGCGTTCAATGGGTTTGAGGTTGTTATTCGCACTCACCTTCATCTCTAATATCCCTTTAGACAAATTCGTCTTGTTTACTTCTCTGGCCGTCATGGTTTTCCACAAATTTACTATTTTTCTATATTTTATACGTTTTTGAAATGAAATCTTAGAAACCTAATCTAAACGTAACGATTTAAAATGTTTTTGGTTATGTTAGGTGTTGTATGCGTGCTGCTGGTACATCACGTGGTCATTAACTAACTCGACTCTAACCTGAATCCACCTAAACCTAAATTGACTTAGAAAAATATTTCGTCATCCCAATGTGACTTAAGCTGAACTTTTAGCACGTTTAATTATCCTAACATACCGTAAAATGATATTGTATAACTATAATAATCGAATATAAATTCGATGTGTTATGTTACGTCATGTGGTCTCCATGGTTACGTGTTGTCAACGATCACGTGATCATGTGAAAGTCTGAAAAGAATGAAGAACTCGCAAAACTCGAAAGAGAAAGGATTAATAATATAACTGACAACTTCAGTTGACCAGAATCTGTCATAAGAAATAACATTGAGGGTTAAGAAACGGGATCATACATACAAATATCGATGACAGATGTACAATGTCATCGAAAAATGTTACAACAGTAATTAAGGTAGATTTTTTAACCACAATATTTGATCATTAATCATCCACATTCACTGATACAATAAATAATTACATACGCTTTACGATTTTTTGCAAAAATTTCTGATTTCTTCGTATGCATATTCATAACTAACTATAACTAGGATATACACGCATACATGTTGTGTACTTAGTTCCCGTTTTATCTGTTAAAAACAAAAAAATTATCTAATTATATAATGATATAAAAAAGGGTGACGGCGACACCGGGGAAGATTTCAGGCGGCAAGGATCTTTCAGAAAATTATTACCTGCTAATACTAATGGAGAAACTCAGCTTGCCATGTCTGCTAAAATGATAGATAGACCAGCTACTACTCAAAGTAGTAAAGAATACGCTATATTTTTACAAGAGTATATCATTCTCTCTGAATAGTGAGTTACGACTGTATTAATTCTTTTCTGAATTTAAATGATTCAATTATTAGTCGAAAACAAATGAATTTACAATTTATAATATCAATTACAGTAATATGATGCAGAAGCAAGATCTTAAAGGAATTTATGTCATTCCATCAGCGCAGAACTCGTTCTGTTAGTATAAATGAAAACCTATTTTCGTTTTTCCCATTTTTTTTCTCAAATTTTAGTTGTTTATGCTTTCTTTTTGTCCCTAGTATGGTTTGGCGTCTTGTTTATTAGACAAGGAATTTACCAGGGCGGAGTATTCAGGTTCACCATTACCTTGCCTCACAATTTTCCGGACGGCGGTTGTCCGGTGAGATCTCATAACTTCTTGCGATCATGACGCGTTATTCAAACTGTTGTTATTCCATTTTATTACCAACATTTTTAACGCTCAACTCTTTTTACCAAATGATTCAGAAAGTTGTCTTCCAATCGAACGTTTTTCACCCACTGTTGAACACCGATAATGGAGAACTTGATACAAATTGGGGATTCCCTGAGTGGAGAAGGAACAACAGAGTTTGGCAACTCGTACAATACATTGTTAAAGTATTTGCCAAAATAGATTCTAAAATGAGCGGCAATAATCAAGAGGCTTTGACGTTGTAAGAAATTCGTCATTCCACTATATTAATGCTCTGTTTGTCTATTTTAGCATATAGATTCTCCCCCATTGTTTCATAGACTCGAATAACTGATTCTTACATTGTTTCAGGTTTGATAATGACCCTGAAAAGTTTCAAGAGCGAGTTAAGGCAAGCGTGAAAGACAGTTTAAGCCAGGTTTATGACCCGGCTTTAACAGACGATCCGCATTACATAACGTTTACCCCTTACGATAGCACGCTGCATGACGGAATAAAGCAGGGGATATCGAAGCCAAAGGTATTGCGGAAGTATAGTTGTCTCTCTGATATCGATGTGTGAGGATGTATCTATTGTTACAAAATAATTAAAACAATGAGGAATTTTTCAGGAGGAAGAAGAGACTAAGGCTCTTGGTTTTTCGTGGGTCCAGCCAGGTTCTCTTCAGCCTTTTTCAAAGCCGGAAACAAGATAACAAAACGGATATGAGCAGCTAGATTTGTTGTTTATACTTTTTAGAGTAGATCTAAACTCTCGAAGAATTTTCATATCCGTTTATCTAACTCGTTAAGAATTCGACATTTGAAAACAGATGAACAAACACAGCAATACGACTAAATATTTTTCTATATTTATAAATATATATTGACGATATAAATGAACGAGGAGTAACTATAATGGACAAAATCGTTTTAGTTTTTCGATATGAAACAGAGTTTCTTTTCCTAATAATTAAAAATTCTATTAATTGAACTAGTTATAGGTAGAAGAAAGAAAAAACGTCCTAACAAAGTGTTTACACGGTGAGTCTCTTCTGATATCGCATGAGGGAGGCGCTTATCATCGCAAACGCTCCAGCCCTTTCTGAGATATCAGAGAAAGCACATCCTATATATTATATTATTAATAAATTATTGTTATACTCGTTAAAATAGTCATAAATAAATTGATTTCAGATTCTATACTGTATCTATATTACTCATAGGTAAATAAAATAAGCTTTCTTTATGTTATTGATAATAATATTATGTATATTCAGAGTAAAATATAATATATATACATATATATATATGTAATAAATTCTGTTATCATCTATTCCGCTTTCATATGCATAATTTTTTAAACTTAGAAAAATAAGGAATAAGTTCAGCCAATATTATCACAGGACTTTCCCGGTCAATTTTTTATACCAATTTATGTCTAGCTCGTATCTTTTATTCCCCCATGAAAAATGGGTCGGGCTTTCTTCTTCGCCGTTCTTAAACTCGAAGTATCTACTGAATTCTATCGCCAGTTTGGATCGAACCAATCCTATACTCCCCGTGATTTCTGGAGCTGGGTGATAAACCCGACCGGTTTTTATATTCATGAAGATTTTTGAAGGCTCGAAAGGAACCTGCGAATGAAAACTGTCCATAATCAGATTCTTAAGATCCTTAAGTCCGTATCTTAAGGCATAAGAACAAACCGTTAATAATTCTTCAGCGTGAGCGTAACTGAACAGATTTTCTACCGTAGAACTTGCTAGATTTTTAGTTTGAATTATCTGCGTGAATACAACAGGCAAGTCATCACATCTCACGAAATTTCTCTCTCTACCACACAGTGATAAGTAAGGAAAATCGTCCGTGTAACGACCGGTCTCGTTTAATCTGAGTCTTTTGAAGAAAAATGCCAAGAATTTTTTGTCTGTAAATTTGCAGATTTATTCAGGCAGGCTGTTTTGAAGTTCACAAGTAGTTTCAGACCTCTGAATAGTACCATGCAAATATTTTTAGATTTCAAGCAATATATTCTACCTTTGAAACAAGAGGTGAAGTTCTTCATGCGAGAATCGTCAAGAAATAACTGTTGATTTGAAAATGGAATGAAATATTATTCAAGGAGATTGGAAAACGATCTTATTCATATCTCGGATGATATACTTATTTCGTATGAAATAGTACTTTGCTTGTGGGAAAGCCTCAAGATCTTCTTGTGTGGCTTAATATTAATACTTATGACCTGATTTCGGAAAATGATATACAGTGACCCTAGTTGATTATCTGGTAAAGATCAATAAAAGCTATTCTTGTGCTCGAGATTAATTCTATCTAACATTAGTGCATACGAATTGAGTTGAAGTTGTGTAATAACTTATTACGTCAATGTTATAACAATAAGAGATTCATGAAAAAGAAGATATGATCGTCTAGCACGTGACTAGAAACTGAATTCTTTTATAAGAATTCAAAGAACCTATAATTTGTTGATTCAAAAATACATGAGGAATTCTGGGTAATTTTAAATTCTAAATCAGTTGATCGGCAACTTCAAGGGTCTTATTTATACGGTATAGCCGTTCACAGAAGGCCTCTCCGAATTCGCCGCTTCGCATCTTTATACGTAATAACCGATTCCACGTATAACTTGGGTTGTAAATATTGCGAAAATACGATTTTATGATATTGAATTAGAGATAAGACGCACCATGCCTTGGTGATCGATGTAATAAAAATATTCTCGAATACGAGGTTCGGGAGATTGTCCCTGAACGTATGTGGCGACATTTTTTTCGCCGACTGTACATCTCTCCGAACTACGCAACGGCAACGGGCGATAAAATAATAAACTTTTTCGAAAGAATTGTGAAGAGAATTTATCGGTTATAAAATGTTGACAATATCGGTACATAACAGCCGGATAATTGACAATTCAAATGAATAATATATGAAGAATAATAATCGATGTTATAATAAGACGAAATAGAAAACTGACAATGAGAAACTGTGTACAACAGGTTAGCCGCGAACGTTGCGTCGGATAATATAGCGAGCGTCGATTAATCTTTCACGACCCAAATCTCAGCTGGATTCGATATGAGGCTAATTTCATGTGTTCCAGAGATGGAATTGTATGTCAAGGATTGAGGAGGCAAGAAATGAGATACAACAAACCAGTAAATCAAGAAAATAGTTAAAAAGAGGTGATTTTAATACCGATAATAATAGATACGCGATATATATTATCCCAATATGTTTGGCGGTTAATTTACCGCCTTTGATATTCCGAAAGGATAAAAATAGAAGGAACTAAATAAGGGAATAATATCAAACCGTAAAAATGATCTGCTGCAAGTCTACAAAGAAGAAATTATCCTCAATCCAAAAATCAAAACCTCACTTCACCAAATCCGTAACTAAATAATTAAATTTTATCTTTTTATAAACTCTCTTGAAAAAAAAAAAAAACAGAAGAAGAGGCAAAAAATAAAACGACCATGGCTTCGTCGACTAAAAGATCCTGGAAATTACGTGAGTCTTTCGAAAAATCCGTTAATGAGTTTGTCATTCAATCATTACGTCAATCATCTCCAAACTACATTCTCTGTTATGTAAACGTTTTTTTTTGTTTTTGTTTTTTTCTTCTAAATTCACATTTTCAAAAATAACCTCAAAATTCATTCACCGAATTTTTTTCGTATTTATTTTCAGAGGAATTTGTCGCACATACTTCGAACGTTAACTGTCTAGCACTAGGGCATAAATCCGGTCGAGTTTTAGTTACCGGCGGTGATGATAGAAAGGTAAACCTATGGGCTGTTGGAAAGCACAATTGTATAATGGTAAGTATTCGCTGATCTTTAGAATAGCAGTTATTCAAAATATCTATTTAATCAGGAAAGCGGCGTAGCCCCTGTCCCTATCCCTTTACCCCAATGGACCTTAGTCGTCAAGCCTCGCAGTATTCGAGTACGTTATTCAATGAAATTAACAAATCGCAAGGCTCTGCATTGTAGAATAGACTTTTCACTCTTAAAATATTTGGAATATTAGCCGAAATATACCTAATCTGATTAACTTTAGTCCATAAATTCTGTGATTGGTTTCTTCTCTAATTTTGAGACTAGGAATTGAGCAGATTTGGAAAAAACTAATTAGAATGTAAGAAATTTGGAAGAAGGAGGGCGCAGCAATGATTCAAACTTCATAAATATAGAAATATCAGCCAATTGATTTACCCTGACCCTGAATTTACCAAAATTGAACCCTTTGAGTTTAAGTTTGATAAAATAATTGAAAAATATTTCACAGAGCCTGAGTGGACACGCAACCGCAATAGAATGTGTTCGTTTTGGTCAAACTGAAGACTTGGTTTGCGCCGGTTCACAGACTGGTGTATTAAAAATTTGGGATTTGGAGCATGCAAAATTAGCGAGAACTTTAACAGGTCATGGAAACGGGATAAGATGTATGGACTTTCATCCTTATGGGGAATTATTGACCTCAGGAAGTTTGGACAAGGCAATAAAGCTTTGGGATATGCGAAGGAAAGGATGTATATTTACGTACAAAGGACATACGGACACTGTGAATAGTTTAAAATTCAGTCCCGATGGTCAGTGGATAGCGAGCGCTGGCGCAGAAGGAAAAGTAAAGGTAAAGACGCGTGGGCGGGGATACAAACAGGAAAAAGCGATAATAATTCTCTTCATTAATCATTTATCCACTTTTCTCTAACAGCTTTGGGACCTGAGAGCAGGAAAACAATTAAGAGAGTTTTCTGAGCACAGGGGCCCGGTAACAACAGTGGAATTCCACCCACATGAATTTCTACTAGCCAGTGGGAGCACAGATCACACTGTTCATTTCTGGGACTTGGAATCGTTTCAATTAGTCTCATCTACGGAACAAGCTCAGTCGACGGCTATCAGGTGATAAAAAATTACTGGAAAATGTGTTATCAAGGAGTTCACTTCTTTTTTATCGCAAACTTTAGGAACTAGAATTATTCTCTCTTCACATGCGATGAAATTCGGCTTTGTGCTTATTTTGCCATTAATAGGTTCATAATTAATAATCCTTGTGTATTGTCGCCGATTTCTTTAGAAGTCTCTACTTCAGTCAGGGTGGAGAATGTCTCTTTGCCGGCAGCCAAGATGTGTTGAAAATCTATGGCTGGGAGCCGACGCGAACACTTGACACAGTTCCTACTGGTTGGGGTAAAGTCCAGGACATAGCCGTAGCGCAAAATCAGTTGGTGAGTTTTCTCCGAGTCTGAAATTGCTGGAAAAATTATATATAATTTTGTAAATAACTTTAATCAACTTTATCAACAGATCGGAGCCTCCTTTCACATCGCTAATGTAGTTTTGTTCGTTTGTGACTTAAAAAAAGTCGCACCTTTCGGAGGAATTACTTCCCCAGGATCACCCTTTAGTCACGGTAACTCCCTGAGGAAGAGTTTTTCCAAAGAGAGACCTCCGGAATTGAGAAAACACAAGTTTGTAGTTTGCTTAGTTTATTTATGCTTATATTATAATGTTTCATGTTATTTTCTCTTCTTTTTTCGATCGTTCAACAGATTGGACGTTAAGACTATAGAAGAAGCTGATAAATCTGGAACAGATCCTGAAGACGATGTTATGGTAGCTGAGATACCCAGCGTCACAGACTACAGAGATGTCTTTCAGCCGAACAGATCTTGTAAGTATTAGTATTCTTTTCTGTATATCTAATATTTCATTTTAGCAATCAGTGTTCTACGTGTTTAGATCAGTTTGACTTATCTTCTGATTAGATGTTTCCAGAAATCCTGATCTTTGGTGTAATACACTAAATGCTTTAACCATATGATCGACTTCACCTCATATCATCAATAAATTATCAACTTGTTAATATTTTAGTTTGAGAAAACAGATCTATAATATAATTCAAAGAGAATATCACACATTTAATCGTTATTATCGACTACATTTCACTTCTATTGTTATCTCCTGCCTTGCCTATTTCTTTATTATTTCAGAATTGATGTGATCACGTTATTGCACAATTACTATTAGCGACTTAAGGCTAACGACTAACTTCAAAGTTCTGTACTTTTATCTTTCATTCTATAGAATTTTATCAATCTGAATTATTGGATCAGTTAAAGTCTGGAAGTATTAAAAATGCTAATCCTAATTGTGGGGTAATTAAAAAATGGGGATCTCTTCACTTGGCGTGTCGTTTTTTCTCAACCTTTCGAAGCATATGTCGCGTGTAATCACGCGCAGCTACTAACAAGAATTCAAACCACACATCCATACTTAACAAATGTATAAATCTTATAGAACCGTAACTTGATATACGATAGTTAGTAATTATCGTTAGATTAGTCGTTGTACAGCTTGTGAAAGAGCATGCTTTGCACGATATGTTTCAGTATCTCGTACACCGCCACCTGAACTTGAGGCTTTTTTGGAACCCGAGGAAATGGGTGAGTCTTGAGTGAATATAAGACTATACTGATCATCTATACGCACCAAACTAGATAACAACTGATCTTTTTTAATGTGCTTCAATGTGCTTTCATGTATCATACAAATTTTCTCAACAAATAATCGTGACTTGATTATTATTTCATGTTAAGAAAAGCACGAGTCGATCTTCAAGCATTCCTTTATTGTTCCAGACCCAACACAGCCTCAAATACTACAAACTTTATCAACTTCGATGTCAAATCTGAGTACGAATGAATTGGACGAGGAACCGCCACCGATAATGAAGCCAGTGCCTGTACGTGTTCATCCGATAAAATCCTCTCCGCCTGTACAGCGGAATCTAATAACATCGACGAGTCAAATCCGCGCAAATCTCCAGGCTAATAACGCCAGCAAAAACTCTCGAAATATATCCACGATTCCTCCGCTAAGACAAAGCATAACACCACTTCTGGGAAAGAAAAATCTTAGCAATCAACCTCTCGGTCCTCAGAGATCGAACTCTACTCTGACTCCTAGAGTCGCTCCTATGGCTGCTATATCTCCTGTTATGGATGATGGCAAAATTAAGAACAGAGCACCCAGCCCAGACGCACCTAAACATTGTCTTAAAAGGCAGAGCAGCTGCAAAGAAGGGGAACAAGGCTACGAGAGTGATTATCCAATACAGTGAGTTCGCCCTTCTGATTTGTCGAAGGTTTCTATCTAAATAATGAGAGAGGTTTGATTTGGGCTGATTTTACCTGATTTTATCAGCGATTCAAAGCACATAAATGAGTTCTATTTTCTGATTTTTGTGTCTTTATTTTTCAAACAGGATAAATAACATCAGACACAGCCCATCAGATCCTGCTCTGAATCGACCGAATACCGCACAGTCTAGGTCTACATCGTTGCATAGAAATTTCGCAAGTTCTACACCCCTCTCAGCTAGGAATGCAGTCAAGAAACAAAATAAAGCCCAGATACAACCGAACATAAAGGTCGATATAAGGGTTCCACAGCTTAGGCCACAACCCGAAGAAAAAGTTAAAGATGAATATGTACCTATGATCGCTGACAAACCCAGCGGACTTGATATGGATGAGTTTTTACCAGTGAGTCTGGAGCTTTAGATTCCTTATTAAAGACTTGATAACTTATTTTAGGACACATAGTTGAAAATTAATGATTGGGCTTTGGATAGATTTTGGAATATGATGTATTTAACGTCTGTTTAAAATTATAAATGATAGAAAAAATTTCTATCTAGTGTGTGTGTAGAGTTCAAAAACGTTGATTCATAGTATATTTTATAATGATGTGGTATTTAAATGAGTTTTCAAGTATATTTAGATATGAAAACCTGAACTTTTTCTATACATTCTTTATTTTTTTTCTTCTTCATAGACAAGTTACCGTGATCAAGCTCTTAGTTTTGCTCAACGAGGTGTACTCCCAGAGATGTCTGAGGCTGAAGTATTAAACAGTATGATGAGAGGATACGAGTCTATGATGACAGTACTTAACAGTCGACATCGCTCTCTGCAAATTGTCTACTCTTTATGGCATAGTAAAGATTTAAAGGTGAATAAATTGCGAATAATAATAAATCTAAATCTAAATCTAGAAAACATTAACAAACTAAAAACTAAAGACTATAATAAATAAAATCTTTATTCCTATTTTACAGGCGGCAGTAGACTCTGCGGTGGCGATGAACGACTTGTCTGTCATCGTTGATCTTTTAGGAGTCATTACGCTTAAACCGTGAGTAATATTTTCATTTACCCATTTGTTTCGATATGGTAGAACATAAGTATATTTATGTTTTTTTTTTTTTCAACGAAACTGTTTATAGCTGATGAACTTTTATTCACTTTTCAGAACAATCTGGAATTTGGATCTATGCAATTCTCTGCTTACGTCTATAGGCGATTTACTTCAAAGTAAATACGAAATGTGAGTAAAATGATCATTATAATATTTAAATATTAACGGTTTGTTAACGAATTACCGAAAAACGCTTGATTTCGATTTAACAGCGTTAGTTCTATTTTTATTAATCGAAAAATCGGTCAGAACTGGAAACCCATATTCGTATATATTCGATTTACCGCGTCTATATTAATAAGTCGTTATTTAAAAATTTAAAATTTGCCGCGCGATAAGTTACCCATACCGACTGCGATACAAGGTATCAGTTTATGCCGAGAGATGGCGCCGTGTGTATTATCAGTCTACTGTTTTTTCTCGATCGAATACACAATATGACGTCATGATCTTTGTACAGTGATGTTCGTTAAAACCGTTTACGGACTCGTCAACTGTGAAGGGTTGTTTTCATGACAAATTATGTATATAAACGTCCCTAAAACCACTGATATGCTTCATAATGCATAATTCACAAATTTGAGTATAAATTTGATCAATAATAACATTGTTTTACTTCAATTTTTTCTCTCTCTCTTTCTGTTGTCTTTTTTTATTTTTTTTGTTATCTTTGGTTTATTTCTTTAGAAATATACCGTTGGCAACGTATTGCGCGTGGTTTTAAGTGAGGTTTGAATATAGTATAACCGCATCGTAACGTTCTATGACCTTAAAAGTTGCCCGCGGACAATCGAGATTCTATACCGCGAATCTTATACGGATTGCAGACAAAACAGAGAGACGTTTGCGAGTTGCGGTAAGAACCTTTTATTTTCATACATACATACGTATATAGTATACACATATATGCGTTTCTCATTGCTAGATACTTATTATTCCGATCTTTCGACGTTCTATATGTAATATCATCGGTAAAAAGACGTTATTGCAACATCCTTTCGATAACGTATTCGTATTCGAAAAACAATAAGCAAATAAATGAACGGGATATGATTAGATCAATCCGAATCACGCTTTCCTCTCCCCAACTATTGAAATTCTGGATTTCCTAAATTTCAAATTCTTAATAGATGGCCAATTGCTTCGAGACATACGTGTGTATATCCTACCTGATATACTAACTTACACATATCGCTGTAAATTATAGTTATACCCAAGAGTGACTTGTTTCCCGATTATTTTATCGGATTTTCTAAGCATTAAGCCCTTACCTAAGAGGGTACGATGCCCATGTAACACTTATCCCATATTATACACTCTCATACACGGATACGTACGTTTTAGTATACTTGGGCGCAGGATAAGCATACTGTCTGTATAGGAGATCATCTAAGGGTAAAGCGAAGAGAGATGGAGATATAGATATAGATATAGATATAGAAAAAGAAAAAGAGGGAAGATAGACCCTTTGAAACTGAAACCCTCCCTTCATCCCCATTCCCATTACAATTTCCCTTCCCTTCTCATTTATACACCCTTAAATTCTTTCCCATTCGTGTTTCCCGGTCCTCTCTCCCTCCTTTTCATCGTTCGTAAAAACGGTCTCTTCATATACATGGGTGCTGTAGGGTTGGGGGATTTTGTTGGGCAAAGAGAAGGGATGAGCAGAGTAGTGTAGAGAAGAGAAGAGAAGAGAAGAGAAGAGAAGAGAAGAGAAGAGAAGAGAAGAGAAGAGAAGAGAAAAGAAGGGAAGAGAAGGGAAGGGAAGGGAGGGGAAGTGAAAAGAAGAGAAGATAAAAGTAAAGGGCGAGGATAAGGGTTGCGCGTCAATATGTGACGAGAATATACTGACAACAACGAAATATACGTGCTGCCCTTATTTGAGGACGATAAAAAGGTACCGAGTATAATTAGCTGAGACAATGTATGAGACGTGGCAGATGCAAATTCGAGTTCATAATTCAAACCCGAATCATTTCGCTCGCTTTTGTAATCGTGGATTGAAATTTGAAGGACATGTGAGACGCGGACATATGCGCTGACACGCGTTTTCTCTTGAATTACTTTAATACTCAAGCAAAGTGACGTTTTTTTTTTTTCAAATTTCATTTTCAAAACTGGGTCCAACGGATATTCGACAGTCAAATTTCGGATATATTATATACCACAGCTTCCTTGATAGAATATGACATTACGAAGGCTATAATTTCATCAATTTGGCGTTGAATGATGTTCTCTCATTAATTATTTGTGAGGAAAGGGGTGGGGTACAATGGACCACTGAAAAAAAAAAAAATCATTCATTATTTTTCATGTTATATTGTACAAACGTACGTTTCATGCAAAATGTCCGGAAAACAACACGCTGAAAAAAGAGAAAAAGTTAACTGAAAATGAGCTTCAAGACCACCGTAATAGCCCTCAGCCGGAAACTTATTTTTCCCGTTCGTTTCACACTCCGATTTTTCCTGATCGTAACGCATAATAACAGGTGAGCTAGGGAGGTCTTGATTTGATTTTAGTTCTTACACCTGAAAACCCGTGGCTAACTATAGGTACCTACCTACCTACCTGGAACGCGTTTCCGGATCAAATGTAGTTTCAATTAGGCTACCTTAACGGATGAACGAACACGGTCGTAGGCACGATAAGGCTACAGCTTAACAACCGGTTGTATAAGGTTACCGACTATACGGGGGTGGAGATTAGGGTCAGCTGTCAGGCGCCCCGCGCTGCCCAAATCGACAATTAGCTGTATCCACTTTTATGGTACTGCAGGAACGTGACCCAAGTCATCGTAGTTTCTAAGGATCTCTCGATGTACAGGGTGTTACGGAAAGTACTTCCACCTTCCGGTATCGAGCAAAAATTAATGATCAAATGAAATTTTATCTCAATCCAACAGAATCCAGGCTTTTTTTTTTGTGGGTGGGTTAGGGGGCACAATATATGCATAAATACGAATCGAATTTTTCTTAGATCGCTACAAGTGTCGATTTGTTGAACACCCTGTAAGATTTTAACACGGCTAGGAAAGGTAGACTGACTCGCGTGAGCACAGCGTTTACGCGCGGCAGTCGTTCTTTCGGTTTTAGTATATAGGCTGGTATATATATATATATATATATAGCTGGCCAGTTTAACTGAAGCCTAATTTTCAGGCTGGGTAATTTCAACGGCCCTTTCACGCCGGAAACACAATACCACTATGCCAAAGCTTCCAGACGCGGTATATAACTTGCGCATGAAAAAGTAATTAAATCATTATAACAGACGGGGGGGAGGGGTGGATGAACAATTTGGACGCATCACGGTGATGCACTTTATTTTAATTTCATTTTAAAAAAGTTTCAACTTCACTGTATTTGAAATATAGCTGAAATTAAGAGAAGAAAATAATTTATTGATGATCGGCTAATTGTGCAGAAATTAGAAAATATTAATCCGTCACTGCAGAGTTTGCATAGTGTTCAAATTTTTGAACATTATTTCAGCGAATGAATAAAATTATATAATTTTTATGCAACATGTTCGTACTTTTTTTCAAATTTTTTTATGAAAAACTCGGAGAAAAAAATGTCAAAGGATATAAAAAAGAAAAAGAAAAAAAAAATGATGTGAAATAAAGTACCTGAGTACTTGAGGATACAGCTAGTATACGATTCCATTTGCGCGCATGGGTCAGAAGAACTTATATAATACTAAAAGCGTGGAGTGTTACGTACCGATCAAATAATTTCATGGTATTCATGCATAATTTGATACGCTAGTCAGTAGTGTAGCAGCTCTGAAATGTGTGTGAGAAAAAAAAAAGAAAGAAATAGAATCATAATGTAAACCAATGCTCATCTCACCTACGTATATAATATATTCATCGAGGGGTTCGACCACCCTGAATTACGCAGTGTCACATTGACACATAGGCATATACTATAGAGATGTCACACACGTGGGGGGGTACCACTTTGGTATTAAATATGACGTGTGTTTCACGTTACTTATTCTGCACCCTATATACAGAATAAAATATATTCACTGTATAATAAACGAATATCATTGTTTTTACGACTCAAATTTTTTTGGGTCTATGAATTCGCGGTGAATCTTGAGATTTAAAAATGAACAAAATTATTTGTCTATTAAACGCCGTTTCAACGTAATCAAATAATTAAACTATTGTCAGATTTGACAACTTTTCACAAGCTAACTTAATAATTAATTGAATCGTACGAGATTAGTCTGGCACCAATCGTCCGAAACAAACCAAATTCAATACGAATATTTTAGACAGGTGGGTTGTTCATCGTGCGAACTACTTAGTTTTTCATAATCATCGCGTTTACCTATCACATTGACCGATCGCATTTTTGCATCTATCGTGAAAGTATTTCGGACGATTTCAATATTCGCAGTTCACACAGTGCGAGAATGTGTGAAAAATCGTTACGTCGAAACTAAACCCTGTGGTGCCAATAGTTTTCGTGTAACCCCGTATGAAGTGCCAGAAGAGTTGATCAGCTGGAAAAATCGCAATGTTTGTTCGAGAATGTTCGGAAAATAAAATCGCAATGGCAAAACCGAATGAATAGAAAGAAAAAATGAGCCTCGAGGTGTATGTATGTAAGCCTTCAATTTCTTATGGTGCTGCAGTGGGAAATTTTTCTGTCAAATTATGGCCAATAAATAACGATCATAATTCTACATAGGAGAAAATCGTTCGCTTTAGTTCTAAGCGTATAGAGGCGCGCTCGTGCACGCCCGAAAATTCGTTACGCATTTACGGTACAAGAAAGGGTTAACTAGTTTCGGACGTTTGCGGACGAAGGCATAGAATAGGCGGGTGTCTGGTTTAATAGAAGAACTAAATGTACCGAGGAATCGCCGCGGCGAATCGAAAGAGTTATAAATTTTTGATGCGGAATATCGACGGGGCGTTACGCTGCTAAATTCTAGTTTCCTGTGATGCAGCGTTGGATACGATTTTATTTTACGACCGTTCGCACGCGATCTTTTCGCTTCGTCACTTTATAGTTTACACCGTTATTTCAGAGACGTGGATTTTAATCGAGGGCGATATTTTAGGGTAGTAGCCAAAAATTAAGCTCTTCAAAGGTTGCGTTATATCTCACAAACTATGCACAAAATGAGGAAGTCCTTTAAACGAAAGTTGTAGTGCTAGGTGAAACGAACATTTTATGTTATATAAATTTTTTCGATAAAGTACATAAATCGGTAGGTAACTTAAGCGTATTGGTTCCGTACTAAAAAGATCCTATTAATTATTATTTTTGGGTAAAAATCTACCTTGATCTTTTATTTTACAGGTACGTATCAGTGGGCTGCACCGCCCTGAGGTTAATTCTTCGTAATTTTTCACCTGTAATTAAATCAAACGTTCAAGCACCCCTGCATACGATCGGCGTCGACGTTTCGCGTGAGGAAAGGTAGGTCGAAAATGAAAGAAAAAAATCGTGACTGTAAAAAAAACAAAAAGGGTGGATAATTTTTGATTAGGAACATGAAACACCAGAAAAGCTATATAAATCTATTTCGCAGGTATCACAAGTGCGTATCTTGTTACGAGAAATTAATGTCTGTGAGATCATGTCTGCTGAAGAAACAAAATATGCCTGGAAAAATGGGTTCGACATTTCGCGAGCTTGGATCCCTAATGCAAGCCCTTGAATGAGCTTTCGCTAAAGTCTTACCTATTAGATAAAAAATTTTGTTCATCTTACAACAAAGTGCAGTTGAAAAAAAAAAAAAAAATCAACACGTGGATAATCATTTGTGTTGTGATAAGACTAATGGAATGACGAGAAATTTCAGTATTTCAATCATATAGGTATGAACGCTGCAGCAAAAGTGTTTCGATTTAATTGGAATAAAAAAAAAACAATAAATAAATGAACAAATTAACTGATTCGGACAATATCATCAGTGACAATCGATGGTATAGGGAGTTTCGGATGTTTACTTAAGAAAAGAAAAAAAAAACGGAATAATGACAAAAAATTCTGACCTCGAAATACTCGTGACATCGCGTTGGTTATGGGCCAATTTCTATTGCGTACAATTGATAGTTAGAAATAATTAGTAGAAGAAAATTTGTTAAAACGGAATTAGATTAATGGATATTATCGCTTTCGGTCTACGTAGAAAAAATTCCTTTTCCTTTTTTTGTTCTCTTATTCAATATATGGTTACAGGAATTTTTAAATTGATGTGTTCCAAATTTATTTTGCGTTTTAACATAAAATAACATAACATATAGCCAGGATTGTGTATCTAACAAACAAAAAAACGAGCTTATATGAATCTATTCAGAAACTTGTGATTAAAAGATTTTTTTCGGCAGTGAAGGAAGTAATTTTTAGGAGAAAAAAAAACAAAAAAAAACTAGTTCTCGATAATAATAATAATAATAATAATAATAATAATAATAGTTGAGAGAGGGGTTCTGGGTTATTGTTATTAGTTAAATAATTGTGGTTTTGAAACGTTTTAAATTTTTTTCTTATTTTTTTTTTAGTTAGGGAAGAAGATAAAAAAAAATCTATTTTACTACGACTTAGGATATTCGATTAAGTTGTAATTAAATCCCCTGGTTGCCGCAGTGTTTAACATCGCGTATCATAGGTAAGCTATAGGTATATTGCATATGCCATAAATTACTGAGCTGAGATAAAAACTTGGGGCTTCGGTCCTAGCCCATGGGAGCATTGAAATTCGAAATTGATTAAATTAAGGACCACCCTAATTTCTATATGATATAATTTTTTTTTTTTTATACGCGAAATAGAAGAACAAAAAAAAAAGGACGAAAGAAAGCAAAAATATAAAACAGAAAAATTGCGCTACTGCTGTAAGACAGATTTAGTCGGATCCGTCCAATGTATTTTTTTAAGAAAGTGAATGTCTTTTAGGAAAAGCTTATGTAGTAATTATTTCTGTATGTATAATATTTAAATAAGCGGCAGGATGTTGCAGAATGGATATTGTGATTTATAATTACCTAAATACCTGTCGCGCTGCATGTGTAAATTATTCGTTGATTATGTAGATTGAATTGATAGAAGAAAAAAATAAATAATCATAAAAAATTGAGTTGAAATAAAAATTCGTCCGTGTAGTAGTGAGCTATAAATATTAAACATAATAAATATATATCTACACAAAATTATATTGGATATAATTGAATGTGAATTTTTTTTTTTTGAATTTGAAAATAAATTATCACTTCATTTTATCGTCAACATTATTATTATTATACTATTATTATATTATATTTTAAATGAATTTAAAAAAATGAATAAAAAAATTAAAACGACGTAGAAAGTGAAAGAGAATCAAATAAATAATAATATAATCCGCGTCGAAGTGCAGAGAAAAGAAATCAAACGATTTATATATATATATATTTTTTTTGTTTTTTTTGTTCTTGTACCGCTGTTTTTGATACCGATAAAGTATATAGTGACGTATGTGTAGCTGAATGAGAAATAAATAAGAAAAAGACAAAACTAGAAAAAAAAAAGAAAATTTCAAGAAAACCGTCGTGCCTTTTATTTTATTTTTTTTTTCCTTCACCGTTTTCTCATGAAATTTTTAACACTGATACTATTTTAACGATAGTTTTTACAAGCTTGCCAGTTTTAACAGTAATCATTTAGGTAAAAATAGTAATTATTCATTAAAAAACGAAAAAAACCCGAAACTATTACACGCGTCGTCCCGCGTTAATGAATTTTTTTTTTTATATTTTATCATTTTCCAGATATGTTGTGAACTGTGTAATAATATATAATAGTACATTTAATTTAATTATAATAATTATTAATTATTGTTGTTGTGACGGATTGATTTAATTGTTACATTACGTTATGAATCCAATTTACTGTGTGTCATAAATGAAAAGAAAGGAAAAAATAAATGAAAAATAAAAAAAAAACCTATAAAACCTACTACCTATATAATATATATAATATAATATGATAATGACATGATATGTATATTAAACAAAACTCTTTATATTAATATAATAATAACAATATTGTTGTGTTGAACCTGAAACATGTGTATGTAACGTATGTAATTTTTTCGTTTTTTTTTTAATTAGAAAAGAAAACGAAAAAACAAAAAAAAAACAAACAATATAACAAACATTTTTTAATCGATAATTTTTTTTTCATCATTTCACCCATATATATAATATATGCATGAGAAAATGAAAATAAAATTAGGAAAAACGAAAAAAAAAACAGTTCATCAAATTTTCTTGTCATTTTTATATCATTTAATACAATCTGTATTATACCAATTCATGATTAGGATTTTATTTGAAGAAACTAAACAGCGGGATCAATTTGTGGTGAAAGAATAATTATAATTAGTTTTACCTAGATACTGTTTTTCTTTATATATATATATATATTATATAGACGGAAGAAAATGAAAGAGCTTTATGGAGTGTTGCATTTTTCTTATTTCTTTCAGTCACGGTTTGACGAACAAACGTAATTCCGTGCGCGACCTGTCTTGATTACGTTCTATACGCGGCTATTCGAATAACACGATTTTCTATTATCGTAGCACCTGTGCATGGTGATCGAGCATCGATGATCGGCGACGATACAGCGGCAAAATCACCGGGCTTCCTGTCTACAATTTTGGTAAGTTCTTTTTTCCCCCATAAGAAAGAAAAAAAAAGAAATATTAAAAATTGTACAATGGATTGATATACAATACTTGCCCTTCTAATTGAGAACAAAAAAACAAAGATTATCTTATCCTTGATTAGTTTTGAATGTTTCTTTTTCTTTTTTTCGTTTTCTTCGTTTTGTTCGTTTTCCTTTTTTCTAAACTTTTTTTTTCTTCCATAAGAAAGCGAAAATGTGAAGGAAATAAGTCAGAAGGAAATGTTCTTTGTTATCAGGATTCAGGATATCGTTTTAAGCCGCAACTTTCCTTGTATACCATAGCTATATCAATACCAAAACTAAAAACATGATTTTTTTTATTTATTCTATACACGATTTATACAGATAATTGAAGAAAATTCATATTGACCATGTGTGAAACAATATGGTTTACAGAATCGTGGTGAATATTTCGTGAAAAATGATTCATCTCGGGGTAATCTCGTTCGATTCGTATTCTTTTTTCTTCTTTCCTTTTTTCCTTGTTTCCTTTTTTCTTGTTTTTCTTGTTTTCTTGTGGACGAAACTTATTATATTTTTCTTGTACCGCCACACCGTTCACCTGTACCAGCTTCTTCTTCTTCTTCTTCGTCTCCTTCTTCTTATTCTCTGTATTATTCTATAGAAAATATATTACAACTCGTGTTCCGAATGTCGGACTGAAACTCTTTGCGGTTTGTCTTCCGTTGCCGGTTGTATAAAACGTGTTGCGGTTACCGCAACGTTATATTATTTTATCGCGTTAAATATTTTTAAATTGAAACTACGTCGCCGTCGCATTTTCAATTCGGTTTACCGTTAATACATAAAAAAAAATATATATATAAATATGAAATAATAATAATAATATCGTACAGAAATTTCAGCCGATCATTTCAATTTTTGATCATCAACCCGCGCGTATAATTTCAATTCAAATATTTCCAAATAAATTTCTATATTATAAATATAGACATTCATTATTTTATTTATTTTTTCCTTATTTTTATGCATACCTAATAAAGTTACTGCGATCTCAATATATACCAAGATATTATATCTGTTCTTTTCAATCATTCATCATCGATCATTGACGTCCGTCGTTTACACGTACAATAAGCAAGTGACTCATACGATAAAGAATAAAAAAAAATCATAGAGCGTATCTGTATATCGGTGTTGACATCAAACGACGCGTGCTGCAGCAAGCCTTTCATATGGAAAGAATTTTTTATGCTACAATCGTCGCAGTAGCTATATGCAGGGGCGATATCTGACGATAGTTTTTACAAAAAAAAATAAATAAAAAGGGGACAGAAATCACGATCGTGATAAATGTACACGTAATTATGATATTCCCTTGGTAAAGTATCATCGGAAATCTTGTTATCTCATCCGTTAACTATAACTACCGCGAAACACGTTTCATATTATAGAGTTTTATGCGGATGGATGCTATCACCGGTAGCTTGACTGAGACATCAATCTCAATCCTTTGAGAGGCGTGAAATATCGAGCAAATATTCACAAACCTCTGCCTACCTATAATCCGTGAAATATATCGGGACGGATTTAAATGGGTTAAATAGGATGCCGCGTGGCGTTTGTTTGCGGTAGGATTATGCATTCATATATCGTACAGGACTTATATTCTCGCCTTATACCTCTCCACACCCTTTAGCAATAGATTAACGTACGTAGGGGGTTGCACGTCTCCGTTCATACCTTTTGTTTCATACTTTCGCGCTGGAGAGTCGATTAGATTGATTGAAAAATCGAACGTTTGACGTTAGATCTGCATTGCATCGTGAAAAGAAATCATGTTTATAGGCATTTGCGGAAGTCCCACATACCTAGATAAATAGATTTTTTTCTTTTTCTTTCTGTGTATACTCAATGCATAAAAAAAAACGTGTGTTGTGACGTAGACAAGTTAAGCCTCTTCTTGTCGTCACCTCGAGCGTCGAAAATGTTGTTTTCTGACAAAACTCTTGTACAATGAATCCGGCAACGACATGGCATCGTCTTCCAGGTTCTCTAAGCGGATTACTCGTATATAATTCCTTTACATACGAATAAACACGACTCCGGTATAGCTTCTATACCCTGGCTATGTACAGATAGGCAATTTGCGTCCCACTATACCTGTACCAATTCCCCAAGCAAGCATCGTTTTCTGCAAACACCCACTTTTCTAGTTTTCTTTTGTAAAGCGAATTTTTAAAACGCCTGATCCTATATCATCTTTTATTATTGTCTCTATTCAACTGATAGATCGCCTATCTTGACATCTTAAGACTTCCTCTTCTACCTACATCCCCTTATACCAGTTTGAAGTTTCAGCCTAGTCTATTATACAACTACGGTATATAAAAACTATCTGCAATGTTACGCACAGCTATACACGTGCCTCGTGAGAGATTTTACAATATTATACAAGGATGTCAGAGATTCGCAAAGGGGATTTTTTTCCATTAATTTTTATAGTGATAATATAACCGTTATTGTTCAGACTTTAGAACGTTTAAGGGAAAATAATTTGCAACTGAATATTAATATTGAAAACTGGTTACGACGACGTATGAATTGAGATAGGCTGAAGCCAGAATGGGTACTTTACTGGAAAACCGCAGGAAGAGTTCAGAGTCATAAAACCGAAATTGATTAGCCATTGAATGGTTTAAGTGACGAAAACAGTTGGACTATGAAGTAATTGAACAAACTGGTATAAAAAAACCATTCGTACACGGTTGTAACGGTAAAAATTGACGCAAACATCGTAAAACCGTTTGCAGAGGATCAAAGAAACGAGACTATGTCTCTTGTGATGCAAATCTGGTGCAGATGATGGTCTGGTATACGTATATACCTGGATCATATACAGTATATACACGATATACTATGTTTGTATGTGGTGTAGATATGTATACCTAGTTTTCTAGTATACAATTATAGTAATGCCCTCGTACGTAGTCATGTAATGTAAGTACATAGAATCGTATCAAATGACGTCACCGCCTTCCGAAACTTCCCTACAACAATATTTAATTCAGTAGTATAATAGTTGAAAGCTAGGCAGTTCGCTATTGGCTAATAAAAATCCTTTCTAAACCCTAGTCAGGATCATGTATCGTAAGTTCTAAGGGTGAATAGGACTTGCGCAGAGCTTTAACCCTCGTCGTAGGAATCGCAAGCGGCAACCGGATTGGCTAATTATGGTGTTAGCGCAGGATCGAGGGTTGTATGACGTCACGGGGCGTGCTCGATACCTGATTGGCCAATGTAGGGTAGAAACGAAACGCGCAGGACTTTGAAACTAGGGTTGTTGCACATCGTATGTGAATATGTATGTGTCTGTGTCTCTCACATATCGTGTTACAATATATTATATTAAATCCTGTAAAAATGGGGGGTTAAAGTTCATTCTTTAAGGGAAGTTCGTTCGATAGGACGATTACTGTTCGCAAAAAATTTTCCATTATTTATTTAATTATTATGTTATCGTTGATTATTATTTTTCTATTTTTTTCTAATGAAACAACAACCAGCTTGAACGGGGCTTTACACGGTAGATAAGACCGTGGTTTTCCTCCACAATGCCTCGAGTATTTTCCAGCATTTCGTCTGTGGCTTGCGGCTCTCTTACTTCCGGTCACGAATACAGATATTGTCGTTAATTTCTATTATATCGCTACGGTCAAAAAGCCTGCACGTTAAACACGCGAACGTTTCGTTTAGAGTGAAAATATAAAAGAAATAAAAACAATCGACGAAATTACGAATAATCGTACAGCTAGTAACGCGAATTTTTTTACTGCCTAAACGATTTTCTAACACAGGATTACCGATACGTTGATTTTTGTATCAGATTCGTTTATTTTTCAAGACTCAGCGACCACAAAAGATTCGAATCCTAACTACAAGCTCTGACTTTCATCTGATTGTATTTAAAAAAGATAAGCATGCACTGGCTTGATAAAGTGATAAATCTACTCAATACTTTGAAAGTGTACTACTCACAATTTCCAAACGTATGATTTATCACTAGCATATTATGTACACGTGTATTATGGGCGGACGTTTTTTCGCCGAGAGGCAGATGTCGGGATGATAATGATTAGCGAGCTTAAAGATGTGAGTTTATCGAAAGGATTATGGAAATGTGTGTGTACTTCAATCTCACTGTTCAAATGTAGTTTGAGAAAGTGATTTTTGCGATACATACACTCAGGTTCACATACCTAAGTAAAATAGCAATACTGAATCGTTGGATTCTTCGTTTGAAGACATTACAGGAAACAGGATAATTACCTAGCTCACGCAACCCTTGGGCGAAATTAAACTCTGAAGCATGCCGGCTTCAGAAGAGGTTCATTGCTTTTTCCATTTGCCGCTCGCTCTCAAGCCACTACTATATACTGTATAGCTTGGCTGACACTGCCAACGAACAACAGATGGGCTTCGAACTGACATGACGTTCAAAAGTATCTTTAATTCTGAACTACGGCTTTTTAGTTTCATTTTTATTTTTTGAAACTGCCCGCGATCCATCTGGTGTCTATCTTACAATTGAACTTATTTCGACTTTTATATTCTTCGTTGTCGTATTCTCGAAAAAATTCGCACTTTATTAATTGCCGGGGTGTTTATCACCAATTTCAATATGCATTCTGTTTTTTTCGATTAGGAAACTCATGACATCATTTATCGTGTCTCTCACAAAAATTTCAAACCTTTCTTTGACTTGTTAAATAATTAACAGTTTCGCATCCTGCAGGACATCAGCTTACTTAGAAAATGCGTGTATATGTAGTGTATACCTACTTGTATATAATAATATAACCGGTAGATATGAGAGACCTTGCGTGTGCCCAGGGTTTTAAGTTACTTCATTGATATCGAATTATACGCGTCTTGAATCGATACTTTTTTTTAAAAAATATGTGGTTTGTTATACCTACTCCTATACCCCGAAGCTTGAAAGAGATATCGATATCGAATCTAGTCAAAATTTAAAAGATGTATGTTATAACGTTGATAAAAAGGACTTTAGTACCGGTCTAGCGATCCACATGATAATTTCATTCATCTAAAAGAACGTTCTTTGAAAATTTTCAAAACTACATTAACAACCCGATGTTTGGACTATATGAACTCTGCGCATTTTTGCAGCAAACGAAAACCTAGGTTGTCCTATACAGAAAACTAAATCTGCCATTTAGGTATGCCTTTTACTTGGTACGGTCAGTTAAACATGAGAAAAAGATTCGCTATTGCCAACAGCAAAGTAACCGTGTAATTCGAACATATCTCATCGTCGTAGGATCAGGTAAATAGGAACAAGACTGAAAATATAAACTGTTGAAAGGAGAAAAAGGAAAAAGGAAGAAGGATATAACGGTGTGCTGTCCAACAATGCATTTCTTACAATACTGCATAACGTTAGTCATGCTGTGATTGTGATTGTTTTTTCTATTCTCGTTATCTCATAGTCAGCATGCTTTCACAATACAGGAGAAACCGTTTGTTCAACGATTTAAATGAATATTTTTGAGACTTAAGTTTCATCAAATTATTCTAAAGCTTTCTGATTACACCTAACTCACATCCTTTTCTTATGCGAATTCTGCGAGGACGAAAACTTCATTGTCATATTGGGTGCTGTTATACTGTAACGTAGTGTAAAATCAGGAAAATTGAAACCGTAAACATATACTAATAAACCATGACGAAAGTGAAGAAACGTACCAGCCTAAGCATTATAACAATTTCTCAGAGTATATTGAAAAACGTTCAATATCCCTATGGGAAAATTGTTTATTTAAACCATACATATATTAGACAAGAGGACAAAAATAAACATCTGGAAAACGTTTGGCCCTCGACACTGGAGTACCTCCTCAGTCCTTCGGCTTGGCCTTTGCCTGCGGGATAAGGTTCAGGTTCAGGTCCTCGAGGGTCAGCCTGAGCAAACAATCGGGCTAATAAATGGGCGTCAACTTCCGGCGTGGCGCGCGTCAGGGCGTCAGGGCGTCGGGACGTCGGGAAAAGTCGGGGCGGTCATAGAGTGACCCTCGACTTTTGAATTCCAAGAAATCGCGGGGGTCCTATAGCCTCGAGTCTCTACTGCAGTCATTAATCATTCACAGTTTTTCGGTTTTATCTAAACTTTCCGGTATATCTTGTCAACTTTTTGTCTCAAACTGAACTAAACGAAACGAATCGACAAATTTTTTATCTGCTATTGAAATGTCTTTAAAATATTATTCATATGTATATTAGAATATAGCGGGGGCGCCCGTCAGTTTTGCCATTTAAGTTTTTAATTGAAAGGAACGTAACAGCTGATTATAAGCGATAAAAGGGTCATTCAATGGCACCATAGACAATAGCACGGCGTGTGGCAAAGACAATGGGGTCCAATTGCACAATGAGGCAACGGGGCGTTGATTAAAATGAAAAAATTAGGGAATTAAAAACATGCTGTAATTGCGTGTTAGCAGCCTTATGTCGTCATTCGAAAATCACCGGGGAAAAACGTAGGTTTAGAGAAAATAAACGAATTTTCTTATCGCTAGGTGTCGTCGCAATCTATACACGATCATAAAACGACTGGATTTCTTAGTTGGACATTTTTATTACCTAGGTCCTAGGATATACAGTTCGAGGACAATTCCGAAGCATGCATAGTTTTTCGAATTTTGAATAATCCAGCATAATAAAATGACCCAAAATTTATGTCAAGAGAATTTTACAAAATGTCAGTCATATTCGCGGAACGATTACTTTAGTATTCTATTGACAAAGGAACGACAAGAATTTTTCGCCGAAGGACACTTCGGTGCGGAGGCAATAAAATATTGAAAATCTTCACTTTCGTATTAGGGGTAGGTGAAATTGGACCAGTGGTAGTAAAATAGGGTAAGCCTACAGCAGCAGGTACAGTAATTATCTAGTTGTACAGAAAATACTTCAGAATTTACAGTCCCGGAACCCTAGGTAAATATTAGGGGTAGTTTTATTAGGAGAAAGTTTACACCACTGCAGAAATTCTTTCACTAAATTTTCGCCTAACAATTTTGCTCGATTCCTCCCATAAAACCGAACGGTAAAATTCCCGATTTCAAAATACAGAAATAAATACTGAAGGGTAACTTCAGTTTTTCAAATTCTTGAATTGCAATCCCTTGCCACAGTCCGTCAAACGTTTTACCGATGAGAGATGATAGTAAGTAACGAGGATCCAACCCTCTCGAGAATTATAGTGTTAATATTTTCGAACAAGGAGTTAATGGATGTCTATAATATATGTCTGACGGTAACAAGGCTGTAATAATAGCAACGAAGTCTATTTTCCACGGTGTATAGTTGCAGTATGAATTTGGAGGGTGTTATAGGGCGTAGGTATGATAGTAGTTTGTTACCGCTGTTGCCAGGGCTATGCTGTAATATAACAACCCTTGCGTTTCGCGTGACATGAACAAATTATCAACCTCCCTCGAAGTCCTTTTCTTTTGGGGGGGTTTCATGCGCGGTGATGGATGATCGAGCCAGGTGATACCTTTACGCCCCCGTTAGAAACTGAACTCTGACTCTTTTTGCCGTCTATACTTAATTTCTTTTTTTTTTTTTTTTATATACAACGGGATGACTTGTGCTTCGGACTTTAATCCTGTACCAAATTCGTCTCGCTATCCTATAAACTGTTCACCAAAGTCTGCGTATGTCTATGGCGTATAGCATAAGTGAAGTTTCGGATATCCCCTAGCAGTCTGTTAGAGAAATCTGACCTAAAATAGATGAGATTCTATTATCTTAACGGGTTCCTGGTACGCGGTTGGAATATCGTGGAAAACAGACCCCGTTTCCCGTAACTCGTATAAGGGGTAAAGAGGAGCTGGGAGGCTTGCGGGATTCCGTGATTCGTATGGATCACACATACATCTAGTTATACACGTTAGATGTAGGTTTTTAAGTTGTAAGTTAGTCACGGGACCAGCGTTCAGCACGGGCGTTGACGAGCGAGTAAATGTGTTGTAATTCTAATGGCCTGCACACGGGTAACCCGCCAGACATCAGAGACGACGGGAAGTAAAACAAACACGTCCGCGCATACGTACTTTTATTATCAACAAAGTCTCGCTTTATTACGATGAGTTGTTTGGATTTAAAACGGCTACGACCATTCACTACCCCTCGCATACTGTGGTGCTCCCTGCGATCGGTCCTTTGACTTGAAACGACCGCGCTACCTCGAGCTTTCTTCCCTCTTTGAGATTGAGACACGGTATATTGCTCCGAGACTACGATTCTTTCTCTCTGGGCTCGCTTCGGGGCGTTAAGTTTAAAATAGCAGAGAGACCGGTCGAATCGAGTCTTAGAAGTCGGTTTTATCCGTCATTTTTCATCCGGAGATCCTTTGCACTTGCTTAAGGGGAAATGAAACACGATTTTTGCACTTGGAACATTGCAAACCTAGTTTTCAGCGAAAACACATCCGATTATTGCGAAATCGAAGAATTTATATCCCGAAAGCATGGTTCTGATCTCGTCGTCCAGCTGGCTTCTCCACCGTTATATTTATGCAACAGTACCTACCTACATATCGTAATTGATAAAGAAAAAAAGGAGACACGAACAGCGGGAGGGCTTTAGAGTTTAGCTTCCCCTATAATTCGATCAGAAACCCCTTTGCCCGGGATAATAATGGGAGATTTAGTTATTTTGACGTCAAGCTGTGATATTTCTACGGAACTACGATCACCGCGGTATGTGTCAAGCGTGCTAAAACCTTAAAACCAGACTGTGCTTTAGACTTTTGAACTTACACTTCAGCCTGGTGGTGCTATGGTGTAGTCAAAAACCCTTTAAATTCGTCGAGAACCCTTGGGGAAACTCTCGACAGAAAAGAGGGAATAAGAAAATAGAAAAAGGAACTCAAATCGTTTAGTATAGAGTGTATATTCTTAAATAAAACATAAAATTGAAAATGATGATTCTCTGTCGTAAAGAAGACGAAGAAGAAGAAGAAGAAGAAGCACAAGGAAGAATACGAAGAGACAGAAAAAAATGAAAATAAAATAAGGTATACAATGTTTTGTTTCCAACTCGAGGCTGGAACCCTCCCAGAGCTCATAAAGTAAATTTCTTTCCTAATGGAATATGATGTCAGGATGCTGAAGCGAAGTATAGAGTATAAAACAGAGACGTAGACGCACCCAACTCGCTATACCCAACCTGTTGTTGTAAATCTCGTTGAATTATAGTCGCTAAAACGGGCGTGAAATTAGCGGTTAGAAACGCGGTGCTACTCCGATGCACAGCATCGTAACTGTCTTCTAGGTGCTAAATTTCACCGCGAAATTTTTGCTCTCTCCGTTCTTGGGGTACCTCTCAAATTTTGCTAGAGATCTGTCATCATTTTTTGTTCTTTTTTGCTCAGTTCTCTCCGTATAATATTACGACTCGCTATTCTCATTTGGGATTGATGGAAATTTTGAAAAATTAAAAGGGTTGAAGTCAGGATTAGTTTTTCTCAATGCGACAGCAGCAGTACTGCAGTTGTGTTAATTTTGACAGCCTATTTTTCTCAGCGTATAGTCCCTCGTTTCATGGGCGGTACACGGCTGTTTTTTTTTTCTTTCTCGCTTTTTTTTTTTTTTTTGCGAGATTTTACGGATCGCTCGTTCCAGCGGTACCCAATGAGTGAGAGAACGGAACGGAACGGGATGTGCAGGGAAGGGAAGGAAAGGAAAGGAAAGGAAAGAGAAGGGCTGAGTTCCCGTTCCTTTGTTTCTTCGATTGAAACAATTGACGGTGCTAGTTCTGACAAAGAGAAGAAAAAGAAAAAAAGAAAAAAAAAACCCTCACAGATTTTTATGTCTGTTTTTCGAGGCTCGTTTCGGGTTCTTCGTCTTCTCTTTTATACTCTCTGCATCACTCCTCGGGATTGAACCTTTCCGCCCAATTTTAAGGGGCGGATGAATGCCTGTTTTTTATTTTATTTTTTTTGTTACCAAATTCTCGTCCCAAACATTTCGGATAATGACGAAAATTACAGTGACTCGCGTTGGGTATTACGCCGAAACGATTCGTCCCGGATTTTTACATTTTTAATCAGTTTATCTGACCTTAAGTACAGCCATAGACTAACTACACAGCCTGGAGCCGCTAGCTTTTTTTATTTTCAAAGAAATTTCGTTCCTCATTTTCGCTCCATGGAGTCTCCCACCTGACTCTAAAAACCGGTAAAATTTTCGTCCACTTTTTTTCACTAACAAATCCCATTTAACATTTTCCCAAGCTAGTTTAAAACGATTTGTATGACGTAAAGAAACTCAGCCTTTCACGTCTTCACCTTTTCGAATTTCGTTCCCCATTCAATTCATAGCCGAAACGTAGGCGTTTAGACTTTTCAATATCAATAAAGAAAAGACTTTTCTGAGAGGGGACAATCTTTACATCTTTATTTCAATACATAAATCAGATTTATTACACGTGTATCATATACCTGTTATATCTACAGATTTCTTTATCGAATTTTATTTCGGATTCACTCAGAGTTTGATTAGCGCTGATTTTCCTGTACTAAATATTATTCTACTAGTACATGTGTCTAGTCCCATGGGTTTGGAACTTGATAAATGGATAGAAAAATGATGGAACATTGGTGTGGATAGAGAACCAACGATTCATGGATAGACGGCTTTTCGAGTCACTTCCATGACGCTTGGACACCATCGTCGAGTATAATGGGCCGAATGCAATGTGTCAAAAGTTACGTTTCAATTCGAGCTGGTTATTCAATGTGGAGAAAATGCTCGTTGACAGCAACGAGCAGGTAGAGACTCGCGAAGAAAAAGGTTTCCGATTCTTCAGGGGGTCCTTCTCACTTCGTTTATTATTATTAGGGATAACTAAGGTTTTCTAGGTGTTGCAGGAAAAAAGGACCTCCGGTTCTTCGGACAAAATCTATACCGATTCGTACAGATATAATCCTGACTCATCATTTCGCCGGCTAAAACTGTAAGCAGGAAATACTTCGGGCAAATTTTCGAATTGAGATATTCAAAAAAGTCAAATGATCGTCATTTCTCTTTCAACGATCCTTTCTCCCTGCTCACAGTCACATCTTTAGTTTACACAGCAAAAATACTTCACATTTGTATATTTGCTATGTGAATCAGAATCAGGGGGAAAAAAAAACCCTTCGAGGGTTCTTTGAGAAACAATAGAAACGGCATAAAAACTATTTCGCTAATTGGTCTCGTTAAAGCTTTCTGCATATATTTTCTTTCTCATCGGTACGTATAATGGATTTTTCGAGTATGTATACGTATGTATGTAATACGTGTTACTTGTGCAAATAGATTTAACCCCAGTTTAATACCTCAGTACGTATTCCAATCACGCGCTCGACTACGAGTCTTATAGTTAGAATATTTCATAGTATAATCGATTTCGAAGACTTTGGTGATTGTGAAATTAGACTGGGACGTTCTTTTGCTATTCGTACACGCAGCTAAGATCCTTGAATTTCTTTTTCTTATTGGAAATTGTCTTTCTACCTTGAATACCATAAGCTATACGTAAAAGTGTGTAGAAAAAGTATTTAGACCGTACGATTATGAGCTTGCAATTTTTTTTTTCTTTTCTTTTCTTTCTTTATTTCCAGTTTTCTGTATTTCTATAGACGATAGAAAATATTTACAGTATATCTGAATAGAAATTCCAAGCCAGTCATAAAGTCTGGTTGATTAATGACTATTCGCTATACTGGTACTACGAAGAGGACAAGGAATTCTAACGTAGGTTGGCATAGCTTCCGCGTAAGTTTTACAACGTTGACACAATGAGGGAAACATCATTTGTTGTATGCCTTCAAGGGTCGAATGCGTGAACATTTATCTTGTATTCATGATCAGAAAGCAGAATATCAAATGTCTGTTTGTGGATTATACGAGGTTGTTTTGTTGTTTACTTATTTATCAAAAATTCTTTCCGATCTCAGTTTGTTGTAAATAAGCGAATTGCAAAAACGTAATCAACCAATTCGTCTTTACCATGTGTAAGCCGTGATTATGTTATTTGTAAATTCCATATAACTGTACCGTTCACAGTTCACGGCTTATACGCTTTTTTTTTTTCAAAACTTCTCTTTATGCTAGTCCGAAAACCGGAACTGATTTTTCAATCATCTCTATGAGTGCCTGTCGAAGAATAACTGCATTGAACGTTGAGTTGGCTCATCGACAAAGGGGATCTATATGCAACGAGGGAAGAAAAAGAGAAGAGGAAAAAAAAATGTATATATATATTCCTAAAATGCGCAAATGTTCATCCGATCTGCAGTGTAAAGAACAAGATCGCACAGAAGTTTCTCCTCTTATACATATACACGTATTCGAATCCGTCAAAATTTCAAACGGAATACTGACAACGGTACAAAAGTCAAGGGGCTTTGATGGACACATTGGCCCATGGACTAAAGCCTACTGTTTATACCTACATCACAATACCCAAAATGCACAGGGTGTTCAATTCCGATTTCACCTGGTTTCAATATATTTTATCAAAAGTTAAATACTTTTGAAAAATACGTTACTTTTTCTTCCTTCCCTTATCGCCGAAAACTTTTATCGAGATGATCAGTCGAATTAAATATTGTTCCAGTATGGATAGTGCGGCAAAAAAAAAAAAAAAAAAACAACTGCGTGTGCAGCTTCAAAAACTTTTGAAAGGAAGTGTATTTTTCGGTACCTACCCTCTTGTGCGTAAAAATCAGAGAATCACATGGGTCAGCTCACATCAATACCCATCAATCATTCGGCGCTCAAGAGTTCCCTTATACCGATACTTAGTAACCGATATCCAGGCTGTCCTAAAGTTGGATAAAAATAGTCGAAAATTTTGTCGATCTTCGATGTAAAAGTCATAATACTGTTAATTAATTCAACTGCGAGTTAATGATGAGCCATAAAAGCCGAATGTGCAAACAAGCACATATATATGTGCAGCAAACGATCCGCGATGCACTGATGCTCCATACCAATTGAATGGGGACATTTTTTGATTCAAAATCCATTTTGAGAACGGAATTAGCGGATTAGCTAGGCCTCTATGGCAGCTAGGAGAGGAAAGAGAAAAAAAAAATAAGAGGCTGGAGGGTGGAGAGATGAGATAGGAGCTCGGAAACTAGGGCTGACGTTAATCCGACGCCGGTTCATGCCTCTACAAGAATACCTGGTATATGTTTCATATAAAACCTTTGGATTATATGGGCATTCCCGTGCTATTATTATACTTATATGTAATTATGATACGGGGCGGTTCGTGTTTACCCTATGTGTATAGATACATACATACGTCGAGATCCTATTTCACCGGAATCGGATCCACTTTGACGTCCTAATACATCGAAAAATTTGACGGTTTAAGTTTTTGAGTTATACCTCGACGCGAGTTTTTCCTGATGTTCATCGGAATTATCTGCAGTCCTGATTACACCAGGACTTTACAGTTGTTTTTATTTTTAAAGTGGAATCAGCTTTGCCCAGCTGTCAATATCCTCAATTCGGAAAAACACCATGGGCTTTTTATACTTGCCAAGTAAAAGATCACTGTAAACTGTACAGTAGTGACTGTTCAGTTTTTTATTTTTTTTTATTTCCTTCAAGCAGGAGTAGATGGATCAAAGGATGCCGTCCGTGTCCGGTGTAACGAACTACTGGATATCAAAGATCTACATCGTTTCTTTGTAACAGATACCAAATACTATGGTTATACTGACCTGACCCGATCGCCATAGTCGATGAGCGTTCGACCTTACCTCTTGAAATAATAATCTCTCATCTGTACAGATTCTTATCGATATTCGACGCTGCTGGCTACTTTGCCCTGCAGGGTTGAAAAAAAAACTATGAAAACAGAAGAACCTGAAATCCTTGTGTATACATTTCATCCCGATAGATCTACAATCCATTGGTATACTTTAGGTACACAAAGGGATGCGCTCATCTTTTCAACTCATAGATTTCAAGCCATATACAAAAGTGGTGCCATAATACCATAGGTATAGTTGCAGCCGTAGGCAAATCGTCGTTACATAACGAAACCAGGTTGCGAAATATAGTAGAAATAGAAAGGAGTCAGAGATGTTTTTTTTTTTATCAAAATTTACAGGCAGTAACGATTTTCAGTAAATCTATCAGCGGTATAATTATCAGTGATAATTGATAGCAAAAATTTTCATGGTTTCATCAGATTTTCATTCTGGTCTCAGAGTGTGGTTCTCGTTATTGGCGCAGGATAGACCCTTGGTCTGGTTTTATTTGATGTTATTTGCCTTTCCCATATAAATTGACGTGTTTTCGGAAACACTATAATCTGCGTATTATTTGGGGCTTTTCCAAATATCGAGCTGATGGCAGATTATTGTCAAAGGCTTAACACCAGACTTTACCCCATTCTACGGTCTGGCTCGAGGCTTCACTTCGCAAAATTGACGTTTTGACATTTCGAACCGCTATTCACACACGCATTGACAAACAGATCAGCCAGTAACAACGTTAGAAATACGTATAAATCTGACGAAATATCTTTGCTTGGTATTATTACCTTAGAGAGAGAAAACGAAAAGAAAAAACTGAATTTCAATAAACTTCATCTGTATAACAATGTAGAATTTCATTGGCAGGTGAATAGAAATGAGATTTGATATCTTTATGGATCGATCCGTCACGCAGTCCCGTTAATATAGAAAATTTTTCTATCGTTTTGGTGATAAAAATGGAAATTTTGGTCCCTTTATTTTTTCTCTTCTTTTTTTTTCTTCTGTAACCAACGTGTACGATCGTATGTGTCGACACATGTTTCGTTAGAAGATTTTTTGGGGTCTTGATTCACCCCATTTTTTTACCCCGTTTTTACCCCGTTTTACCCCAAATCAACCTTTCGGATTGTAGGTCGTAAATCAAAAGGCGTGAAATCAATTACCACTTATCACAGGTTCAACCCTGTAAAAATAAAAAGAGGACATAAAAATATCGGAAATTATTATACCAAGTAAGAACGTGTTCGTGTTTCATCCTCTGGCATCAGCCACTGATGAAGTCCCGTAGTCCCGTACTCCCTGTACCCTTTAGGTTCTTCCACATCATCGCCCGCCTGGTCTATGGGACTCAAGCCTTTATTTTGATTTATTTGATATTAACTCGCATTGGTGCTCAGCGTCTCGCACAGGGTCGTGCCTCCGAATAAAATGAAATATAACGTTCACGGTTTTCTGAGCATTGACTGCGCCACACTACGTGTCGCATTCAGTTACCGTTCGTTCGTTCGTTCGTTCGTTCTTATGCACGGATGAACGCAAGGGTAAAAGACTTTCTTTCAGAAACGGAAAAATTTAACTCCAGTATATCTACACTTCATAGACATTGAGAAAAAGGACTTTTCATAGCTTTCAGACATTTTTTTTTCGCCAAATGGTCGGATCCTCGAAATCAAGCTTTACTATCTTCGGCTCCAATTGCATAGGATTAAATTTTGGCACTTCTTTTGAAGCCTGGACCAAACTTCGATCTTCAAAATCTAAAGATTATCCTAAACGAAAAGAGCAACGCTTGATTTCGGGGTGTAGAATGGCTCATATGTGTAGAACAAGGTCACAGACTCGAATACATTCGTTTCCGTAGTTATCAGCTAAGAGGAAAGGAGTCTTTATTAGGCTATCAGCAATGCTTTTCCGGTTGTTATATTATTTTGAGTTTATCAGGCGTCTTATCTTTTACATACGAAACACCATATGTGTAGAGTATTTTTTTTCATCTTTAATACTCGGTAATTATATTGTGAGAATGAACGATGTACGTCTTAGCTATACTCAAATTTAAAGAAAATGTTGGAAATGGATCCTGGGTATTCGTTCGAAATTTCGGTGAAAGAATCTGAAGGAAACAAAAATAAAAATAATAAATATGCATGTCGATGTAAAATTCTCCAAGCCCGCGACAACGCGAGTCTAAAGCATCGCGACGCAGGCGCTGGGTCGACGTCGACGGCCATCGCTGCGTCGTCATGGATACCACTGAGAACTTGGCGGATCTGGGAAGCGTATTGATCAGAGTAAAAGCTCGAGGGTGTGGATTAAAGAAACGCTTTTGCTAATAGAGATTTGGGAATTAGGATAATCTCTGTGTAGCAACAGAGACGTAAATGTGGTTATTTGTTCATTTTTTCTAACAGAAATACTCGTTCTGTTTCTTTTGGGGATGAAATTGTAGCATGAAAAACTTTCTCGTAGTTATAATCGTTATAAAGAATGCGATAATTTGTTTAATGATAAATACGGTAGGGATCAACTGTTAACGATTTTAGTCGCCATCTTGCCATCCGCGGGCTCATGCTGACAAAAGACCATCGGCACCTCGGTACTTTTACCGATTTTATAATCCGTCGGTACTGGAGTAGAAGGGGTTGGCTCTGAACGTATACGGTATTGTGCGTGTAATTTAGTGTCTGCAAACAGACGGGGTGTGAATGTAAAACATCTGCAAACACATCGAGTCTCGGGATTATGTTCCTGTATCGTTTCAATGAATGCTATACCGGATTTATTTCGAGATGAATGAATGAATGAATGAATAAAATAAAAAAAAAAAAGAAATTCTCCTTCTTGAATTGAGCTGCACAGGTCGCCCTCGTACATAACACGATCTATATACCATATAATACATAAAATATACCATACCCATATACCTACCTACCTACAAGTCCGAGAGCTGAAGGGCTTTGGGTAGGCAGGACGAAGGATACCAATACACAAGGGACGCTAAAAAATGCCTTGCTTTTTCGTCACACCTAAAAGGTGAGAATTCTACACCCGAAAAACTAGCTCCGATAGAGCCATTCTAAGGTTGACGTCTTTGTGATAGAAATATGAGACGGTATCCTTAGCTTCTATACATAAATGGTATAAATAAGTTTCTACGATTTCATTGAGATCAATTTACGAAACCGAATTAGCCATTTATTTAGCCTTCGTTATACTTTGACAGAAGAAAAAAAAATAATAATAGCCTTTTGCATACGAGAGGATAATGATTCGAGCTAATATCGGTATGAATTTTTATCTCACTTACGAGATACAATCGTATCCGATATTGAAAAGGAGACCGATTGGTTTATATTCAAATGAGATTATACACCGTGTGACTTTTACACTTGTCGTTTTATTCAAATTATATCACGGTTCATCCGTTCGGTTATCTCTCGATCTCCATTTCGATTCTTTATATAGATGGGTAGTACAGTGTCATGATAAACTCTTTATTCACTAGGATTAGAATTCCTTTACCAAATAGGGGCCACGACAGACGAAAATCTCTTCCTTTTTATCTTCTCTTTATTCAAAATAAAGTAAAAAAAAAAAATAATAAAAAATCGTTAGAAGGCTTCGGCTACAACCGGTGAACTACTTTCCACGATTTCTATATTAAATTTCAAGATTATATCGTTGTAGATATTAACCCTAGTCACTCATACACCATAGTAAAAAATAATAATGATAATAATAGATAGATAGTACCGAGCGCTGTTCGATTCCGATTTTTGACACCTTACTTCCTAGTCAAATTTTTCTGGCTTCCGATTTTCTTCCAATTAATTAATGTCATATCGTTAACGACAGTATTGAATCTCGTCGGACTCTTACTTCATAAGAAATAACGAGAACAAGATCCTCTGATTTTTTAAATTCATACCGATGATAAAATGGATTTGAAAAAATGTCCGGAATGTTTATTCAAAGACGTGACGAAAGCTCTGGCTATCCTACCGATCGTTTTTATATAACAAAGATCTCAAGGCGAACGTGACGTGTAATTAAAGGGAGTTTCGCAGGCGCGTGGCTCGTGATCCCCACTGATGCTGGCAATTATCCTGAGCTTAGTTGACAGTCGAGCGTTGACAGGGAGCGTGCCTTCCCCTTGGTTCTCTTTCTCTACTAGCCTCATGAATATCCTCGGTTAACACAGCCCAGGGACTAGACGAGTCTAAAAACACCGTCGCTCGTCGATCCTCCGAAATTGATATAAGATTGAATGAAATTTGTTGAAAATCTACGAAGATGAAGCCAACGATCGAATCGGTGTTGGACAAACGACCAACAGTCCCGAAAGTGAGATTAATATCGATCAGACTTCACGGTCAAAGAGAATATATAAAATATGGCTGGGAATTGTCGTGAAACCCTGAACATATCAGTTTACATCAGGTTTTTGATCGTCAAGATGCATAACGAGAGCTGCTGTATAATTTTCGACAAAAATATAACTAAATAGAGTTTCGTATAGGTGAAAGCAGAAGAACGATATAAGATCCCTGAATTTACAAGACTGGAAATATATTTTTTATAAGAATAAAAATTTCACACTTTCCCCAAATGTATTTTTTATGGGTGAAAGTGCGCTTGCACAGAGATAGAGAAAATCGTTTTTCAGTCAACCGTAAATCGTTAGTGATATTTTTCTTTTTCTTTTCTTTTGTTCCTAAACTTTAACGAGTTTTCGAGTAGGGTTTACACATCGGTGTATATTTCCAAAAATAAACATCTTACTATACAAAGATCTTTCGCTCTTCATCCCCTTCTCAACTTCCTTGACAACTACACGCTGTAACTGATCAGTTAAGTTGTGCCTAGGGACGTGTTGGATGTCACGAAGTTAAAGCTACAAACAGAAACTGCCTACCTATTGCTCGAAGACAAACGTTAAAATATCGAAAGCCAATAGCCATATTCGAAGGCTTGAGAACTGAAAAGATAGAAAAAAGTAAAAATTTGAAAATTCATCTGCTACCAGTCCCTCATAGTTTTATTTTTTATTTTTTCTTTCATCTAGCTCTAGTAAAAAGCTATAGACTTTCGTTTCTCCTAATAGCCGAAGAGCTAAGAAGCTGTCATCTTATAACTCTGTGAATAATTGTAGCTCGTAAAGATCAGAGGCTCGTTGTCAAAGAAATAGTGAATCAGGGTGTAGTGAGGATACATTAGCGTTTAGGGGGTAGTAGGTACGAAGTTAAACGAAGTTAAATAATAAATAGTTCTGCTCCCCAAAATCGTAATGACGTATAAAACCCAGCTGCACTAATTGGCACTAATTTTTGAAATCTGTCAGCGCATTGAAGAGAAATACAAACAAATAAGAACTACGTACAAATTCCGGCTATGCTACTCTACCCCTAACCAGGCATTGAATTGCTCCACCAGGCTATGTTGACCCTCGAATAAAAGCGAACAAAATATATATACCGATTACCCATTACTATAGTTGTATACTGCACTCCCCCGCATTTAGTATTACTACGAGCCATTGACAGCCAGTCATTATGTCAGAATTGAGAAGCAATAAGTACCTATAGGCCGCACAACGATCTGAAATTGAAACGGGATGGGAAGTCTCTTTTAATCACTGCCCTTGACAGATTGACTTTCGGCAAAGTTTTCCCTTTTTTTTATCTTCTCTCTCTTTCTTTCTTTTGGGAAGAGGGGAATATCGAAAAATCAATTCCTCCTCAAGGAGCTAGATATTTATTGATTTGAGTATTGCATGTTAAAAATCACCGATCCATAGTGGTAGATTTATGACATCAGCTGTTGACCGTTAATTTATTATAGATAGATATGTAAAGTATCGATGTATATGGCTATACGTATGCACATCGACGTATAGTAACACTTGTTAGACTTTTCACTTGACCGATCGTCATTGTATTACCGTAACTCTGCAAGGGTTGAATATCATTATAAAAAAAATATATATCTATACCTATATTTATATAGAAGTGTAAACGTCATGGTGTAAAAGAAAAAAATAATGTAACAAAGTCATCGACCTGTCGTCGGATACACTTTTCTCATCCTCTCTATTCTTTGATAGCTAGATAAAACAAGATCAAGTCATGGCATATGTCGGCTAAAACCTATAACACAGAAATAATGTACCTGCCATATGCGAGGCTCTGTTCCTAATGTAATTCTAGTTGATGGGGAGAGCGCCAGCTCATGACGTGTTGCAATAAAGAAATAAAGACATAAAGACATTTTTATCCCAACTTATTGAAAAAAAACGTTTATGAGGAAAAAGCACGGGAAATCGTGTTCGTTTTTCTCTCATCGTTATGCAACTTGTCGTTCAAAAGTTGAACCTGCAAGTTTTGCTATTTCACACTCGTTGCACAGTGCAGGGTGAGGACAGGACAGGAGTCAGTATAATCTATATGTACGATGGTCGTATGCAGATTGATTCGGATAACATGATAGATCCATTACGGTAATCCAGACTGAGTATTCTTTTCTTTCCTTTTTTTTTTTTTTAACTTTTCTTTTCACACAATGCAGATTGATAAGTCGGATTACGCTTGAAGTCCGATGAATGTTATCACTGTTCTATCTACGTTGGCGATCTCTAATCTCTGGCCTATCATGAGTTTCGAATTAAATCTTTCACTCGTAACGTCGGCGCGGATTGATTTTTTTCGAAATTTTCGTTCAGAGTGCGAAAGAAAGAAAGGAAAATAGGAAAAGAAAATAAAGAAATAAAAAAAAAAATATGAAAAGGTTCGTATCCATCAAAGTATCGGGAATCAGTTTAAAGGTGGCTCGTTCCGGGTAACAGTTTCCAAAAATTGTTGAGACTCTTTGAAAGCTTGGAATGGGAAGTAACGGTCGGGGTCCCTTTGACTCATACGGATGTTAAAATTCTACGAGTATTTTGTCCGTGACGGATCACACATCGTCTTGGTATATCTATTCTTGCTCAGAGAATCAGCCTGTTTACAAAACAACCCAAAACTACTCTCCTCGATTCATGTGGATCCTGCGACTAAAGAGAGAAACTGAGAACTGAGGAGTTTTCCTTTCGCTATAATTTGTCTTTTAAATAAGAGAAATAGGCGTCGCTTTGTAGGCACGTTTCAGTACTCTCGATTTTTCAAATTAGGAAAAAAAAGACAGAGAGTAGAGTCGAGTTTCAAAATCGTCACCGATTTACCTCCTCGCTGCGTTTTGTGGATTCGCACATCTTTTAGCGAAAATTAATTTGGTGTAGGAATGAAACGAAACCTAATATATATTTGAAGATTCTAAAGAGGAAAAATTGGCAGCGTTTGATGTCGTATTTTTAAAGTCCAAAATTCTTTTTTTTTACATTTCTCCCATGAACTAGACGATCAATCGCGCCTAGTGATGTGGCAGGCTTTGTCCCTTGACGTTGATTTGACGTAATTGGCACCAGGAAGGAGCTGGATACGGGGTAGGAATGATTGGGATAAGCCAGGATCATCCGAGCGTCGATCCAGGGGAGGATTTACGACGGTAAAGGCTCGAGGCCCGAATATCTACCTCCAGGATCCGGGGTTACGGACTTCGTAGCCTGCCTTTTCAACCGGCAGGAGGGAGGAAGGACCCCTTCGTCCTTCCCTTCCCTTCCTAAGCCTGTTTTATTGATATCAATTTAACACCAGCCCGATTTCTTTATGCGAAAATTTTATTCACCGATAAAAAAAAGAAAGAAAAAAAAAAAATCCGCGCCCGTGTTCCTTATATTCGCATTTCGCAACGTAATTCGAAATTCTTGAAAGTAGTATCTTTCCGAAGTCAATGGAAAGTCGTAACAATTTAACATTTGGGTCAGGTGCAACGGGGCCAGAAATCGTTCGGGACTTTATAAAACGGGGATTCTCCCCCGGTTCTATATTCCGTAATGCGAACACCAAATACTCGACGAATTTCGGTGGGATAGCGAACACCTGAGTATGCGATTGTCTCGGTGAAGGGAAGCTGCGTAACGCGTCCGGAATCCTAAGAGCATACAATCGAAAATCCCGAAGGCCTGAACCCTGGAGCCTGTAGACTATACACATAGTTTGAGAGCATCCCTTACTCCCACGATACACGCAGACTTCGACCCTCCGAATTCAAATACAAATTACATACTCCGGCTCTCATCCCGTCATTCAGTATCAACGAAAAAAGAGAGAGAGAGAGAAAAAAAAAAGAAAATTAAATAATCACTCCGAATTAATGTAGTATGGTATTTCTTTCTTGAAATTTACCGTTGCCCAGGGATTCACCCTGGTTCGCATAGTCATCGAAAATAGCGTATAATTTAAACAAATGTCTTTTCGCTCACCCTTACGCCCCTTTATCCCGTAGTTACGCCACGTTAAACGACATGCTAATCACGCTACATATTATTACCAAGTTAACTCGTTCTCTGTTCAAAATTTGATAAATTGATACATGTATTCCTGTCCGACGAAAGAGTGTCTAGTAAAAAAAAAACGGAGTATTTGATAATCCGTGATCACAATTTTCAGCCCGGAAGTCTTCAATTTATATCCAGAATTATCAGAATATTTATGAAAAAAAAAAACCTAATGAAGTAGAGTTCTTGACATTTTTTAGAATTGTTTAAAAAAAAAAAATCTGTCGGTGGTATAAACGATGTGGTAACGCGTCGTTTCGCTTCACGGTTTGTCATTTAAATAAATTGAGAACTTTATCCCTGGGTTATACCTACCTTAGTGACGTTTATTTCGTAACCCAGCTGGGTGGATCCCGCCCCATTTCCTAGGGTCTCTACGACTCTAAACGAAAGGGTTACGTCAGTGATGTCAGTGATTCGGAAGTTTTTTTTTCTTTTATTCTTTCTGTCTTTCTCTTTTTTTTTTTTATATACCGACAAAAGAATCAGCGACCTGAAAACAGGGACATCGTTTCATCACCTGCAATATACCCGTCATGGGACGGGGTGGAAAGAGGGGGAGCAAGTATCTCAATTATTTATACCGTATTGCCTAAATAGTTGAAACAGTTGGACACATGCGAATTCTATACTGCTTCATTACTTTTGGCCAGCACTGATCAAATCTCTTCATTAGTATTGCTAGGATAAGGGGGAAGAAAAAGAAAAAATTAAGATATAAGACTTGATTTTTTTTTTATGAATCTTTTTTATTTTTCTCTCTAATATATCTTCAGATTTTCTATTACGTTTTATTAAATATTGTAAATTTACAGAACAATTATTATTATAGGTGTGATAAAACTACGATTGAGAGAGAAGACAAAAAAAAATTTATTTTTTGTTTTTTTCGGTAATCCAACTATATTATTACAATAATTATATAAGTAGATAACACATATTATAACATATACATTATACATAGGTAATTGTGATGAAGTTTTTCATTTGAAATAGAATAAAATAAAAATAATGAATGATATAAATGAATGGGTGAGAGATCGCAGGAAACTCGAGGTATACGTCGTTGCAAAAAAGAAAGAAACTGAGTAAGTAAGGAAAAGAGAAGAAATATAACCAGCTGATATGAAGGAAAAAAAAAACAGAAACCAAAAAATGGAATGAGAATAATGAGTGAAGAACTAAATTAGCCTAGTTGTGATGACCGTGACTCAATTCATTCTTCTTTCTCGCCTGTAAAAAGAAAAGCAGAGAAAATAAATGAGCATATATGCAGATTAGCATTAAAAAGAGAAAAGAAAAATGAAAGAAATAAATGCGACATATTTATAATATGCATAACATGTAAAATCTAAGACTTTTTCCTTTCTTTTTTTCCCCCATTATTAATGTATAGCCTGCATTAAAAGCGGCGGTAATAGCAGCAGGTGAGACTCGAGGATAATAAATAATATAGACGAGGAAGAAAGGAAAGAGTCAGAACAAGAAGAAAAAATTAGATGAAAAACTAGTCAGAATCGAAGGTGTGAGAAACTAGAACATATAAGATTAACGAATTATGTAAATCAGATGACGTCTTCGGTCTTAGAATTGAGCAGGGGATGATATATTTTTTTTTTCTTTTTCTCTTTCTCTTTTCTTTCAAATTTGAAATCCAGTTCTATTGAAATAAAAAAAGGAATGAAAATAGAATAAAATTAAATTAAATAGGAACCCCTACAAAGTCATTTTAATATTGGTGTGTATGTACCCCAGGGAGAATAATTTAGCTGCCTTGACTAGGCGCAGTATAGCTAGCTATACGCCCCCGTTAAATGCAAAACAACGCGTTCAATTTAAACTACAATTCCTGCAACGACTATAAATCAAGATAAACATGCACATGTTCTCTCTCGTGTCGAGTTAAGCGAAAACTATTAACACTGTCAGACACGAAGCTCCTGTTAGGGAACCTCATAAACGTAGTGCTATTAGAAAAATTAGGGACTATACGACGAAGGGTGTTCTCCCTCCTCCCACCCCCGCTTTGCAATTATCGAAAGAATATAAGAAAAATTTTCTAGAGAATGGGAATAATAATTTTTCTTTTGCAATAATATCCACAATATTTGAATTTCTGATAAATAAATAAAAATGAAGTAGATACGTGGATTATTTTTGTTGATGAACAAAAAATTTACGTCCACATATAGCCACGTATGCTAGGTATTCGTATTATTCAATATCAACCCCGTGAACACTGGCTATATATCAAGTAGGGAGATTAAAGGGTGCGATTTTACTAACAATGGTTTTGCATATGCCCGAATTTATCATGCTCCATTAGACTCAGGTCAGGTGTTACGATTTCATATGATATATAGAATTGTATTCAATTTTGATTTTTCACCACAAGATATCAATTAAAATATATGGTGAATATACGGCTTGCGCGTATCGAATAATGATAATATATTATGCAGTTAAATGAATCGTTACTTATCGAGCAACAAAAATTATTTCATAATTTTGCCTCTTCTTAATTTTCTTTTTGCGTGTAATAAAAAAGAAAAAAAATTTACTTGTCATAGAAAAACAAAAAATAATCAAAAAATCGGTTTGTTTCGAAGTTCTAATTTATTCTCGGTATGCGCAAACTTGAATTTTCGGTATTAGAAAATCTTTGGCAATAAAATAAAAGGGAGGAACTTATATATAGGTTCACTTCGGTGCACATCTGCGTAGCGGCTCAACGCACCGGCTTTTTACATAAAAATATATATATATTTGTATATATGTGTATGTATATCGCTTTATATGTATATATATATGAGGCTGCACCGACCGAAACCCAACGTCCAGTAAGGGTAGAGGCCAGGGGTTGTTTTATTAATTCACTCCCCTGTCGTGCCCTAAACTATAGACGGGGCCTGTTTCATTTCCAAACTAATTCTAACTAGAACCGCACAGTATATATGTATATATATATATGTATAACGTGGCGTAGATTCTACAGGGTGAAGCTGCCGCGAGTGGGTGGTCGACTATTTATTACAGCTAATTGGTTTGAATTCGTTTCAATAATTTCGTTTATTAATTGCGAGAAGCAGGTGGCCTAATTTACACCATACGATATCATACTGTATGTATATATATATGGAGAGTAAACGGTTTTAGTTTTCCACTCAGTCACAGCCAACTCGACAGACTCCAGTTTATTCGTCCGTTCATTGCAAGCTGGTCATGTGCATTTTTTATCTGGTTTCTGAATCGATTTTCTTTCGGTAGAGATGTGGAATAATTTGAAATTTTGAAGAAACAAAGACTCATTAATCCCAAAACTTTTGTAAATTTTATTTTAATCACTTAAGAATCCCATGGAATTAACTGGAAGTCATTTAATGTCATGAAGAACTTAGCTGGAAATGATATACATAAAGTGATTTGATGAGTCGCCAACAGTCTGTTTTAGACTATGATAGTGACTATTAGTATAATTTAAACACAATTTGTGACTAAGGGGAAATTATCACTCGTCGACCTATGGTCAGTTTAAATGAACGGAAGTCGTATATGTCATTTCGCGTTTTATGGTGTATTACTATTTTAGCTGATTTTATTGAATTTGAAATAAGGCCATTCAAGGGGATGACGGTGGATTTTTTTCTACCAATGATTTGAAATTGTTGGTATCGTGCCATAAGATGTAAATCCTACGAGACTACGTCCGTGTGTCCTATATGTCGTTCTAAAAATTCCATATTTACTCCGTTTTGAAAAAAAACGAAAAACGAAATTTGAAATATAATTTCGAAAATATTTTCTCCCTGGCGGTTAGCGTCATATAGATTATTGTGATGTTTCAGCATTGAAACGAGGCGGTCATCTGTGAAACGCACTTAGGTTGTTGGCACACACTGAAGCACACTAGGCACGTAGGTATATAATCGTGGAATACGACCCTCGCAGTGCATATGCACACGGAACTCAGAAGTCCTAGTTGATTTGCTGTTCAGTCAAACGTGCGAAAATGCGTTAGCTCAGAGACCCGCATATATACATACATATATATATATATATATCTATACATCTGACGTATCACATATGTAAAATATTACGCCATCAAGTGAGCAATCGCAAGGTACTTTCATTGCCACTGCAGCAATAGGTTCGAGAGTTTCGCCAAAGATATCATCGCAATTTGCAACTCGCGAAGGAAAAACGAAAAAATAAAAAAACTGAATAAAAGTGAACAGGAAGGAAATAAAAGAATATAAAAAAATTTGATATATAAATCTATCATTTTTTTATTAACAAACAATAAAAATTTCTAATGTTGTGGTTCAGGTAATTATGAAATGAATATAAAATAAAATGATATCGTTATTATTATCGTTATTATGTATATACTTTAATTTCTGTAAATCTGGAAACTTCGTACTTGCAGATTTGGCTGGAGACCTAGATGACGCTGCGATGGACCCGTGTGGCATCTTGCTGCTGCTGCTGCTGCTGCTGCTTGCTGTTGTTGCTGTTGTTGTTGCTGTTGTTGTTGATGTTGGTGTTGCATTCCCAGTCTTAACTGTAAATATTAATTAAATAGCTGCTTTCAATCATCGTGAAATGAAAAAATGGAAATAAAAAAATAAAAAAATGAAAGGAAAGGAAAAGGATTTCAATTAGGATTACCCTAGAATTAAAATACATAAGATATTACAAGGATCGGTTGTTAAGCTTCCTTTTTTTATTTTTTCTTGACAAAATTTACCAAGGATCGAATGAACCTCCAGTCTGAGTTTCGTGGATAATAGATTATACGACAGTAGAGGACGCAATCCTCGCAAGCTCTTCTTTATCCATTTTTTTTTTTGCTCTTTCCTTCTGATTATAGTCATGTCCCACGATGGAATAATAACGAAATACACGGTAAATATGTCCCTAATCCTCAACCTGCGAGGTATCATTACCGGCTTACAGGGAGAGAGGCGCCGTGTGACAAGATTCTTTTCAGCTTACAGGTTCCCATCTTTATACCCATCTCACCATCCCCCTTGCGATCTCTTCTATTTTTATTTTTTTTCATTTTTTTCTCCTCTCTTTCTCTCTCCCCGTATTCCCCACAAGGAACTAAAGTATATGGAAGCCAGGAGAGCAAGCGAAGCAAGGTAATCCTGTAAGAGTAACTTCCTTTGACGGAATAGTGTCTTTGGCGAAGACTTATATACTTGAGAATTTTTGAGGAAACGAATACCTAGCCGATTTCTAAGCGAAGATCTTCACCGATTGTCTTTTTTTTTTTCTTTCGTTATCTATAGAAATTTTGTCGGCATCTTTTTTTTTTCCGACGTTACTATATAACATACAGAATTCAGACTCGATGGGCTTTAGATTTTTGACTTGCGTTATAGCAACGGTTTACACCGGGTATGGAAAAGATCGCTTTAATAATACAGGAGTAAATCTCGACGAGATTTAAATCGCAGGGAGCTAAGATACTTTCCAGGGATCTGCGAAACTTTGAAGTAAAAATCTCTTTGCAGTTTTGAAGTTTCATGCATAGTTTTTTTTTTAGCATAATTGCCATCCCCTGAATTTCTTAAGAGTTTCAAATACGATAAATTAATTGAAGCTAGTAGAGTGAATTTCTTTATTAGTGATTCCGAATAAACATTTACTCAAAATCCGAACGTCTAACGTCGTTGCAGTAGTAGTCTTGTCTAGGCTATTCTATTCTAGTCTAGTCTAGTCTGGTCCACGTCTATCTCACTATAATACATCCAACCGAAGCTTTAGAATTGTTTAGTGACAGACTATAATCATCATCAACTGAATGAGTAATAATACCAAAAGAATTCGGTATGTATATCTATCTCTCTACAGGATATACTTACCCTCTACATACATATCTATCACCTAAAAATCGTTGTTTCCCCTAAACAGAAATATGCAAAGTAGTAGAAGCTAACAGAACTTGACCTTTATTTAACCATAATAAGCAACTTCACGCACATAGGGTATAATAGGGAGTCCCATGGAGTTGTCCCTACTCGAAAGTAGGTATTTCGAACGAAAAAAAAAAAAAAACTCTTCCCTTTTTTTACGTTTTTGGTGGAATGTGTCCGCGAGTCGGTAGAGTCAGGGGAGCAAAAGTCATCAATTATTATTGAGAATAAATCGAAGGCAGATGTGACGAGTGCCTACAGGGCTCAGCGGGTGGCCAATTCAGACACACGCTCACGGCCCTGCACCCTACGATGCGACAATACTGTTTCTACAAAGCGATACAACGCGAGTAGCGTAGGTAGCGTAGGTAGAGAGCTACGTGTATGTATATATATATATACGATAGAACACGGGGGTTCCCCCTGCTATGTGCCTCGTGTGCTCTATTAGAACCACGTCGATTCAGGGAGGGCGCGAATATTTGAAAGGCAATTATATATCAATAAGTTCAAGTGCTCTGTGCTCCTCGGTAGGGGATGTTCGGAAATGGTGTTAATTCGATTGTTTATTTATACTAAACTTATATTTTACACGGAACCATGCTCAGGCATACAATAGATTTCTAACGACGGTATAATAATGTATATACTTCGGTTTCGAAAATTTATGGGAATTCGAATTAATCACGTCTTATAACGGTCTCATTTAAAATCTGTTGATACTACAAGAGAATTATCTCATGATTTAGTATCGTACCTTGACTTGATATCTCTGTCGACAATTTATCATTCATGATTGAATTGAATTGAAATTATTTTCTATGGTTTTTTCTTTTTCTAATTTTCTTCATTCACATTCTAAGTGATTATCGTTCGTTTTCTTGACATTCTACAGCGGCAAAGTTTTCCGGTATACGAAGTTAAGATAATAATACTATAATTATATCTGACCACCGGAAGTTTGAAAGTGTTAACGACGCGATTGTCGTACCTAACAATTCGATATGAGAAATCTTAGATTGAACGTATGAGATCTTGGTTTTGTATTGTAATTTAATAATTCGATTAAGTTTTTAAATTTTTTCTAGATTTTTCTGATCCGGACTTTTATATCTTATACTTCGTTTAATTTTCAGAGTTGCCTCCGCGCTTGGATTCAGCTCTTTTCACGTAACCTCATGGTATATGTGAGGCGTGAATCGTGGGAAGATATTACGTCGTTGATCAGGGAAAGGGAGATGAAGAGGGAAAGCGGAGCCCACGGCGGCTTGGCGATACGACCTGGAAGACTCCATCGACTACCTAAGGTTTCTTATAAGAATTCCAAACTACCTGAATATCGGCTTACAATTTTTATGAAGGTGAAAGAAGCGAGGGAGGCATGGCCACGGTACGTATAGTCATTTATCGAATAATAGCAACGTAACGTAGGGTACCTCGACTCCGAAGAAGGGAATTAAATCCCAGAAAATTGAAACCTATCTTCTTTATTTTTTTTTTCTACCAAAATTGATCGGAAATAACTCAGAAAAAGTTATCAACTTTTATTTTTCTCAATTCTCCTCGACTTATTCAAATCGAAGGAATTAAAAAATTCTACGAATTAGTCCAACGTATCCGTATCCGTGAATTTTTTTTCTCCACTTTCTCAGCGGTTAAAAATTCGAGAAAAAAAATAAAATCTCGATCTTGGAACACCCTGATACACATAATACAATCCTAATTCTCTGATCAGATTGAATACAGGCTAGGGAAATTGCAGGCATAGAGTTCGTGTGTAGGGAGCTGTAGCATAAACAGGTTCACCCTGCGGGGCTTTAAGCCAAACTACACATCCTCGCACATAATTCTCAATTAAACGGATTTTATTTCATCCGATCGGATTATTTGAAACAATAAATATAATATGAAATTAGGATGTGTTATCCTGTCATTGGAAGCTGTGCAATTATTTTTTTAACATGAATTAGAAACCATAAAATAATATGAGAATTAGAATGGGATATTGATTGGAAAAAGAAAAGAAAAGAAGTTTAAAGTTTAATTCAAGACCCTGTTATATAGACAGGTGTATAAAATAAAAAATAAAATAAAATAAAGGATCGTTGATGATTTATAGTTTGTTAATTAAATGAAAAGACAAAAAAGATGTGAAATAAATGTGGTAAAAATTATATTTAGTTAATAAACTCTTTACAAATATATGTACATACAACAAAATGACTAAAACTAAAAACATATATGTATATATATGTCGAAGCCTCTCGCACGAATGAAGCTGACGTGAGTTTGAGTATAAGTAAGTAAGTAAGTAAGTAAGAGAGTGAGTGAGTGAGTGAGTGAGTATAAATTCAATGACTCACTCAATCGAATGCCTAGAAATTCGTACTATGACGCATATAGTGAGACGAGAGTTCGACCCAACACGTATGCATGTATACACACACATACACAGAGGATAAGGTATCTCATTGCAATTCGTGCTGAATTATTGGCTAAACGATTCTCTGAATTTTTTCTTCACGTATATTTATGTATAAATTTTAATCGCACATGTCTCTCTCTCTCTCTCTCTCTCTTGCTCTCGGTGATTTTTCTCTCTCTCATTTTTTTTTTTAGTTATACAAAGATGACAATTATCGAATGATTCATAATACCGAGAGTGCTAGACGCGTGATAGCTGGGTTATTGATATTACAAGATCCTGTATTCCATTCATTCGATTGCATAAAAATTGATGATCATTTAAGATATGATAGGCTATATTCCCAGTAAAAATTGAGATGTTAAATAATACTACGCCTATTAGATGATGAATATGCGAGCGTTAAAAAATAGATCATAAGCAAATAATGAAACGAAAGAAAATGAAACCATATATATAATGACAGAATACCACCCCGGACGTTATGAATTATTTTCAATTATAATCATATAAGATGAATTAACGAAAGGATCACGCATTGGGCTCAGTAGGCCCGAAGCCTAACCTCCATCTCAGGATCCTGGCGATGTGATAGATGAGTTTCAACGCTCGGTGCTCCACCACTTGACACATGATGTCCATGATGTCCGTGGTGATGATGATGGTGAAGATGTGCAGCCTGAGCTGCCCCGGAACGATAAGCTCGTTGTTTCTCTTCAAAATCACGTACCTTTTGGTTATAACGTTCGACCTGATCACGAAGGAGTGCATCCTCCTGGGCAGCCCGTTCTTCGTCTAATTCAAGACAACCAACACCGTCGAGACGCTCCAGGTCGATCCATCCTCTCCATCTCACACATACACCGTTCATTATCAAACAAGATCGTATGTGTACCTGAAAATATAGAAATAACAAAATTGATCAGGGTGTGAAAAGGGGATAAATTTATCTCTCATCGATTGAATGAAATTCGTTGCAAAATTAACTCAGGTTTTTATATTCTCGTGTTTATATTCTCATTAATTGACACGAGCAATGAATTTCGCAACACCGGATGACTTATGCAGATTCGAAATTCAATTTTTGCTAATTTCATTGCGGCACGCTTTCGGATACTCCCGCAAAATCGGTTAACGTGCAATCTCGTTGCTTCGCTTATATTGTTAGCCTCAAGAACGTAGTTTAGAAATATAAGAAGTAACCACCGCGCCTAACAATTTTCGTAATAGCTTTCCAGGTAAAACGAGTTTTGTAAACTGCGTTGAATGCGGGAAGATTAGGTACGGGGATCAAATTTGAACCCGAGATACATGCGGAGTCTATAATGAGTCTATCTTTAGTTAAAAGAAAAAAGTGCTACGTGAAAAAGCACTCGATTCTTCGATATTGTCAAATTATTTCTAATACTTGACTAATTTTTTGAGCAAAAATATTTGCATCTTGTATTTTGGACTGACCACTTTTTCAACCCTTATGTCTTTTGTGGTTGAAGCAAAGTGGATATTTATTTCTTTGACCTAAAGTGAAAAGGCGAAAATTCTATTTGCTAAAAAGATGACTCGAATCGTTAGGGAATTTTCTTTCCTTTTTGTCATTTCGAAATTTAATTCAGCCTCGAGGCGTTGCTTCAACTACGTTTTGATAAATAGAATTATAAGAGCAAAGTCATCGCCGCGGGTGGTGACAGTTGGACAAAGGCATACGGCGTCGAATAGTCGAAAGGGTTGAGAGAAAAGGAAAAAAAAGAAAAAAAAAAGGTGAACAGTTTAATTTTGATTCTACAAGTCCGAGGAACGCCTACCCTACGGGATCCTGGGTTCTAAACTCTGACGCAGTTTTTGGTACCTTGTAACCCTGGCGCGTTCAATTATGATCTAAAATCGACTACTGCTAAGGGATTTCTTTGTTGAATTGCTAGTTTTATACTTTAGAAAAGTAGTAACGCTGGTGCAGCTGTATATTAACGGTGGCTTTCAAAACGTGACAATTATTTTCAACGACGGAACACAACACACGCATGAATCCTCTCCTATACACGACTTCTCTCATTTCTCTTCCTTTCGACGTTTTGACCTATTGCATGTCCTGCCAGCCTGTTTTCTAAATCGCTATTGTCACAGAGGCGTTTTTGGGAAGGTCCGAGCCCGCGAAGGCCACTTTCGAATTGACCGTTCTTCGGCCAATTTTCATAGTTATACACGCAGTTTGACCACTCGCCGGAAATAGGGCCATTTTCAGAAAACTAAATGCCCTGCGCTGCACTTGGCTTTCACAGTCGAGGGTCACTCTGCAAAACGGGCGTCACTAAAAGGTCAGTTGTTAAAAACAGAGAGTTGCTAATTTCTATGGGAATTTACTCATGCGTGGTTTAGCTTCAAAGAAATTTTCTAAATTAAGAACGTCTACTATTTTCCACGATTAGCCAATTAGCAAAAGGTATGATGAATAGTTTCGGGGGTTTTTCCCCGACTGCATGAATCACCGTAGGTTTTTTGTTTTTTCTGTTGTGTATGGTATGGTACACCACTACCTCCGAATACTGTAACTAACTAGAAAATTATTCCGCACATTGATTTAGCATAAACAAACAATTAGCTACAGTCTGAAGGCGTTGCGATAACATCGTGCAATTCCGCGACGCTTTATGACAATGGAATATTGATGATTGCCGGCTTGTTTATATTCAATACGAAAATAGAAAAGTGGGAATAAGCGACATATTCATTTAATATATAGTTATACATTATTCAGCGTTTTTTTCCTTTTTTTTTTACAATACGTCGCAGCGTGACGTCTATTCTTTCGAGAAATCGTCTACGTAATATACTACACCGCGGATTTTTTATTTTTTATTTTTTTTACCGGGAAGTATATACTACACTTATATTTGTCTTGAATTATAAACGATAACTGTAAGATTTTTCAACGCATTATTAATTTTTCAGTATTTAATTATTTCTTTTACCTCATCCTAGCTATTTGATTATCCAAATATTCTCACAATAAATCATGGGCGTGATATATATACATGTACCCATTAAGTTGTAATAAATAATAACGATTATTAAAACTGTACCGGGTAACATATAGTGAAACTCGGCGTGAAATCATACGAACAAGCATACCTACGTGCACCTTTAACCCCTTCGGCTCTGGCTGATTTGCATCAAACAGAAAAAGAAGGAAAAAAAGAAACAAAAAGACGGTGGTAAGTTTTAACTAAAGGGGTTAGCACCGCGCGCGGCTTGTCGGGTTAGATGGAAAAAAGGGGTGAGAAATTTTGTGACGACTATAAAGTACGGGGTAATAACCGGTAAAGGGTAAACCTTATATGGACTATACAAATGACAGCTATTTTTCTAATCTTTTGTTTTAGTGGGCGTATCTGACGTTTGTTTTTGCCTCAGTCCAGTCTGGACAATGCTAGGGTATTTGTCACTTCGTATACTGTACCTATTATATGGTATGAAGGAAAAGATTCGGATGCTAGGGACCGGGAGGACATACGGTCAACCAAGGGTTGATCCGAATTTTTAAATAAATTATAATTTACGAGGGTTCAGAATAAAAAGAATAGAAAAAATCACCGTAAGGTCAGTTGGGCCCAAAAGGATTAATTTCATCCTTCCAAATTGCATTTATACATCTGTGAAAATGTCATATCTTTTATCGAATTATTTTTTTGTTCTTCTTGTTTTCGGTTTTTCGAATGATTTAGCCAATTGGGCATCCCGCGTATCTTCCGAGAGTCAAATTTCGTAGATTTTCGAATGGAATTTGGTTACTCAATGATCTATAGTAGGCCCAGGTCCCCGTGGGACGTGGCAGGTGCCCAGGGGGCGAGAGAAGATGAGGGCCTAACACACCCTCGAGCTTTGCGACGTGTTTTCCCTGTTTTAAATCCTATTAATCGCACCAGCTAGCTTACGGTCGACACGCGTTCAACGTTTCGTGTCATAACATGGGATTAGTAAAACTGTAATGCACTACATTACATTATCGTAGTATAATTCTTCAGGACATTTTTGGAAATTCATAAGAATCCTGTATCGTGAGTTTTGAGCTCTAATATCACCCCTTAGAAAAAAATAATCAACCCTTTCAAATATCATAAAAGACTGAAGTCCTGTTCTCGATCAATCGAACTAGAAAAAGAAAAAGGAAACATGTTTCCAAACTTTTAAGACTTTGGAAAGAATTAATTTTGTTTCTTTTTGGTTTTCAATCAATCCTGTTCTCCCCTTAATTCGAATATCTACTCTGTTAAACCACAATTAATTATAATCAACAGTGAAACCTAAACTCGTCACGAACGATGACTGCAGTAAAACCGTCGAACGGAAGCTGACACCGATCGAGCCACTGAGCGTGACAGATACAACAGCCGTGCACTGCAGACTGGGAATTGCGATTGATCATTTCGTCCTGATTTTATGTGAGTGAAATTTATACTCTATTGTCTACATCGTTCGGATCATAATAAGAAAATATATATACGCGGATAAAAAGTAGGTGGTGAAGTAGAAGAAGAAGAAGAAAAAACAAATTCTCTCTTCTTACACTCGAAACCTTATTTTCTTAAGGAATCCTCAACTCTCCAACATTCGCGGGGTAAAAATTGTTGGAGTAATTGATTTTAAGAAATTTAGAAAGTGCAGAGAGAACATTTGATCGCAAATAAAAGTAACTGTTGAAAATAAATTCTTAATACAAATTACACATCAATCAGCCAAAACGATTTTAGAAGATTTTAGTTTTTTACTAAGCCGTGATTTTTAGTTCAAAAAATTATAGGTAATTTAGAGCGAATTCAACAGCTCACGTGTCTACGTTACGTTGTATTATGGAAATTGAAATTTGAGATACCATATAGAGTCTTTAGGATTATCTTAATGGTCTTTTAACATTGGGATAAAGATAAGGGAACTAAAAGAGCTGCGGGGGTTAGAAAATAAAGGGGGAAAGAAGAAAAAGAAAAAATAATAATAATCGGGATAGGGTATGCTGTGTGTATAGCGACGGGATCACCGCGTTTTAGCCAGGTTTTCTGGTACCCCGGCGAGGTTGTTTATCAGGCGCATGGATCTCTCGTAATTATTACCTACTCCAGCTAGGTCTGGAACAATGCCTCGCACGTGTCCAACTGAGCTTTGTAAGATAAAACAAAACATAGGTACTACTGCCCTAGCTACGGGGGTAATAATTGATTACGTGTTCTGTTCTGGGTACAGAAAGAGGAGAACTTATTTCAGAATTGACATGACGATTCGAAATAATCAGAATGGCGATATTTAGCAAGAATTTTTTCTCATTCAGATCTAAAAATCTGTCCCGATGAGGAAGGACCGTTTCTCACAACCTTTATATATATTGGATAACGCGTGCCTCCTTCAACCTCCAAGAATTCGTGTTTAAGCCTCCAGTTCTCGGTCGAGTCACGTAACAACGTTTAGAAACCCTCGAACTGTTTCCCTAACTGTGATCCTGATCCAGCCACGTTTCTGCCAAGGGCCAAAGGGCCAAGGGCCAAAAGGACTGTCGAGATTTACGAGTCTTCTAGCTCTTGCCATCATCTGCAGAGAACAGCATCTGGCGTTTGTTAAATACCAAAGAAAAGGCTAATTGCAGTCTGTCTAGTCTGTATTTTCGAAAAAATTCTTTTACGATATATTAGCCGGACAACGTTGAAACACCATGAGATTTATTGATGCGAATATCGAGAGTGAAAATGAAAATGAAAGAAAGCTTATAAAATGGCGTCGTCGTCGCGACGTTATTGATCGCAATGGCGTCCTCCCGACGCCGGGCGTAAATTCTTAACCGGCGCAAGCGCGCGTATCAATTTTAAGACGTAGCTGGAGTGGACCCTGGTTACTCAATGGCGACTCGTATGGTTACAGGTATTACTGGTTTAAATTAGAATTTCATACAAATCGCGGTGTTTATTGCATATTCAAAATGGCCATCCGCATTAAAAATCCAACATGCAATATAACCGCGATGTTGCATTGCTGCAACTTGTAATACCAAAATCCAATTTGTCAGACACCAAAAACGGGCCGACTAATCACCATTGAATATCTATACACCACCCACGCAAAACATACCCCTGCAGGACCCTAATCAGTCCTAATGGTTATTGTATACCGATTTAGTTCCCGATGCCCCTATTACCTTTTCTCTATATCCGTCCTGCCTTTCGGAGCGCAACATTATGACCATAGGAATTCGTTGTAACTAGGTAAGGGGTACCTGGTTACAGAAATTTTGTAAAACTAAAATTTTATCGTTACCTACATTTACGAGGGTAGATTCTTTCGACCATTCTTTCTCAGTCCCTTAATTCTCATAATTCTTCAACGGGGGTTATTAACTCCGTGGAAAAAGTCGAGACAATTATCTTATACGACGGAAGAACAATGCTTCGCGATTTTACGATTCGAACCGTTTCAGGTATAACATCCCCTTGTGTTCATATACCTCGATTTCTTCTCTTTTAGTGGTATATCGAATATGTTTTGAACGGGGATGTGGAAAAACCGTGAACAAATTTTCGGGGGGGGTTATCCAGAATTCCCAGTCCGGATTATCCGGGGTAGAAATGAATGGGTGGTTTTTTTCTTCAACCAATTGGCAAACTAACGACTTCGATAAAGATAGAGAAATAAACTTTGGACTTCTAACTCACCTTTCCATGTTCCTTGTCGAAATCACATTCTCTAGGATCGCCACCGTACCCGCTTGTCGTTGACGGGAATACTAGCTGAAGATTTGTTCCTGTTGCTGCGAATGCAATTTCTGTATGATTACCCTCGCGACATCCGCGTTGAAAATATCCCTGACGTTCCTCTAAGGGTCGGTCACGGTAGCCGGTGTATCTCACCTGAAACATACATACCGTTTCGACTTTTTATTTATCCATCTATGACTATGATTGAGGATTTCTTTAATTTTTCAAGTTGTGCCTTGAAATCCTACTGGTACGAACCCCCTAATTAACTTTGCCGATTAGCGTTGGCGTTATAGAACAGTGATTCATTGCGATTTATTAGTATCCGGAAAAAAGCGACGGTTGGTTTAAAGGCTCAAACCGTGGGATGTCTAAAATTATATAGTTATTTTGCGCAATGTTTGCACATACATAGACATATGTATGCCAATGACATAGTAGTCATCGGTGTTGAAGTTACAGTTCCGGAATAAAGAAATTCTTGGCCTCTTGGTCATCCGACTTCCAAAGAAAGAGAGAGAGTTTGGTATACCTGTTCGGCTTGTTATAGTAAAGATCGCACTATGTGTGTGGTCCAAAATTATAGACAGAGGATACCTGTGTATCCTATCATGTGTTACGATAGTCTAATACATTTCCTTGATTTCTTACTTTTGTCATTATCTCAATTCTACAAATAACTATAATCTACGAATGATGATTATGACGATGGTGATGATCATCGTCGTGGTATGATTGGATTGTGATGGGAACCCCCGACTTACCTCACTTTCGCGGCTTAGTCTTCTGAAAAGTTCGTCAGACTCGAACTTGACCTTTTGATTTGGTACGACGCGGGGCATCTTGAATACAAGTCTGGGTCTTGGTTGTTCGTAAAGTCCCATACCATCGAGTGGCAAGACACTTACACCAAGTCCACCGACGGCTCCACCATGTTCATTGCTTCCCATTGACATATGCATCATTTTATATGCCGTTTATTAATCAAGCTATGCACTCCGATTGCTGCACCGATCAATCAGTCGATTTACCACCCTTCTGGCTCGTCCTAATTCTGATGCCGCGTTATTTTATTCTCGAGGGTTTTCGATATTCTATGTACCCCAAATTTCGATGCGTAGACTTTTAAGGACCGATATCCTCACTCAACTTTATTATTTCACAAATTTTTATGAACACACCAAGAGCTCGCGATCAATTCTCTTCAGCGTCCCAGTGGAGACTGATGTTCTGGACTCCTGGACACCGGGTAATGCTCGTTTTGCCCCGCCTGTGAACCGCCCTAAACCCCCCACCAGATTGTGAACACTGTTCACTTCTTCATGGCCCAACCTTCTCGGATGAAACTCAGAACTGTTCACTGTAAATGGATAACAAACATATCACGGATAAAAAAATTTATCCTTAAAATATAACTCCACGCGATGATGATGAGGAAAAGATTCTTAGCCCAATTCACTTTTTGGAGTTTTATCCTTTCGAAATCCACGAAATTCTCAGCTCTTTATGTTCACGTACGAAATACGATCATCCCCTCATGAGACAGAGACGAAATTCTTGTTTCTATGGAAACACATGAGTGCAAAATTGAGGGGGCGTGGGTTGGTGTGAGGGTACACAGCGAGAGGTACATAACAGAAGTATGTAGAAGGGGCGAAATCGCGAGGGTTCAATACCAGCTCCCAGGGGTTCACGTAATCCTGGTTTCGTCTGGCTAGAGTCATGTCCTCAGGGCAGGAATCCAAAACGATCCCTGTTTTTTGGAGTAGGACTTGGAACCACTTTGCTGTTTAATCCGTTTCAGAGGATCTGAGGTATATTTAGCCTGATTTCTGAAATAGGGACCCTGTTTGAGCGAGTACTTGAAATTGAACTACAGATCCTTCTCTTCATTGAGGAGAAGCTACTTCACGTAAAAACCTATCATATTTCCGAAATACCCTAAGTACGTTCGATTATGGATAATGGATGTAATGAATAATCATTGAAATAGATGAACATGTATTACCTTAGCTTGTTCTGATCCTTGGTCACAGTAACTGCAGTAGATCCGCTAATCTTCCCGGTCACTTTAGTTTTGATGCATTTCACCGAAGCGTGAGTAAATTTATAGGACATCATGACCAGGAAAGAGAAGTGTGATCGAGTTAAGCTGTACTTTTAAGGTGCTTCCCTACCCAATTCCACCAGACCTGAAAACATTGGGATAAACTCGTGCAGAAGATGGTATTAAACGGAATATCTCTGCCTGGGTACCGAAATCAACGAAACAAAATACGTCGCGTAATTCCATGTACGAAAATAGAGAAGATATCCACGTAAAACGTTTTCAAAATCGTTTTCAAAACCGTTTATGCCAATGTTTTCAGGTCTGGTGGAATTGGGTGGGGAACACCTTAAGTAAATTTGACTTTGACGAACGCGGATTCAAGTCCATACGATTGCGTACCTCCTCACGTATTTTTACACAACGATATGAAATTTTAATTCTTAATCTTTGGTCAAACTGGACAATGGTCTAACCACATATCTCGGTACGAGGTAATCGGGAATTTACCGATGAATCAACGTGACGAAATAATTATTCCATTATTATTAATCTTTTTTATCTCTCTCTCTCACCTAGCACTATAAGTTCTGAAAATTTTGTTTCCCTAGTATCTTTTTTTGCCAACGGTGTATTCCAATGACATACATATTATACCACACTACGGTCTAATACGGAAGAACTTTAAATATGTTACCGAGAAATCCCTGAATTTTTCTTACCTTTCCTCAGGGTTTTCCAGATAAGCGTGATCTGCACCGTTAATCATACGTATGTTTTTAAACATTTTCCATTACTCATCTAGGTCAACAATTTCATTAGGGTATAGAAATCGGCATCGGCTGTATCTTTTCTTAGTGATAAAATATGATCAAATTTAATGAATCAGTTTCCATTGTATAGAAATTATCTCGTATACACGAAAGTTACGAGAACCTATAGATCTCGGTTTCCTCATTGCTTGCGATTATCAATTGGACTTGAGGCTCCATATATCTTGGATTGATTCTCTACCCGTAAGGCAATTTAAGTAAACTAGCCTAGATGAGAAAAAAACGTTAATGAGTCATAAACGGTCTGTAGAGAGTGAGAGGGACACACTTCTTACAAATGATCAGGAAATGGAAATCACCGAATCTCTAGCCTGCGGGAAGTCCCGTTCATTCTTCGAGGTAAAAACTTCGCAATTCGCCACTCTATTAGCTCCAACATTTGTGCATTAATACATAACGATTATTGTCCTTGCAGGACTTTGTCCCAAATTAATATTCTCCGTTCGCACATATCAGATGATCACGCGATTGTCACTGATGACACGTACAATCATATGTACACGTGTATCTCTAGCTATGATTCTTATTATATAATACGTGTATACATACACACACAGACACACATACAAATTGTTTGAATACGTATACCGAATATGTATGTAACATCCGTATACCTACATCGTGACTATTCGCTGTTGACTATAGTGGGTTTTTACGATGGTATTTCGCAACCAGTTATACATACACTTATATTCGACGTTCGGATACTCAGCTACTCGCTGAACGTATGTGTCCCCAAACAGCCGGGGGACTAACCCGTAACAAAAATTAACGATCGATTATCATAATTTAGTTTAATGTTAATTAAATCACGTAAATATTTATGGTTATTATTAAACGATAACGCATATATGACTAAAAAAGAAATTTTTATTCTTCGTATTACATTAAATCGTAATATTTATTATTTCCTAGTAAATTTTGGGTATAGATTAGCTAGAGTATATTAGATATTTATGAACAATAAACAAAGGGAGATTGACCCGTTACGGAACGGTCTTCGTGACCGATACACGCACCTTTGTTTAACTGTTGCAGGTATAATGGTAACGGTGGTAACCCCCGTTCTTCTTCTTAAACCATTATTAATTCTGTCTACAATTAATTTTACGACATAGTTTTATGGGCGGGGGTCGTATAATATATCTCTATATCTATCCCAATACATATATATATTTATATATCATTTATTCATACTTATTATTGGGAGTTTTTCAGAGAAATATATTTCATTATGTTATATAGTATTTACAGTGGGGAAAAATCGTACGAAACCTGATCCATAGGTATATTTATTTTCGTAGAAAATAATATATTGGTATATTTTCACCATATTTGGTGAAAATTTATTGATCAGGTATACATATAATATTTGTGATTTATAATTTATGAATGAAATATATTTACAGATATTTTGACAACTGAGGCGATTCTCTGGATAGTAATAATAGTAGTAATAAAGTCCTGAAACACGTTAATCGTCGATAAGACCGAAAATTTTGTTTAACTTTTGCATCCTATAATTCCGAATTTTCGTTCAAACGGTATTTTATATTTTCGATTGACTTTAAAAAGAAATTTCAAATGCTGAATATCAATCTCGATTAAAACTCGGAGAGATTGAAAGTATGCATGAAGGGGCATGTGAAAATCCGTTTATCGCAACCCTCGGTGAATAAGGGGTGCTGGGAAGTTCACCCTTGAAACGCCTTCGTATTTTCATTGGCCAATGGTAGCAGCCAATAAGATTTTACCGTTAAATGATGAGGGGATGTAGACCTGTTCTATGTGTGTGTGTGTGTGTGTGTGTGTATACCTACCCCAATTCCCTGCAGGCTCTCCACGTGCGACGAAAAGCTTAGTTTTTATTGTCACAACTCACTCTGGCAATAACTTCCCCCCTCGTCCCAAGAACTTCCTCCCTTTTGAAAAAACTATAGCGTGAATCCCCGCGTACTGCATAATGTAGTGTAATATAATAGTTTTTCGGAAAGCGTCTGTTGTTGCCAAGTATGTAGAATTGTTCGGATGTCATACTGTCATCCGTTAAATATATGTATAATCTCTATACCTTATTATGATTGTATAAAAGTGACATTGTTACGATAGGCGGTATTTTTAACGCGATGTAAAGAGAGGGGACCGTCGAACTTTTAACGATTGCTTGCCTACTACCTACCTACAACATGATTGATATCGTCTCTTATAAATATCGAACAATATATGAATTGAATGGCTTTTCAGCCTCTCGAAGAGGCTATTTGTTGGACCAAGCTATTCCCGAATTCTACAGGATATTCTATATACCATATAAATCTATTGATCTAAAAATCTTCAAACTTTCTCACTAAAGTGTAAGAAGAGAATTAAACCGCGTCCGAACATGAATTTCGTAAAATTTTGCACTGGTTTTTTTCCGCAAGATACGAGCTGCTTTCAATTTTATATCAAATTGTATGAAAATATAGAATTTATCCATTTCATTACAAGTATGTTACATATTTAATACTCGAAATAATAGAATGGAGATAAATCAGATATAATGATTTTTAATCTGAGAACAATCGTCTGAAATATTAGAAATTATTTGTCATTGGATAGCCAAAGTAAACGTGAGAGTATAAGATGTTTTTTCTATCAAAATTTGAAGCTATAAGTAGATGTAACTACTGTGGTTTTGAATATACGATTAAAAAAGGTGGTCGAAGCTTGATTTGAGCAACAAAAAAAACTACGACCCTTTCTTTATATTCTTGGAGATGTGGCAAATAGCTCATTGTAGAAATTCTGAATAGCAGTAGAAAAAACTACTAACTCTCTATTAGATTCATTGATACAATGAAAGGTGATGAAAGTGGCGCGTGGAAATAATGCAAAGAAGTTGAAAGGAATTACTGATATTTTATTGCATTTATGTTTGCATTATAGGTATATCTGAACGGATGGAATAAAGCAGTTGAAATGAATTTACAACTACCCAAATCACTGAGATGTGAGCGAGAAATCATCCGGTATGAACATTTTTGATATTCATTTTTTTTTTTTTATTGCAATTGAATTTTTAACTATTCAGAAACTGAGTAGAATGAATGTCTGTTTGCTGTATATTTGTCATGGTATTTGACATTTTTTTTTCATTTTTTTATTCTCCTTTATCAAAAAAATCTAAAATTCAGAAGACTTCACAATCGAACACGTTTGAATTTTGAAAATAAAATCTATCGCGAAAACCAACCAGCATGAGTCACAGCGTTTCCGATGGAAAAAAACTGCGATGGAATAATTTTATTTTAGAATAGCTGAGCGATTATTTGACGTAATATAAATCGTCGAATACCAATACATTTAGTCAATGAACAGAGTTAAAGTTATGGGGTTACAACTGACATGTAAAATTCTTATTTTATTTATCCTAGAAAGTAGATTAAAGCGATTAATTAAATTGGTAGGGCAATCATTATTGGAACGAAGAAAAAAATTTATTATAAATCATTGTCCAAAGAAATTAAGTTGTGGGCTAATCTCGCATCTTTTAACAGATGCAGGAAAAAGGAACGCGCCTTATTACACGCAACTCGCATATCTTTCGTGCGATTTTAGTTTTATGGTTGCCTAGCAAATTTCGCCGCCGGCGTGAACTGACCTACGACAATGACGTCCGCCGCGCCGCTCTTATGTAATGCAAGGACGCATTCCGCGACGTACCGCTGGCAAAGTTCAGTGTCCTGCGCGGCCTCATCGAGTGAACATGGGTAACGCGAGTCGAGGAGATTTGCGGCTTCGAAAGGCTGACATCAACGGAGGAACGTTGGACATGAGTGAGTTTGAAATATTTCGATCAATATTCTACGATGGCAATAAATAATCGAGAATTTTCAAAGCTCGTTGAAAACAAGTAAAATTGTATTCAATACTTTTCCGACAGAATTCACGCGTCTCGTATTTTAATCGTCGGAGTAAGTAACCGTTGAATTGCTACCGGCAGACTTTGATTATAATTGCAGATATTGTTCATTTTCAAGTAAATTCTATTCATACCAGCGAATAAATGTGCGAAAATCTAGACTTCTTACGAACATAACCTCTCGGACCTATTTATCATTATCATCCCATTATATTATTGGCATATAATTCCGAGTCCCTCGCGTTGTAGCGTCGTTTGTTTTACGGGCAGATTTCGCGACTCAGAAGGGGAAACTAATTTGTCGTGTTATTTCGAGTTGACAAGTATTTTTCGGAAAAATACTGGTTCCCCGATTTATTCTTTTATTCGATTCTTTGACAGCATTATCGGTCGACGGAGATGAGAATGAACATCGCTGATACTTGAACTGCATAGATCCTGCGTGTCACTCGGTCGGAGATGGACGCCAACCAACACTGCCCGGCTAGTCCTGGATTAACGGTCGACCAAGATAATGGTGAGCTTTTTATTATATTAGCCAAAGACCCAATTTCACTATAAATGTATAACAATCGACAAAAACAATCATTGCTGAAACATACTTCGTGATCCGATACAGATCTCGGACAGATTACTTTTCCAAGCCTATGTACCAGAACACTCATCGGCCAAGTGACCGTGACGCTCACCCTGTATCTTTGACTCGGTACTGAGGCCCCCGGCTTCTCTCTGTCTCCCCGTATACGCCAGAAACTTTGACGACAACTCGGTTTCACTCAGCTGCAAGGGATACGCTACCGACGTGTAATAATATACCCAGAGGTAAGATATTGTCCGTCTCGTTACAGGGTAAGCCTAGGAGAGAAAGCACACTTAATTCTTGCAGATAGCAATAAATTGTCTCTTTTTAATGACAAACCTGGAATATGATTGATAGATCTCGAGAGAGTATGTTTACCTTGGTTGAATATAGTAGACTCACCGCGTAGTAGAGAAATCTTTGAATAACGAGGATCAAAATTTTGAGGTTTGAAAATAAATACAAGGGTAGATTGCTGTAGGCCTAATTAGGCATCATATTTATTCTTTAAACATGGAACATAATTCAATATTGGTGATAAATTACTCCAGAGTCTCAAGTACCCAGTCATAACAATTGAAAGATTGGAAAATCTATTCATGCATGCACTAGTAATACTAGCTTATTGACATTCTTGATTCTGTTGAAAATAGTTGAAAGTTTATATCACCTTTAAAAATGGTCCAGGCAGGCTTACAAAATCAATCATAAGAAATATATTATAATAAATTTCATACAGATGTACAATCACAATTAGAAATTCTTTGGTATTTAGTTGAAAATGTTTGCTTGAAAAACACATAAACTTAATCTATCCAATGTATGTTTATCTAGTTTTTATCTTCACAGGCGTTGTTCATCGAGGGGAACTAGTTCCTGCCTATCTTCAACAAAACCTCTTCAGAATTCATCAAGACAGGGGATTCACACCAGGGAGTGAAGCAGTCCAAGCACCGGGGGAATGACCGCGAGACAACTCTGCACCGCGGAGTATTAATAAAGTAGCATAAGCAAATAGTTCGTGATTACAGTTCTTTTTGAATCAGTTTTGGTAAAATCTGGCATCTAGTTTAAGAATCGATTCCGTTTGAAACGTTGTACAGAAAACAAGCTGAGCTGGTTGCCACTAATTTTCAGCCAGCAGGCTTTGTAACCCAGTTTATGTGTGATAAATAACGAAAAACCTAATTATAATATTTTCTACGATCAGTGACAACCACAAGCTTTTATATCATAGCATCTGCTGCCCGCTCTATGTAACATTAAAATCAACGTCCTACTCGAGACATGTCGGATACTAGTTTCAATATTCAACCACAACTTTCAAATCATTTTACAATTCGCTGTACAGATTATTCCAAATCAATTTGACTATAAAAGCTATAAGCGGTAATACAATAACTCGTTCTTATAAAGCTCGCTCTGCTCGACCAGTTTATTCGGTCATATTATAATCGTACAAGGCAAAGACTTGTAACATTACATGATAGATGAAAATTCGCGATGATATATTGTTAACAATATGTTCTATCGCACGTATTTGTATTGTATCTAGCCCTTGGGTACTGATCCGAAGGTCTTGATGCTTTTTATTTGTTTGAATTCGTTATATTTGAGATATAAAAGTGGTAGGAACTGGGATAGTTGGGATTACCCATTACCGTACGGAATATTCCCAATAACTATTCAGGTAACAAATCATAATACATGCATATACGATATATATTTGTCAAGTATAATTCACTCTTTTGTAAAATTGTCCATAATGAATAGAGAGTAGACTATTCTCATTAGTATCTTTGAGAGAACAACTATATTTATAGAGTAATGAATTATTCTATTATTGTCGTGGCGAAATCACGTTGTTAAAGTATTATCGTTGACGAAAAATATGGGGAAAATAATGACTCTGTTCTCTATTCGTACAGTGGTCTGGAAAATAAATATAAACAGCTCGCTGTTCTCAACGAGGCCGATATTAAAATTATCTGCTTCCAACATTGTACTTGGCATTCTGTAAAATATACCTTCGTACGTATATGTTTGTATTATCGTCGCAACGATTAGTTTAGAGTATAATAATAATTTTATTATAGCCCAATTATAGTTCTAGCTAATTTCCAAACTGGAAAAGTGTCAAATATGTAGTTTCCAGTGATATACGTAATATATTATACATATTACGATCACATCTACAATTTTTCCAATCAAATATTCAGTGTTGTGAAAATTGTAATTCAATATTTCTTGAATACTCGTTACTTTCGTAATGTGTAATTGCATTTTTATCTAATTACACATTACTTCGGTAGTGACTTGATTCAATTACACATCACCAGAGTAATGTGTAATTGAATCAAGTTCATTACCTTCAAATAACTTTATAATTACTTTCACTCTGTAATTACTTTAAATTACTTTACTTTATAATTACTTTTACTAATTAAATCGAGTTCAATTACACGTTACCAAAGAAATGTGTAATTGAATGAAGTTTATTACTTTTCAATACCTTTACTTTATAATTACTTTGAATAACTTCTACAATTACTTCAAATAAATCGAGTTCAATTACACATTACCAAAGTATTGGGTAATTGAATAAGTAATTTCATTAAAAATGTAATCAGTGACTCGCAACACTGCAAATATCCGTGTAATAATAAGATCGTTTATGCAATAAACATGTATTATTATAGTAAATTGGCGCATTCTTGAATAAATATCCCTTGAAATTGTAAATCATCGATCGTCGAATCATTTTCCCCTGTCCTTTCCTTGCCTATAAGTCGAAAATCATGAAAATCGCATGATTTCATAAAGCCCCGAACTATTTTTGCAATATTATTTACGACCACGTGCTTTTCGGGACCACGTGTTTTTAGAGTCTAAAACCACGTGTTTTTAGGGTCCAAAACCACGTGTTTTTAGGGTCCAAAACCACGTGGTTATGTGTTGTTTTCTAGTGTTTTCCGATTGCCTATATTCAGGCGTATTGAACTTAGGAAAAAAATTGTAAAAATCGCTACTATGAATAAGCATAGAGAGACGTGCATGGAGCAACGCATGCATGCATGTATCAATACACTATGCCTTTCCCCCTCCAAAAATTTCAGCACACCTCCTCGGGTCAGATGTTCTCCTGATACCAGAAGATATTTTTCGAGTTAAAATTAAAAAAAATTGTCAAAATAGCTAATACGAATGAACGTAGAGAGACGTGCATGGAGCAACGTATGCATGCATGTATCAATACACTATGCCTTTCCCCCTCCGAAAATTTCAGCACACCTCCTCGGGTCAGATGTTCTCCTGATACCAGAAGGTATTTTTCGAGTTAAAATTCAAAAAAATGTCAAAATAGCTAACATGAATGAACGTAGAGAGAGACGTGCATGGAGCAACGTATGCATGCATGTATCAATACACTATGCCTTTCCCCCTCCAAAAATTTCAGCACACCTCCTCGGGTCAGATGTTCTCCTGATACCAGAAGGTATTTTTCGAGTTAAAATTCAAAAAAATGTCAAAATAGCTAACATGAATGAACGTAGAGAGAGACGTGCATGGAGCAACGTATGCATGCATGTATCAATACACTATGCCTTTCCCCCTCCAAAAATTTTAGCACACCTCCTCGGGTCAGATGTTCTCCTGATACCAGAAGGTATTTTTCGAGTTAAAATTCAAAAAAATGTCAAAATAGCTAACATGAATGAACGTAGAGAGAGACGTGCATGGAGCAACGTATGCATGCATGTATCAATACACTATGCCTTTCCCCCTCCAAAAATTTCAGCACACCTCCTCGGGTCAGATGTTCTCCTGATACCAGAAGGTATTTTTCGAGTTAAAATTCAAAAAAATGTCAAAATAGCTAACATGAATGAACGTAGAGAGAGACGTGCATGGAGCAACGTATGCATGCATGTATCAATACACTATGCCTTTCCCCCTCCAAAAATTTTAGCACACCTCCTCGGGTCAGATGTTCTCCTGATACCAGAAGGTATTTTTCGAGTTAAAATTCAAAAAAATGTCAAAATAGCTAACATGAATGAACGTAGAGAGAGACGTGCATGGAGCAACGTATGCATGCATGTATCAATACACTATGCCTTTCCCCCTCCAAAAATTTCAGCACACCTCCTTGGGCCAGATGTTCTCCTGATACCAGAGGATATTTTTCGAGCGAAAATTCAAAAAATTTCAAAAATTTCAGCACACCTCCTCGGGTCAGATGTTCTCCTGATACCAGAAGGTATTTTTCGAGTTAAAATTCAAAAAAATGTCAAAATAGCTAACATGAATGAACGTAGAGAGACGTGCATGGAGCAACGTATGCATGCATGTGTATCAATACACTATGCCTTTGGATTTCTGCCAGCAATCTGACTCCTAAAATAAGGTATCAACTGCCAGAACCTTTTTTTCGACCTTTTTTCTGAATTACTAAAATACGCCTGAATATAGGCAATCGGAAAACACTAGAAAACAACACATAACCACGTGGTTTTGGACCCTAAAAACACGTGGTTTTGGACCCTAAAAACACGTGGTTTTAGACTCTAAAAACACGTGGTCCCGAAAAGCACGTGGTCGTAAATAATATTGCAAAAATAGTTCGGGGCTTTATGAAATCATGCGATTTTCATGATTTTCGACTTATAGGCAAGGAAAGGACAGGGGAAAATGATTCGACGATCGATGATTTACAATTTCAAGGGATATTTATTCAAGAATGCGCCAATTTACTATAATAATACATGTTTATTGCATAAACGATCTTATTATTACACGGATATTTGCAGTGTTGCGAGTCACTGATTACATTTTTAATGAAATTACTTATTCAATTACCCAATACTTTGGTAATGTGTAATTGAACTCGATTTATTTGAAGTAATTGTAGAAGTTATTCAAAGTAATTATAAAGTAAAGGTATTGAAAAGTAATAAACTTCATTCAATTACACATTTCTTTGGTAACGTGTAATTGAACTCGATTTAATTAGTAAAAGTAATTATAAAGTAAAGTAATTTAAAGTAATTACAGAGTGAAAGTAATTATAAAGTTATTTGAAGGTAATGAACTTGATTCAATTACACATTACTCTGGTGATGTGTAATTGAATCAAGTCACTACCGAAGTAATGTGTAATTAGATAAAAATGCAATTACACATTACGAAAGTAACGAGTATTCAAGAAATATTGAATTACAATTTTCACAACACTGAATATTTGATTGGAAAAATTGTAGATGTGATCGTAATATGTATAATATATTACGTATATCACTGGAAACTACATATTTGACACTTTTCCAGTTTGGAAATTAGCTAGAACTATAATTGGGCTATAATAAAATTATTATTATACTCTAAACTAATCGTTGCGACGATAATACAAACATATACGTACGAAGGTATATTTTACAGAATGCCAAGTACAATGTTGGAAGCAGATAATTTTAATATCGGCCTCGTTGAGAACAGCGAGCTGTTTATATTTATTTTCCAGACCACTGTACGAATAGAGAACAGAGTCATTATTTTCCCCATATTTTTCGTCAACGATAATACTTTAACAACGTGATTTCGCCACGACAATAATAGAATAATTCATTACTCTATAAATATAGTTGTTCTCTCAAAGATACTAATGAGAATAGTCTACTCTCTATTCATTATGGACAATTTTACAAAAGAGTGAATTATACTTGACAAATATATATCGTATATGCATGTATTATGATTTGTTACCTGAATAGTTATTGGGAATATTCCGTACGGTAATGGGTAATCCCAACTATCCCAGTTCCTACCACTTTTATATCTCAAATATAACGAATTCAAACAAATAAAAAGCATCAAGACCTTCGGATCAGTACCCAAGGGCTAGATACAATACAAATACGTGCGATAGAACATATTGTTAACAATATATCATCGCGAATTTTCATCTATCATGTAATGTTACAAGTCTTTGCCTTGTACGATTATAATATGACCGAATAAACTGGTCGAGCAGAGCGAGCTTTATAAGAACGAGTTATTGTATTACCGCTTATAGCTTTTATAGTCAAATTGATTTGGAATAATCTGTACAGCGAATTGTAAAATGATTTGAAAGTTGTGGTTGAATATTGAAACTAGTATCCGACATGTCTCGAGTAGGACGTTGATTTTAATGTTACATAGAGCGGGCAGCAGATGCTATGATATAAAAGCTTGTGGTTGTCACTGATCGTAGAAAATATTATAATTAGGTTTTTCGTTATTTATCACACATAAACTGGGTTACAAAGCCTGCTGGCTGAAAATTAGTGGCAACCAGCTCAGCTTGTTTTCTGTACAACGTTTCAAACGGAATCGATTCTTAAACTAGATGCCAGATTTTACCAAAACTGATTCAAAAAGAACTGTAATCACGAACTATTTGCTTATGCTACTTTATTAATACTCCGCGGTGCAGAGTTGTCTCGCGGTCATTCCCCCGGTGCTTGGACTGCTTCACTCCCTGGTGTGAATCCCCTGTCTTGATGAATTCTGAAGAGGTTTTGTTGAAGATAGGCAGGAACTAGTTCCCCTCGATGAACAACGCCTGTGAAGATAAAAACTAGATAAACATACATTGGATAGATTAAGTTTATGTGTTTTTCAAGCAAACATTTTCAACTAAATACCAAAGAATTTCTAATTGTGATTGTACATCTGTATGAAATTTATTATAATATATTTCTTATGATTGATTTTGTAAGCCTGCCTGGACCATTTTTAAAGGTGATATAAACTTTCAACTATTTTCAACAGAATCAAGAATGTCAATAAGCTAGTATTACTAGTGCATGCATGAATAGATTTTCCAATCTTTCAATTGTTATGACTGGGTACTTGAGACTCTGGAGTAATTTATCACCAATATTGAATTATGTTCCATGTTTAAAGAATAAATATGATGCCTAATTAGGCCTACAGCAATCTACCCTTGTATTTATTTTCAAACCTCAAAATTTTGATCCTCGTTATTCAAAGATTTCTCTACTACGCGGTGAGTCTACTATATTCAACCAAGGTAAACATACTCTCTCGAGATCTATCAATCATATTCCAGGTTTGTCATTAAAAAGAGACAATTTATTGCTATCTGCAAGAATTAAGTGTGCTTTCTCTCCTAGGCTTACCCTGTAACGAGACGGACAATATCTTACCTCTGGGTATATTATTACACGTCGGTAGCGTATCCCTTGCAGCTGAGTGAAACCGAGTTGTCGTCAAAGTTTCTGGCGTATACGGGGAGACAGAGAGAAGCCGGGGGCCTCAGTACCGAGTCAAAGATACAGGGTGAGCGTCACGGTCACTTGGCCGATGAGTGTTCTGGTACATAGGCTTGGAAAAGTAATCTGTCCGAGATCTGTATCGGATCACGAAGTATGTTTCAGCAATGATTGTTTTTGTCGATTGTTATACATTTATAGTGAAATTGGGTCTTTGGCTAATATAATAAAAAGCTCACCATTATCTTGGTCGACCGTTAATCCAGGACTAGCCGGGCAGTGTTGGTTGGCGTCCATCTCCGACCGAGTGACACGCAGGATCTATGCAGTTCAAGTATCAGCGATGTTCATTCTCATCTCCGTCGACCGATAATGCTGTCAAAGAATCGAATAAAAGAATAAATCGGGGAACCAGTATTTTTCCGAAAAATACTTGTCAACTCGAAATAACACGACAAATTAGTTTCCCCTTCTGAGTCGCGAAATCTGCCCGTAAAACAAACGACGCTACAACGCGAGGGACTCGGAATTATATGCCAATAATATAATGGGATGATAATGATAAATAGGTCCGAGAGGTTATGTTCGTAAGAAGTCTAGATTTTCGCACATTTATTCGCTGGTATGAATAGAATTTACTTGAAAATGAACAATATCTGCAATTATAATCAAAGTCTGCCGGTAGCAATTCAACGGTTACTTACTCCGACGATTAAAATACGAGACGCGTGAATTCTGTCGGAAAAGTATTGAATACAATTTTACTTGTTTTCAACGAGCTTTGAAAATTCTCGATTATTTATTGCCATCGTAGAATATTGATCGAAATATTTCAAACTCACTCATGTCCAACGTTCCTCCGTTGATGTCAGCCTTTCGAAGCCGCAAATCTCCTCGACTCGCGTTACCCATGTTCACTCGATGAGGCCGCGCAGGACACTGAACTTTGCCAGCGGTACGTCGCGGAATGCGTCCTTGCATTACATAAGAGCGGCGCGGCGGACGTCATTGTCGTAGGTCAGTTCACGCCGGCGGCGAAATTTGCTAGGCAACCATAAAACTAAAATCGCACGAAAGATATGCGAGTTGCGTGTAATAAGGCTCACCCGCTACTATTCTGTTGTTAGCGAATAATAAATTGTAATCGAATCCGTAAACATTCAAGTAATATAAAAACCATCTGTAGTCTCTATTTTCCAACGAAACCAACGTTATTTCGGACGTACGTGTCCGAAATTGAATGTGAATTTGCGGAGTGTATGCCTCTGTTGCGTTTCTGACGCCTGGGCTCGGATAATAATCGACATATGTCACAGTTTCGAGACATATGGTTTTCTTCTGTATTTTAGGTACAACTAGTGCTACAACTAGTGAAACTGTAACAACACCTCGTCTGGATTGTTATATCGATCGTTTATCTCGAATATGAGAATTGTTCTCTCTTCCAAATATAGCTTATCAGTACTGGGTTTATAATTTTACCCAGTCATCACAACCGCTGTTCGTATGTATGTTTGTCTGTGAGTTATTTATCACTAGTCTGGATTCGGGCATTCGGCGACACTCGGGATACGAGCTACGGGAGAGTATACTATCGCAGGATTCGTGTTGTTACAGTGTGCCATACCGCAACGACGCAATATCATGTGTATTATGTTCATATACCGAAACCCTGAAGCGAGTCTGGATGCGTATCGAATAATCCTGGCATTCAATCGAGATGAATCTTTGAAACGGCCAACTTCACCAGCTCACTGGTGGAAAAATAATCCTAAATGCTTGGGAGGTACGACTAGAAAAAAAACAACAACTTCACTTCCACGTGAAACCATTTCTACGTTATAAACTTTCATACGATAAAAAAAATAATGGCCGTATTATTTCAACGAAAACTTCTCAATCGCATCATAGCTCATCGAATTTATTAAAGATAAACCTTAATCAGCACGACACTAATTCATAACCCTACTTTCTATACTGACAAGTGACACTTGGAATTTTTTGACATTTAGAACAGCTAATTTGATCCGATGATAAACCCGGACGGCTTGTATGTAACTAGGGTTGCATGCTATCAGGAGGGAATGGCATTTATATAAGCTGTAATATTGAAAGAAACTCTCTTCATTCATATTGATTTTGCTGATGAAATATCCGTTAGTATAATTATTCAGAGCTGTTCTTGACTTGTAATTATATCGGAAAAATGACGACAGGTATAGACCTGGAACCAGGGAAGGAAGGGGGTTCGTGGTTGGCTTTTTCAACCGAAGGACGTCTTGGCGCACTTTTGAATCTAACTGGAGAAAAGAGACCATCAACAAAGCCTGGAAAGGGTCGTGGTTATCTCGTGACTGATTACATAACATCGAATGTTTCTTCAGATGAATACTTGTCAAAACTTCACGATAACAACCATATAGACCAGCTCTACAATCCTTACAATTTAGTACTTTTAAATTTATGGTATGTCATACCGTTTGCTCGTATATTTAACAGTTTTGAAAGAATTCATTCGATTCTATTTTAATAAATCTGTCAAATTATATGAGTAGTATATATGAAATGAAATTAATTAGGAATACTGATGTCACCCTGCTATGCAGTGCTGGAAATTCGGCAGGACCGCAAAAATGTGTGGATAAAATTTTGGGATTTGGTAATAGCGGGATAGATTGTCCATTGAAAAAGATCACAGTAGGTAGAGAACGGTTTAAAAATATCGTCGAAGATGCGACCGTTTCGGATCAAGAAAAGACAGTTGAAAATCTAATGGAGTTCCTGAAGCGAGATGAAAAGTACGGTTTAGTTGTATTAAAAAACTGGTATTCTATATTTTTACTTCAATTAATACTTTGTTAATGTTTATTCAGACACTTGCCAGATCCGGAACTTGAAAGGAGAGCTCCGGATTGGTACAAAGATTTGAGTTCAATTTTTGTACATATTCCGAACGTGGGATACGGGACTAGAACACATTCTATATTGCTGGTGGACGGATCGAATCAAATCACATTCATTGAAGAAACATTGATGCCCGATAATTCGTGGAAGTGTCAAAATTTTAAGATCAAATTACAACCACCGACGTAGCGATATTATAGTATAAACGATGAAATGAAATAACGTACCCTAGTATACTCAGGATTAAAACTGAATAATTTGTTTTTTTTTGTTCTTATCTTTTTATCATAAAATATGAACGTTGTACTATTTAGTTAAAATAAAAATAAAAAACATAGAGTTTAACGACTTTGAGAATATGGTAACATTAATATGAGCGTAAATATAGTATATATTAGGAATTATTTCATTCCTTCAACTTTACACTATGTAATTCTTATACTTTCATAGTTTTGAATATTGATAATTTTTGTACTCTTACTCGATATCCTCGTCCATACTTTCGTCCGAAACGTCGGTCGGCAATTCTTCGGAAACATCAGTCTGAACAGAATTTGCTGATATCGATGTAGAGTTTTCGGTACTCTGCTGAAAAATTTGACATATACACTATTTTCCCAGACCGAAAAGCTTAAGAAAAGAAGATTCATTCATCTAGCCCTTTGCTAGCCTTTGCTAGTCTTCTGAATCATTATGAATCAGTGGTAGATAATGAATATCTACAAACCTCCATTCTAATCGCCTGTCCTTTTATGTCCTTGTTGATGAGATTACCCATCCAAAATGCCTCAGGACTATTGTTAAGGACGAGCATACCCTTCACACTGAATACCAATCGCTCAAGTATTGATTTAGCCGCGGGAACGTATTTAGCTAAAGTCGTGTCGCCAGTGACCGTAGTGTGACAACACAGAATGTGGAGAAACCTTGTTCCTTCTATTCAGATAAATGAACAACTTTGTATTGTTCCAGAATAAGATTGTGCAAAACTCAGAAAGGAAATGGATAAATTCGAACCTTGTAGTTGTTTAACAATTCCAGTTACTTCTTCGACGTGGTATTTCAAGTTGTGCTCTAAAATGGGCATTCCCATAGCTATGAAGAGCTTCAATAGCAAAGGCATACGTTGTAAAAAGAGCATCCAATTAGTCTTCAATTGTATCTTCTTGCATATCTCAACTATACTCTGTACCCCGGTAGTAACAGAATTCCAAATGTGGATTCTTCCAATGTCTCTGAAGAAATGTGATAGATTTTATAAAGGTTCAATCGTTACCAGTTAAACATAAATGTACATATTTATGCCCCTACCTCTTGGCAGAAGCCAGTGATTTCTTAACACCTTCAATTAATTCAACAAATATCTGTTTGAACAACAAATTGAAGGTGTTTTTGTTAATGGATAATATTCTGGCCAATGAATCCTGAGGTTTGGTGAGTTTCTCAATCTCCCCTGGCAGCCACTTCAAAAGTGTAACAACAGTGTCTAATGGATCTGGTTCATTGGTGAGCCAGCTCTTCAGAAGAGTACTAATTGCGGTCTTGTACAATTGAATGTTGTTCTTGTCATCAGGCCAATCAAGACACAAGAATCCAAAGGCGATTTTCGCTGGACAAAATAAGTAAAAATACTTCAAGTTTGATTGAAATTATCCAAGCAATTTTTGATTTAGTTTTATCACCTACCTAAGCTCTGCTTGTACTGTTGAGCAAGGCTTTCAGAATGCTGTATCAAGGCTTGAAATAAATTAACAAGTGATATAGCAACAGAAATGCGGGTTGCAACGTCGACCAATGATTCAACATATGAACAGGACTGGGCAACCAACTCTTTGCAGGAACGTAATAACGTGTTTGCTTCATTCGTCTGACTTGCTAATACCCTCAATGCCTCTGAAAATATTTTTCGTTCACGTTCATCAATCTTCAAAGATATGTTAAAGAAACAGTTAGCGATTGTCTATTTCTAAAAGAAAAGTTCACCTCTGAGCATTTGATTGTTAACAATGTTATGAAATCCTTTCCAATTGAAGATCGACGCTAATAAACAGAGTAGTAATCTTAAGCATTCTCTATTTTGGCTATCATCTTTGTCTCTGAGTTCGGTTGTGACTTGGTCGAGTTTAGCACAGACTTTTGGCAACAAGCCTACCAGGTCTTTCATGAATGTTTGAGAAGCCTCATTCTCTAGCATTCCTAATAGCTCCTTGATTATGAAACATACTTGGGATATCGTGATACTGTTCGGTTTGCTCTGCGTCAATCTTATCTCCATAGAAAAATCGAGAAGATGTGCTATCTGTGGACCACAAAAGATAGAGCTTTACTAAACTACATAATCAAATGGGTATCTGAAGCAGAATCTCTTCACTTAGCCACCTGTACCTTTGCGTCGAGTCTTCTAAAGTAGGCAGGATTTTTACAAACAAGTTCAGAGCCAGACTCCCAGGACGCCCATTCGGAAAGGCTCTGAGACTTGTCTAGAATCGTTTTGTTTCCACGTTTTCCAGCCTTTTTTTCAATCTTCACAAACTGTGGCGATGGAAAATGATGGAAGTAGCATACTGGGGGCTGATAATGAGCCCCAGCCATTGCCAAATTTATGCTTAGCTCACCTTGAAGAGTCATTAAGTGATCCAAGCGTTTCAACAATATCGTTTGCATTTCACTGTTCGTTTGAGTTACAAAGCCGCTGATTATTTCTCTGAACCTGTAAATAAATCACAAGACATTTGTCATTATCAGGAAAACTTTATGCAAACTTAACCTTGATTGACAAATTTTTTTTTAACTGACCAATTGATGCAATGGAAGATTTGATCCAATACTGCAGAATCTGGATCGTTGAGGTCTTTTGACATGAAAATTGGACAAACGAGAAGACCATCGATCGATGATAAGTCTTCGTTACCTCCTCTCAAGTAACAAGCTTTAATTAGTCTGAATAAAGCTGAGACTGCCGAACCGTCTTTACCTTCGCCAAAATTCACAGCATACTCTTGACTTTCTGAACTCTCTACTTCTGACTTCAGGGAAAATTGGGGTGACAAAGGTCCTCTGATGAAAAAGGTGGTCGTAATTAGATTCAGTTACGTTATTACATTTGGTTCGATAGAATATTGATCCCAATACAAATTCTAGGTCCTAAGAAAAGCGAAGCAATGTCCTTAATCCTTTCCTTATCACATAAAGCTTTGGAAATATACAGAAGAACTGATTACCTATAATCCTGGACGTCAGCAAGGTAGAGACTAGACAACTCTGCGGTAAAATGTTCCGTAAAAGTTTCCAGAAAACGATCATCCAAATTTTGTGTATTTGCAATAACATCCGCCATTTGGTCATAGAATAAGGCCCGGGATCTGGAACAGCTCTTCACTGCTTCCACTACTTGTTCTAAATGAATAAAGCAGTCTTTGAATTATCAAGTTTCCTGTATCGTACAGTTTACTAAAACTACTATGAGCGTTTTCTTGGACAGAAAATAACTCAAAATGATTTCAGCCCGGTGTTAGTATTTTCGATATTCTGCTATTTACCAAACAACTTGAGTGCTCGTTGCTTGGTCCTTGGATACGACGCTGAATGCTTAATGGCCATTAGTGCTCCCAAGACACCTTTGCACTTCGTTCTAGAAATATATATGGTTTGGTATCAATGGAATGAAACATTTTCAGAAATGAAATAATTTAACGTCATAGATCGGAGTCCAGAGCCTCATAAAGGCCAGAAATCCCTAAAATATAGACTCACACTGGTTTTGAGACAGACAATTGCTTGGATAAAACGATATCCAAATCATCTTGGAGTGCATCTGAGGTTGAATTGGAACTGATGCATAAACCATGGAGTAAATCGCTAACAGTAGCAACTTCCTCCAAATCAAGTTCGTCGACTTCTTCAAGCAGGGTTCTTAGATGATGAGAATGTTTCTGTAGGTGTTGTTTCTCCTCCTCTTTACGAGCGATCCTGGTCAGAATAGCTAGAGCATTTTTGCACGTTTCAGTACCGGCGCCAGTAAGTTTAATAATTTTTGCCAGGATTTCTTGTTGTTTATGAATGGCGCCTGCCTGGCTCAAAAATAATAGGCGAAACCATTCAATTGCAAAGTCAGCATATACACGATCGCCGGCTTTCAATAGATGGGAAGCCAGAGGTATGGCTGTGGACTGTAAATTACAAGCGACCTAGAATAGACACGGGATTCACGTTAGTTTTAATAATTACATTCTTTTCTGATAATGTAAAATAGAAATATAGAATTAAGGTGCATTAAAATAGAAGCAATAAGTAGAAGTTATCTAGACTCGGCGTACCTCCTTATAATCATAATAAAATGCATTCAATAAACTGGGTCTATAAAACCCTGATCGTATACGATTTTTGAGTAAAGTCTCGACGTTTTTCTTCTTTGTACTATGGCTGGAGAAAATGAGTAACAACATGACCAGATCTAGTGGTTTTGGGTCCTTTTTAACACGCTGTACTACCGCGAATGCCGCGTCAGCTAACTGCTTTGAGAGTTGATTTGATTGCTTCAAGGCATTGACGGTCAATACTTGATTGGTAAAACATTCTTCTATATTGAGACCGGCGAGAGGTTGCATGTCTACAGAACGTAGAGCCGTTAAAGCTCTTATTCGATCTTCCAGGGTTGAACACTCGGCCAAAATAAACCTGAATCAAACATACATAAATAAGGAAGCGAAAATACGGAACTTACTGAACAATTAAGCGAGGAAAGAGCCTTTCAAGATTAATTCAGTGCAAAAATCCAAGCTATACCTAGTTAAAGCGGGCAATGCACTTTGCAATGGATTGCCTTTCAACAAATCCATTGCCTTGTCCCTAATTTCTCTCAAAAATTCTTTGTTCAGTGTCAATCTTGAAATGCAGTCTAATATGACGGCGGTCAATTCGGAATTATCGACAATCAATTTGGCGAGTAATTCTCCGATAGTATGATGATGCGCATCGACGACAATATCTGATATATAAGATATTATTTCACATTGGAAACAGCTTTGAGCCGATTCCAGCAGCTCTCCCAGCTTATCGACAATAATACCAGGATCGACTATCTGTTCTAGGAATTTAAATTCCCGCAATAATGCACCAGACCATGGAACTTTGTCCAGAGAATCTCTGAAAGCATTAAATTCATTCATTTAATATATACCTGTAGTAACTCAGTCAAGAGACTAACATGACACGCTGAGATACATACTCCATGAGTACAGCCATGGCTAATCGGTCCAAAAGCAATCTAGATATCCCAGTCTGGAGAGACCGAACGTTCAATAAAATTCTCACAACGGATTCAGTGTCCTGATTTATTGAGGAATCTGAATCGTTGATCTTTGTTTGACTCAATGCCCTCTGAAGATTATTTCTATCATCTATGTAGTGTTCGAACTGTTCCAATACCTCTTTCTCATCGTATTTTTTATCCGTCAATAAGGCATTCAATTTATCAATAATTGTACGCCAGTTATTACCTAGGGAATAAAGTTGTTAAAATGATTTCGAATACCACTCAGAGAGTCGTGGCTATTTGGAATGGTCCAATTTTCTTACATAACAAGTTAGGCCCTTCGTCCGTGAGAAGGATGCCACCCTTTTGCAAAAACTTCTTAAATTTGAGTACCGCCTTATCTCTCATCGGAGATTTCTTAGCGCTTTGACTTCTAGTTATTCTGCCAGATTGGTGAGCGGGTTCCTTTGATCTCTGCTCTTCCACAATGCTGTTCTCTTTATTTTTTCCTTTTGAATCATTGACTCTAATTGATCGCCGCTTATTTCTAACCGAAGTACTCCTCTCTTCCCCGTTAGACACACTTTTAGCCGGCGATACTTCTCCAAACATGTCGTCGTCCGTGCTTGACGCTTCTTTATCCCTAATATTTCGTCTAGTTTTTTTCTGAGTAACCACATTGCTATCAAAAGACTTGTTCGTCGCGCTGACGATTCGTTTCTGACTAACCGGCACCAATACTTCCTCCTCCTCCTCCTCCTCATCTTCCTCTCTCTCTTCCTCACCTTCTTTATCCTGCTCCTCTTCCCCTGAAGGTATCGAACCACCCGGTGAATAATAAGTAGCTGAACTCATGCGCGACAATCTTGATTCAGACTTATTACCCAAACGGCTCAACTTAGCCGGTGAAAATTTTCTCTGACTTGTTTTTTCGCTGCCAGAAATCTTCTTTCCTCTTACTATCGACTTTGAAGTACTAGGCTGATCAATATCCGCCTCGGACGAGCTACTCCAAATTCTTTTGCGTTTATTTTCTGGAGTTATAATAACGGTGGTCAATTTTTTTGACGACTCAACGCCTTGGTTTGACTTCTTTTTCTTCGGCTTAGTTATGAACGTTTCATTATCATCAGAATCTTCTGATATCATTAGTCGTTCTGGTGACGGACTCGCTAATTTTCGCCTTGTTGTTACATTTCTCACTGTTTTAGAAACCGATAATTGGGTACTTGTTAAAACTTTACTCTTTTTAATTTCACCACTGTTCCATATAAACGGGACGGGAGATTCGTCTCTTTGATTATCATCACTGCTACTTTCATCGGGAGATCTTTGTCTCACTTTTGACGGTGTTTTACTATGTTTTTTCCTACTGTCAACAACGCCGCGATTCTTGTTCGAGCTATGATCGAGGCTATTGTCCCTTTGCATGAGCAGACTCCGCCCCTTTTTCAACATTCTTTTATCCATTTTTTTGTTTATTTCTATTTAGCGCAAGATAAAACAAGTCAATGCTTCAAATTTCACATAAAAAGGATAAAAATTTTCACTATTATCGTATCTTTAGACAAGCTAACAGATGAACTTTTTGAACGAGTGAAAGTCAGCTGTTTCACTTTGCGAAATATCTACCTACTACCGGCGACGGTTCACGGAACCAAAACACAACAGAAGAAAGATACAAAATGCGAGCGAAAAGCCGGTATTTGAAAATTGGCGCGCGGCATTCTTGTTCAAAACATTCGGAGCTTGAATTACTTTCGCTGTAAAATATTTGTAGGAATTGTATAAGACCCATCGGTTTATCTTTTATTTAAGGAAAACGTATCAGCAGTCTCTCCCTCTCGTCTATGAACAAAAATAAATTGCCTCTGACGTCATAATGGCCATACCTTGTTATATGTATATATGTATATCGGCATTATGTCTTTCTGTATAACTTAACATGCATTTATCTCTGCGTCGCAGAACGTCGCGGACTCCCGGCGTTAGCGAGAACTAATTTTCGATTTGATAAATAGTCAACGCTATAGTACAATACGGCAAGAATGGCCGCTGTAATAGGAAAGTTTAGGGCCTTGCAGTCGGTTTTTGGTAAAAAAAATTTGCCAACTATCACATCGTCGAGGTATTATAAAACGGGAATAAATAATATAAAAAAAAAAACACACACATATACACATAATTTCATTACGTAACAGAACTTTCAATCATTCGTCATTTGTAATAGTTTGTAAATGATGAAAAGAATAAAAAAAAAAAAGAATTAATATCTGTTCACAGATTCGTGGCAAGGTCGTCTGAACGTCAGGATACCAACGAGGGATGGCTAAGCAAACTGTCCGTAAGAAAAATCGAACCAACGAAAGAATCCCACTCCCGTATGCTGTCGGATAAAGAAATAATATATGCGTTAAACACCCATAACATACGTCCAAATTCTATGGACAAATACCTCGTTAACTAGTGAGTAAAAATATATTCTAAGTAGAAATATATTCGACAAAATTCACGCTTACGGACTTGTTGATTCTATTATTAAAATATATTTTCAGGGCCACATTATCATCCATTTTTATTATAATCTTGTTATGCAATTCGAAAAGAATAAATAGATAAGCTAGAGAGAGAGAGAGAGAGATGGAAAAAACAGAAATTTCTTTTTTCCGCTTATAACAAAATGACCTGTGATTGGTTTTTAGATTCGTTTCACTTTCCTCAGATAACATATACGACGAATTTACACGTCGTGTGACTTCTTTGTTACGTGACATTATAGTGTATCTTCAATTGTTTGCCAATAATGAATTTGAAAAAAAGAAAAAAGACCAAAACTGATGTTCAATTTACTTACAGCGAAGAATATGTAAATCTTATTCATTCCAAGAAATCTGATCTACAATGCGACCTGATCGGATCTTGGGTTGTCGAAGTTGGAGATATGGATCAGGCATTACATCTTTGGAGATATACAGGAGGCTACGAACGAGTTGATCGTACTTTACAAACGCTGTCGCAAGATCAGGTGACATTCTGGTTATAAAATGATGTAACATCACCTGCAAAGAATATCAAACAATCATACTATAGGATAAATCGATTATCATTTGATATAATTAAAGAAATGAGATTGATTTTTTTAACCAGGATTTTCAACGGCTGGTAAAGGAACAGGGAAACTATCTGAGATCTCGCCATCTCCAGTATCTATTGGCTTTTAGTTATTGGCCGCAGATACTGATGAAGGAAACATCAAACATATACGAAATTCGTAGCTACAGTTTAAAACCTGGCACAATGATAGAGTGGGGTAATAACTGGGCAAGGGCGATAAACTATAGACGAAACAACGATGAAGCTTTTGCTGGGTTTTTTTCACAGATTGGACGATTATATAACGTTCATCACATCTGGTGTAAGTTTTAGATGTGATTTAGACACCGTTTGATAATGTTATTGGCTAAATTTAAAGAGCTATTATATTATTTTTTCCTTTTTTTTTTTCTTTTTCAGCTTACAAAGATCTCCAAATGCGTAAGGAAACTCGTGAGAGTGCTTGGCGATCACCTGGTTGGGATAATTGCGTCGCATACACAGTGCCGCTTATCAGAGAAATGCATTCTCGTATATTGAGACCGACCTCATTTTCGCCAACAAAGTAATTTATCGACTGCCAAAAATGAAAGAAAATGAAGTCAAATAAATAATTAGTTAACGAAGAAAGAAAGAAAGAAAGAGATAAGGAAAGAAAGAAAGAAAGAAAGATAAAGAATAATGAATTTACTTGCATTTGTACAATACTTATTAACTATGTCTATAATATCATAAATCATGTAATACCTACCTGTAATAATTGTAATATTGTAAAAATAAAAAAAAATCAAAGAAACTAGTAAAAAAATAAACAAAAAAATAAATAAATGGTTGCTCATCAAATTTTAGGCATAATTAATTATATTTTAACTGGATATAACTGTTAAAGACGTATATTCCGCTGATATGCAATTGGTTCTGAACAAAGAATGAAAGCCATTTAGCTTTAGTGAAAAAAAAAAAAAGGAACTTGTACGTATTAGGAAATAAACGAAATAATATATCCTAAAGAAATTATCTGTCTTCATCAATTATTTCACCTAAGTATATCAATATTTAATACTAGTAACTAATTTTATTTGATATATATTTATGAAAGAATAAAATTATTTGTCGATCTAATATCACAAACAAAAGTTTGAACTTCTCCATTAAATTTTCTACAGCTAAATAGGATAATTATTTGATATACAGAATGTAAAGCTGAAAGAGGATGTACAGTAAGTAAGTAAGTAAGTAAGTAAGTCAATATTACATATGGTTCGATATTTTCAATTTTTATTATCTAATCAGCATAGTGGTATCGAGTGGCTAAACGGTGTGTTTAAAACAAACACGTTGTTTCTAATAATTGTTTGTAAAATGTTTACAAGCTCACCCTCCCCCATCCATCAGTTTAGTTAAAAAATGTATTCGTACTCTACCTAAACTTAAAAATAAAAATAATTAATTATTATAATTATTTAAGGGCCGACTATTCAATCGGATTACTGACAATGCGCTCCCATGCGTCGCGTGTTTTTTCTTTATCTTCTCTTTTCCTTTTACTAATTTTTTTCTTTCTTTCTTTCTTTCTCGATTGGTTACTTATACTATAAAGGTATTGGTTTTTCTTTAGTTTAATTTTATGTATATTATATAATATAATATAATAATATTTATATAATAATAGAGAATATTTATCTATACTTGTATGTATGTATTTATGTATGTAGTATGTATGTACGTACGTACGGTACGTATGTATATATGTATCTATTTCAGTTTTTTAATCAATTGTATTTTTTTTTTTTTGTTTTTTTATCTATTCTTAATTTTTTTTCCTTTTTGTTTTTCCTTTTTCAATTTTCTCATTTTCTCTGTTTTTTCTTATTCTTCTTCTTCTTCTTCTTCTCCTTATCCTTCTTTCTTTTATCTATTTTTTCTTTATTGTGAGCATGTTATTGACCATACAGTTAATTAAGCTCACAAATTAGATTTACACGGGTGGGCCAACGTTTCATAAACAGGGAGCACGTTAAAATTGCTCTAATTAAATTTGGAAATAATTGCTATTGGCATTATGTAGAATTTTCCATAGAATTTGTCTAAATTTTTTCCATCGTATGGGTATATTTTGATTTTTTTTTTTTACCAAATTGAAATAAGATTAACCATTTATGAAGCGAATCGTATAACGAATGAATAGATTATCAATAAAGAACGAAGTCTAATGAATGAAATAAGAATAATTTAATCATTGTTGTCATGATGTATAAATAAATTAATGAATATTATTCAGATTATATGTGAATATTTATGTCCGTTATTACAACTAACTATAAGACGAAATGATGTTTAATTCGTTCTGATAAATAAAATGCAAATATATAGTAGAATTTTTTTGAAAACCTTGAGTCGATCGATTATTTATTTACCAAGCAATGTTAACGTCGTCCCTTTTTGTTTTTATTTATTTTATTTTATTTTTTTCATTATAGTAACGTTTTAATGATAAAATACTACGACCAAAGAAATGTTTCTTTTTTTTTTGTTTTTTTCTTCTCCAAACTAGAAGGCCCTCAAGGCTTAGTTTTCTATAACTTTCTAGACGTTTGTTTAACGAACGAATATCGCTAACTTTTAATAATATAATAGAAATGACAGAAATTATTTCTATTAATTTAAAAAGCCTGATACTACAGCTTTGATAAGCTTATAACATTTTTTTTTTATAAATTTATTCGTAAACATCACTGTCTACAAAGTTCTAGTCGACTTACCTATCAAAAGAGTTATCCATTTCGTAACGATAAAACATAGCGAACAAATATTTACAATTATGCTTACACAACATCGAAAGTTGATTTTATTTTATTTATTTTGCTTTTCAATTTTCAATTTTTTTTTTTTTCTTTTATACTCACTAAAATTGAAATAATAATAGTTTGATTGAAATTTTTTTTTTTTATACTTCTACTTTTACTTTTTTCATTCATCGTCGTCGCGTTGTAAGATGATGATGATGATGATGATAATAATAATAATAATAATAATAATAATAATAATAATAATCATAATAATAATTATTAATATAATTAAAAAAGAAAAAAAAACCCTCTTGCTTGCTAGTATATACTATATATTTGCTGCACGTCAATTAAACGATATTCTATATTTCTGATTATTTCGATAAAGAATTGAATAGAAGAAACAAAAAAAAAGAAATTTTTTAATTTCATATAGTATTCGAATTATAAAGAAATTGGTACTTAATCGGTTATAGTTATATAATATGCCAGTAGCAAAAAAAAAAAGAAAACTTTATTTATTTTTCTCTCTTTCTCTCCAATATTAAAGAATTTCATTAGAAAATTATAGGTATATCTCTCGACTGACGATAAAATTTCTAAACTCTTCTATTTTTTTTTTTTTTTTTCACCTCAGCTATAATAATAATAATAATAATCATTCGTGCTTAAGGAAAATTTTGCTTTCTATAAATTTCCTTCATTTAATAATTACCTTTCACTTTAATAATAATAATAATAATAATAATAATAATAATAATAATAATAATAATAATAATAATATTAATAATAATGTATTATGTTTAGCGTGTTATTGTATGTACATATGTCGCTCCACTCTAAACATATTTAATTAGGTTCATTCAGTTGATTGTGACAATTTTCTGGCAAACATATCATTTAATTGAACACATAATTATCAGAGCCAAATTGCATTCTCCATATTATGTTCCATTTGCAAAACATCACCCCGTTATATCACAATAATTGAACACATAAATTGAATAATTCATTAATAAATATTGTATATATTCTTCAGTTGCAATTGTATATATATTTGCAAAAAGAAAAAAAAATCAAAAATCAAAAATCAAAAAAATTATCACTCATTTATGATTTATAATGCAGTGATATAATTTATATTATACTATATATTATATATGGTATATAGTTTTTTATTTTTTTCCTTTCTTTCTTTCTTTTTTTCTTTTCTTTTGCGACAATAAATGACAACCGATAGTTTATATTACTTAACTGAGTTATTATTTAAATAGTAATTAGATAATATTACTGAAATATCTATCAGCCTCGTAATAGAAAATTGATCGACTAAAAATTGGAATAAGAAAAAAAAAAAAAGAAGTGAAATAATAGAATATAAGATAATAAGATAATAATAGATAATAATAATAATAATCTTAACACACACATGAATATAATAATCTGATAATATATATATAGTATATATATATTTATTCATATTGCACAATTTTTTTTTCTTTCTTTTTTTTTTTACTTTTTATTAGATCATGTTTTAATAATTTTTACTCATTTTCGATTCATCTAATCGGATGTCAGAAACGCAGAAACCGTTTTCTTTTGTAATTTATCTTAATTCTTTTTTTTTTTTTCTTGTTATCCAACTACTATAATAGTAGTTGAGGAAAAAAATCAACTGATACCTATGTTTTCTTATAATAAAACATTATTCATTCGACTTTGGTCTCTTCATAATATTATCCAAGCAATAATTGATATCTAATAAACAGAGGAACCCAGTTAGAAATGGTAACAATTTTTATCACTTATTATTTTTTCTTTTTTTTTTTCCTTCTTTCTTTCTTTCTTTCTTTTTCAAAATCAAGTGATTACGTATAATCAAATACATACTTACAATACATAGGTATAGGCTATTAGGTATACACTGAAAATATGCGTATAACATCTGTAATCAGTCATAATATTTTTCTTCATCTCTTTATCTCGTTTTCCTTTTCTACTTTTTTCTTTCTTTTTTTTATCTCATGGTTTTATTTCGAAAAACTGTCACAATCATCTGACTTTTTTTTTATCATTTATTTTATTTCATTTTATTTTATTTTATTTTAATTCATTTCATTTAATTAATTATTTATTTATTTATTTATTTATTTATTTAATTAATCAATCAATCAATCAATCAATTAGATAAAGGATATATAACAAATACAGGTAGTAAAGATATTAAGAAGAAATAAGGTAAAGGAAAGGAAAGAAAAGGAAAGGAATGGGAAAGGAATGGAAAGGAAAGTCACAGTATTGGTTTAAGAGTATAATATTGGAAAGCGTACTGGACATCTGAGCGAACATGAGATTATTACCGAATAATAAATCGGCTCAAGTATTGCTCTGAATTATCTAATCTTTATTTTAGTTTTTTTGAATTTTTTTTGTTTTTTTTTTCTTCCTTTATACTACTACTGCTATCCAACTCTTCTCTGACGAAGCAGCTAGGTCAATATCGTAAATGAAAATCGAAACTAAAGGTGTATGATGATAATGAAGTCTTGTTCGCACTGCGTTGGAAGACTTTACAATATAATGAAGATAAAAAATGAAAAAAAATAAAAACAACTGTATAATGAAATAACGTTAGATTTGGTACCATCAATTTACTAAATAGCTTTTTTTTTTTTTGTTAGCCAGATTAACGCAACACCGCATGTGTGTGTGAGTGTATGTGTATGTGTGTGCGCGAAATCAAGTGAATGAAATAAAATACAATGTCAAATGGGTTTTGAACAGCTAAATAATAATTGTCTAATCGGATATACGCGCTAACTATTCTAATGACAAATATCCTACGTTTATTAATAATTAATTATTTAAAAAACGATTAATACACTATTTCTGAATGGATATAGTGAAATTAAACTTTTTGTACATAATATGATAGACTTATTCATTTTTTTTCTTTCTTTTTTTTCCATTCTTTCTTTCTTTTTTTCACTTCTTTTCTTTGCTTTTCTTTGTTTTTTTTTTTATACGTCGCGATCCAATTGTCGCTTAAAAATGTTACTCATTTCAAAGAAATAATATATCTCATGTTTGAGCTAGTATCCAGCAGTTATTTCCTGTTCTCTTAGGTATGGGTGGTGCGGGCAGGCAGGCAGGCAGACAGGCACAAAGAATTGACAACCATTTGTTTATAAGTTAGCAAATATTTCGGAGGTCAATTCAAAAGTGATAACTGCAGTCAGACGTACTTTTTAATTTTTTTAAAACAGTTAAGATTATAGACTATTCGGGGGGAAAGATGTCGAGCTATTACTGTGGGCTAGACTTAGCATCGAACCGCTAAGACTCTCATCATCTGGATAAGACTCTTTTGATGCCTCTGCTATCGCCAAAGCACTGAAAATATACCCAATTTTTAAATCAATCAAATTTCATTTCATTTCATATCCATTTTCATGCTTTACTTTACAATTTTTCCTATACAATTTGAAAATAGAATGAATCCTAGTTAATCAAATCTCTCAATCTGAAAACTTCAATTCCAAAAATGTGACACAACGTAAGACTAGCTGCCATTATTCTTTGCAAATCATTCAGCAAGCTTTGCCTCGTTGAGTCTTGAAATAAAGTAAAAATTCATTTTCTGGCCCATCGTCTTCTCTTCTATCATCATCAACATGGATAAAGGTGGGGGTAAGATACATACCTGAAACCAATTCTTGCACTCTCTTCGTCAAATTGTTGGAGCTCACGTTCCTGTCTTTCATGTAATAAACGGATTCGTTCGCTACGTTCTTGCAGGAATTGTTGTGTTTCAAGTTCCATTTTTTGTTCAAGAAGTGCTCGTCTGACCGATACACGTTCTTCCAACTCGCGTCGTTCTCGGTTTCTCTGTGCCTCTGCCTGCATCTTATTCTTCGACTGATATGCCATCAATATTTCCAATTCATAATTTAATCTCTCCTGGGGATCAAAAAAAAATTATCAGATAAATATAAATCGAATTCGATTTATCAATTCTAAAACATTTTTTTTCCTGTTTTCTATAGGAAACAAACCTTGAGTTGATGACCTTCCACTTCCTGCGATTCGTCTAATCGAATACTCTGCTTTTGCAACATCTCAGCGATACTTTGTTCGTACTGATCTCCCAACAAGGCAAGCTTTCGTCTCTGTTCTTCTTTCAGTTTTTTAATAACTGCTTTTTGTTCATCCTTGGCAGTAGTTTGCAATATCTGTGCTTTGAGCGCCTTGTATTGACGCGTTTGAATCTTACAAGTTTCTCGAAATTGTTTGCGGATTTGCATCTCTTTTTGCTGAAATTTAACACAGGATTTTTTATACACTACTTCTATTATGAATCACCAAGCTAATGTGAAGCAAGAAACGTTCAATGTTAAAAGATGCGATTATATTCTATTCAGATATTCTGAAACTATTTGAGATTTGCTTGAGGAAATGTCGATAAGTCTATAGTTTAAAAAAATAAAGAAGTATGATGATGAGCCTGAAAGCCATACCTTCAGACTTTTGGGTTGTTGCTTAAGTTCGAGTGCATGCTTTTTGCGCAGATCGCGTTCAGCCCGCTGCATATAGTCTTGTTGATTAGAAAGTTCAGTAGCGTGCTGCCGCTGAACCTGATCTTCCCTGAGCGCGTGAACTGCTCTTTGTTGTCTGTATTCAAGCTCCTGGGTCTTTTCATGGTGACGTAGTAGCATTGAGTGCGCAAGTTCGAGCTGTTGTTGTCTCTTGTTCAACTCCTGGGATCAATGAACATAATATATTATTGAGTATATTGTATGATTTTAAATTATAATAATAATAGCTTCAGAGCCATGGCGATGCTTTTTTTTTTTTTTCTCCATAAAGTATTACAGACCTCTCGCAAGAGCTCCTGTTCCAGGCTGTGAAAAATGAGTAATTTTTTTCTACGAAATTTACGAATCTCAAGATCGAGATACTCGCGTTGACCTCTGGCCAGTCGCTGCTCTTCTTGAGCCTCCATTTGTCTCAAACTGTCTTTTTGACTCTGAAGTGTAGCGTCTCGTTGTCGTTTCGGAGTTACCTCGTCTTGCGAGAGCTCTCTCTTCCACCGCTCCTTGTATGCCTTTAAAAAAAATTCACGATTAGTATGAAAAGAAACAATATTCAGAAAAGTATGGAGTCAGGAGTCAGGATCTCTGAAAATTTCTAAAGAGCCTTGATACCTTGTAGTCGCGTTTTTGTTGAGCCTCCAACGCTTTTCGGTCAGCCTCTTGTCTGCTAGATATTTCTTTCTGTAATTTTTTCTCTGCGTTTTGATTCTGCTTTAATTTTCGCTCTAATTCCTGAACATGTCTGAGTTGCAATTTCTCTAATTCCTTGCTGAACTGTTGAAGCAAAGTTTCGTATTCTTTGTCCAACTGTTGTTTGTGGGACTCGACTTCCATTTTACAACGCTCTTCTAATTTCACCTGAAAACAACACCAAAACTTGGTCGTCATATTATGGCGAACAATTATTCTTCAAAAAATAAAACCAATGGTTAAATCAACTACGAAATTCGAATAATCTCAAAACTCACCAAAGCGCCCTGATGTTCTCGCCTCATACGCTTGTAGCCGCTCATTTGTTCGTGCATCTCCTCTTGCATATGTTCCTTTTGTTGTTTTGTTACTATTGAAGTAGTTCTGATAGTCGCAAAATTGTTTGCTCCGTGTTCAATCAGATTAGCGGTAACACCAGCTGAAATCTTGTGACGATTCCTCACAGAACCAGTAGAGTATTCATTTGCGTCTGCGATAGGGAGTGGTAAGCTGTTGGTCGATGAACTTTGAGAACTCGCAGAAACACCAATCGAATGTATCGAGTGTTCGGACGTTATGGAATTGCTCTTACTGCTGTCACCGCCAGTCTGTTCGTCGGGAGTATCTTGAGAATAAAAAAAATAGCGATTTAATGAATTGTTAATGATTTTTTTCAATGGGCAGCAGAACTGGACGGAGTATCAAAGGCGTTTTGCATGAAAGAAATGGTCATAACAAGTGGTAAAATAGTACCGTCACCATCTCCGACTGTGCTCTCAGTTTCGCAGGCGTCAATCATTAGTATTTTCTTCATTTTTCTATAGTTAAGATTATCCAGTTCTCTAACGGCGGCTTTAGTTCTCTGTATCAGGTCTATCAAGACGTGTGGAGAACGGGTTCTGGTCACAAATTGATGCTGTGAAATAAAAGGGTAGAAACAAGTTTGAAAACAGATGAATAAAAGGCCCATTGCATAACAACTCACCGTTAGCAAGCTGCCCGAAGTGCGTCTGTCCGGTGGATTCTTGGTCAAACATACTTCGACAAAGTTACGAAACAGGTCAGTCCAATCTGGTGAATTTAAAATCGGAGTATCGTTTTGAGCTATATGATACAAAGCACTCATCGCATTCATGTTGAAGTAGGGTGGCTTTCTCTCGGCTGAAATATGATCAAGATATAATGAAGGAGGAGACTTTAACGCGCGTATTCAACGATTTGATATTTTGAACGGCACGAATTAACTTGCCTAATTCAATACATGTGATTCCTAATGACCAGACATCCACTTTTCCATCATACTGGCCCTCGTCCATGGCCAGAATAACTTCGGGAGCCATCCAGTAAGGAGTGCCGACAAAGCTGTTAGCCGGACACTTAATACTGGCAGAACCAAAATCAGCCAATTTAACGGTACCGTTTTCTGTTAGTAGGATATTTCCTGCTTTTACATCTCTGTGAATCCGGCCTAAAGAATGAAGGTAATGCAAGCCCCGAAGAACTCCTTCGCATATCGCAGATATCTCGTCTTCCTTTAAAGGTCTTTTGTGGACTTCTATTATATCGGAAGCGGAGCCGAGGCAGTATTCCATCACCAGCTGGTAAATCATTTCAAATGTTTAATTAAACAGTAAAAAAAATTGAAATTAATTGATCGTAGTAAGATTTACCCAAGCGGTGTGATCCCTGAGGTAGCATCCTTTGTATTCTATGGTATTCGGATGATTCAATTGACGAAGGAAGCGTATCTCTTTGAGAATGTCCTGCCATTTTTCAACGGTCTGTTTTCCAAGATAGGACATCTTCTTGATCGCAACAATCTCCCTGGTGAGCAGACATCGTGCGTAATAAACTGCTCCAAAACTTCCATGACCTATCTCGCGTAGATCCTCAAATATTCTTTCTGGATCACTCTTCTCAAAGAGGTCAGCTATATCGGGATCTTTGAGGCTACCAGGCCGCGGAAAAGCTGGCATAGTAGCGCACGTGCTGTATGGGTGGCCGAGGCCTGCTCCACAGTTTGCACCTGGCTATCACTCCTCTATCCTTTCCCCTATTTCTAGCCCCTCCCGTCGCGATGAAATCTCTGTCAGTCTCTTCTCCAAGACATCATTTTATCTGCGCAACGTTATGAAACGCTTGTATTAATCTAGCTGAATTTAAAGCATTGGAAGATATAATTTGAACTACGGAGCTTTTTTCATTGTTTAGGAACAAAAGCTATTGGTTTATAATTCAACACTTATAATTCTAAAATTTGAATAATCATGTTGAGATTTGAGATACTTTTGATCTGCTTGGCTCAATATGGCTGAAAACTGATTCCTTTGTCTATCCCATAGATTTCATAGAAGTATATTTAAAAATTAAAGAAATTTTTATATATTCTAACATTTTTCTGAAGCCAGGTAAACGGATTGACCAAAGTCTGAGTGATTTATTAAATAAAAATGGAAATTGATCCCGTGAGTTATTAGATAAAAATGATAACAGCAAGAGCAAAGATCTGATATTTCCTCAACATCTAAACCATGATAATTTTCTACTTTTCTCTTTATCTGTATGAATGATGTATACGTTAAGAAGTAATGAAGAATAAAAATGACGATCAATTTCCTAGACTCAGAGAAAGAGTGAGTGATAAAGAGAGAGTGAGAGAGAAAGAGAGAGGTATACGGGGAGAAGGAAACAGATTATTATCTCGAATGTGAATACGGTGGTTAATACATTGAAAAAAAAAATTTTAAGTGATTAATAAATAAAGATGACGCGAAAGCCAAAGCTTGTAACTATTGTTGAAAATGCATGCACACTAATGACTATGAATGACTAGTAGTAGTCTGTATTTGAATAAGATATGATAATAATGTATAATAATAACAACAAGGCGTAAAGATCATGAATGTGAATGAATGCGCGTTTCAAAGTACGCATATCACTGCACAAATAAATCAGATTAAAAATACCATGATGTATAATCAATTCAGTTATCAGTAGGTGAAAAAATGATTTAGTCATCATAGCTAAAGACTAATTTTGAATGTTAGTTTTAAAAAATTGACTCTGAGTCAGTGGCAATTTAGTAATATTTATTGCTGTGTACTCAGGGCCGTTGGATTCCTAAAAAAAATTAAAAAAAAGATAAAACTAGGCACACAAAGATTCTGAAAAAGAGATAGAGAAAAAAAAATGATTGTACCTTACCAACGACAGATGATGACTGCCATGGTATATGTAACACATACATAACAATGTTTGAAAATATAAAAAAATGAAGAAAAATTCATACGAAAATTGAGTTGTGATAAAAAAAAAAATTATCTATAAACACGCAATGAACACGATATTTTTGGGGATGATTATTATATCATGTGTAATGGTGAAAATGTTATAGTACAAATTTAAAGGTATGTACTACTACGTCTAGTGTTGTTATGCATTGCACACGTCATTTGCGTGAATGTGACACATATCCTGAACTGAACTGTTGAGACAAGGCTTGGCCTGCAACGAACGATCATTACTTTACGAGTATAGAATTTAATGAGAAGAAATAGTGTATCATAGAAGCGAGTTAGTAACTAATTAACTGAAGTAAGTAAGTAAGTAAGTAAGTACGTATATACGTACTCGGATATTAATTAGCGATGATAGTCGATAATAATTCGTAACTGTTTTTAATGTGATGTATTAGCTATTTTGTCAAATTTTGTCGAAAAATGAAACAAGAAATAGAGTACGAGTTACAGTAAGGGGAAGAGAAAGAGAGACAGAGGGTGGAAAAGGGATTTGATAAAAGAAATTCCAGAGATTGAAATGCGGGTGTAAGGAGGGTTGGGTCTCGGGAAGTGAGGTCGACAATTCCTATTAGTTTCGAGTTGATAAGTAGCGGTTGAGTTGTTCGCATTGGGATTGATGAATTTTATTATTTATTTCAGGTATACTTGGTAAGGGTGAGGGGGTTGAGGAGGGGTGTTAAAAATCGCGACACAACACAGAGATATTAAGTATTTGTCAGTGCCGCAAGATAGTACACACTCGCAAAAGTAGGTATTCACCTTCAAAATGGCGAGTGGAGCACAAGCATGCGCGCAATACAAAATACTTTATACGTTCCTCCTTCTGGCCGAGTACGATACCGAACGCATATTACCTTTGTCGTAATCTTCAAAAGGCATTCGATTATTTATATTTCTATTCACTTTTATTATATACCCGGAAATAACACGCCCCGAACCTATTCACCATACACACACGGTACAGTTTTTCCAACCAACTCGCACGATCGCAACAATACGCGAATACACGGCACTTGACTAGATGCACGATAAATTTCCTAAGTTTTTGACGCCTTTTTACTAGTAGCACCGAGCCTCCCGTATATTGATACGGAGTGGCGCTAACTGGTGCACGAATCGCCTACTACCAGTTGGGCCTGGGCAGCGCCCCAACATCGATAACTACAATTCATTTATTACCGATCGAACGACGCGGCAAACTAGTCAATATTTCAAATATAATATGAAATACTTTTTATCTTATGAAATAAAGAAACACTTTAAAGCTTATCAGATTTATCAATATGCTATACCTTATCTTTGTCCCTATTCTATCTATTTTAAATAGAATATTATGTTCAAATCTATCATAATGAATAGAAATAAACGAGTTTAGTATTGATAGCGTATAGGTAGAAAGTGTATTGATGAGATACATAGTTTTATTTCAGAGTTTATGTATAATTAATGAAAACAATATTACAATAGGTAATGTTCGCTTCGTTCGCATAGTAATCCTCCTCTTATTACGGGCACTGTGCTGTTCAGTTATTTTCCATATCTTCCATGAGCGAAGTTATGAACGAATTTCCATTTATTAATTTCGTTGTTCCCACGACGAATTCGACATTAGCTGAAATCATGATTTTAACTTGTTTAATTAAGAAGCGCGATTATCTCTTCCGAAGAGAATTCGGTCTAGCTTTTGTAAAACTTTTTTCTTACAATCTTCTTGCTGGGATAAAAAACGCAACGCAGATATCTCCGCGTACGTACATCCTCCGATGAAAAATACTAGGACTAATCTAGTAGGCTCTGAACTCGAATCTTCACTGGTCGTAGAATTTCCTGTAACAAAAAAAAGTCATTAAATCTTTTCCCTTTAGATACAGCCATTTTTTATTCTATTAATAAACTCTAAGGGGTAGCATAGCTGTTCATACTTCTTGCTGGCGCTGAATTCGAGGAGAGACCATTACTACTGACTGTAGGGCCTGGTAATAATCCCAACACATCGTTCAATCCTTGCCAACCAGTTGGCTGTACTAATTGCTCGGCTAGCCTTACACTCAATGGAGCATAAACAGAATGAACATAACTTATATCCTTTGGGGTAACTTCGCTTTCGTCTTCTACCGTTAATCGTAAAGTCTTTCTTAAGACAGCGTATTGTCTTATGGGTTGTTGAGGCCGTAGGAGACCGGCCTTTTCCAAATTTATCAAAGATGGCAAATGCTGGTAGCCATAAGTCTGGACTATCTCTCTTTTATAATAGTCAAGTAGCTTTGGTTTAAGACCTGAGTTTGTCAGAGATTGAATGCAGAGGAGTCTCAATACTTTTAATATCGGTTCTTGCTGGGCTATCATATCCTCTATGTAAGAATTTGGCTTATCTGTTTCAATACAGTTCAATAATTCCTGTTCTGTCTGTAAAGACTCGAGAAAAGTATTTGAATCCGTTACTTCTTTTATCATTTCTGCTATTGTTGTATCTATGATAAAAGAAAACAAACAATGTTAATACCCTGTGACAATTTACAATTATATAATTAGATATCGATTTCCTCACGTCTTGCGAGCGATTGCTTTGTTGCTAACATATGCGGCAGTCTAGCAACGAATTGTCTGATTTCTTGAACACTCTTCTCTCCGTGTCTCTCGTCAAATTGTGATGATATAACTTTAGCTTTTCTGCTAAGAACCGGACCAACGCCGTTGAAATTCTTGTCTCTGTGTGTATGAAAATATGGTAACTTTGCTATTGAAAAAAAAAATATCTATCTAAGTTATACCTTATTTCAGCGAACAACTCTTCCCCTGAATTCAATATGATCTGGCCTTTTTTGTCGAGAGATGTTGCAGTCGGCGAGTCATCAGAGTCATGAAATTTCTCAGGTGGCAACTTGACAGTGTCTTTAAAAAAGGCAAATAATGATTAAGGCATGCCGAATGATTGATAAAAAGTTATTTGGTATTCTGATGATGATATGATAACTTACTATTGTTTATACCGAATATTTCATCTATGAGACCTTCATAGGTAAGTTGTGTGACCAACGGTGAAAGTAGATCGACTGATCTGTCCAATAGGAGTAAATGTTCGATAAGCGTTGGTTGTATAGGGTCGGATTTAACATCTTCCTCTTCTCTATTGAGTCGCTTAATCAACTCCCAGACCTTGTTAGCGGCGGGTCCTCTCCCCGTAATTTTAGGAATCTTACCATAGAGTCTCTGTAGACTTTGGATAGCTTGTGCGACTTGATACAAGCACGTGGGATCATTCTCCAAATTGAATTCTTTGAACGCTCCGCTCAACTCCATGGAGACTAAGTCAGAGTCAAAGGGTACCAAATCGCATGCAAATTCTTCAAATAATGTAAAACTTCCAAATACTCCACGGTTTGATAGCATCTTTTCGCAAAGTAGACTCTTGCGAGGTACAAAGAATAGGTGAAACTTTTTCTTTGGTCTATTTCCCTCCTCGCTAATGAGAAATAATAAAGAAAAATGATAGAAACAAGATTTTAGAAAAATTTGGTATTTTAAAGCTACTAAAATTCAATATCTAATATTCGTAATTAATTTAAATACAACGACAACACACCCGTGGACATTTTCGGCGACTAAATCCATAAGGTGCAAATGAGGTCTTGTGATAAATATAACATTTGCAACATCGGTAGGTGGAAGTCTTCCGCCACAGAGTAGAAACATTTTAACCACATCGTGTTCTTGGAGCAAATTATACTCTGCTACTAGACCGATTGGTCCTGCTAAGGATTGGTCCCATATGATCGCCTTGGTAGGTGTAAATGGAATGAAGTTTTATTGTAAAATATACGCATTCATCAATAATGGGACATAAGATTGTGCATTTTACCTTTGTCCCATCGCATTTTTCCAATAAACATAGCAATTGTTTTCTCGCTTGTTCTTGTATAAGACCAATGTTCAATTTTCCACTCGACAAGTGGTTGGACGACATAGTTTACCACCCTAAAACACGCCTACGATGATTATAATATATGAAATTTGACATAAGTTTTTGAGGTTATGTGTATGTAGTATGACAGATCGCGGGTAGCGGACGCTTTTGGTATCACGTGACATCCGAAGATTGACGGAAAGAAACGAACTGTTTAAATAGAATAGCGCGAATGACACGAGATCCGTTTTCTCTTTTAACGGGATTATTTCCTCATTGTTTGAATATGTAATGATGTATATTTGATTATGGGTAAATGGTAGGTCACGGAATGAGGGATGGACCGGCTCAGTTTGCGAGGAGACAACATAAGTTCAAATTCTTAGAGCGCGTGACAGTATTGTTTACGAACTGTAAACGCTACGTACACATGTATGCATTATTATCATGACACAGTCACGATTTTAATATAACTACTTAATTAGATGGCAAAGTTCATTTCTTGAATTTACCTCGACAATACGGAATAGGGAACGTGTGAAAGGAAAAAAAGAAAATAAAATACTCTACTAACTAGCTGTATACATCATGCTATCCTAAGCGCGTTGAACTTGCCCACATGGCATGCTTACCGCGATGATAAAAACTTGCCGATAGTTTTCAACGTATTCCAGTACAAAGTAGGCGTTTAATGAAAGATAACGGTTTCCGCAACTGAGAAATCGTCCAAATGCCTGGAGGCGATTGATCAATCTAATTGAATACGATCGAGGAAGTATTTTTTTTTTTTCGAGAAAAAGAGAGAGAGAGAGAGAGTTAAATCAGTCGAATGTTATTGCAATAACTTTTACGAAATTCCGAAATGAAATTCATGCAAAAAAAAACAAAAATTCGGAGTTATTTCAACTCTAGGTCATACATACGACGCGATCTATAGTGATCTGTAATACGTTCATCTCAAGATTTCAGGAAACTATAGTAACTGGCTCAATATCTCGGCCTCGAGCCAAGTAAGTCAGTGTTAGAACTGGAGCGTATACCTTAATATAGTATCGACTTCTTTCCAACGAAGTCATGTCTACATTTCAAACTTCCGACTGGATTTATACTGACGTATGAATTTTCACAAAATATTTCATATATTTATGTATATTACGAGTTTTCGTATATCTCTTTATAGTTAATAAAAATTAATTGGCAATAAAATTTGTCACACTATCAAACCTGGGTGATGTTTTTCCTCGATCAAATTTCTCCGATGAACTTTGACACAAAAATTCAACTGGTACCCTATTTTGATGAGATTTCTCTGAATGTTTAGAATCTATTTTATGGAAAGTAAATGTTATTTTATTTCATTTTTATTTATTTTTCAAATTCTTCAATCCCGTTTCAAGAAAGATATGTAGGAAAGTATTAATTTAGTCTGAAAATGATATGCAGACTTTCTCTGCGATACATACATATTAAATTTCAAACTTCTTCGGAACAAAATCTGATTTACCAATAATTTTGTTCAATAATATTTAATTCGATTTATTTCTACGACGTCTGATTTGAAATTATAAAAGTAAAAGATCATTATAGTATTGTGACTCGTTGCAAGGAAATGTATTCGTTGATTATAAGAAGTGTATTAGTCATATAGTGGTGAGTGGTTCGTTGCACGTATTCTTCGAACCATTCTCTATACATACATTATATACGATCATCTTCCTGGTTTATTAACACCTAATAGATACGTGTATTATATGAGTGGAGTAAATTTGATAATATATTTATCACTTCGCCAATTGAGACGAAATAATACAGTTATGTTTTTTTAATGTAGGCGGATTTGAGTGGGCCTTGTAAATCCCACTACTATGTGGCTTCAGGTATGACAAACATCAAGGGACCATTTAAAACATATATACTATATAGATCTATCGCAAGAGTATGAAACTGTCGTGTCCTCGGACGCGGTTATAGACCCGTTGTGTGTTTCCAGACTACTGCTTCCCACATAGATGTATATTACATTACATACATGTATAATAATGTTATACAACCGAGAACGATAGCTGTTCAATGCTCAAGTCTGAGGTTTGCTTTTCACCATTTTTGTTTGCAGAAAAAAGCCTTTCACAATTGACTGAGCCCGATGTTGGGTACATTTACTCGTGTAATGTATCTTGACCATGAAATGAAGACACATACATGTATGTATATGGAAGTCGTAACTTCCCATCTCCAAGAAGCATGAGGCCCGAATACATCATGGCATGGCTAGAGATATAATATCGCGGTCGCCTCGCTCTCGAAGACACGGTATGATCGAAGCTAATGTGTGTGTGTGTGTGTGTATGAAGCGAAGGAGATCATTAAACAAAGCAACTCGGCGAATTAATTTCGCAAATTTAATTCAATGATCTATGAGCATGCTTTTGAAATGCATAGTTTAATCCAAGAAACACGAAAACAAAAGCCTATACGTGACCGTTAAACTGAAAGGGAGAAAGTGCTATAAGAATGCAAAGAGTTATTAAGAGAAACGTCAAGATTTAGTTCGTATCTTGGACGAATACTAATTAGAAATTATAATGCACTGCAGGAGTTGAAACCCCAGGCGGCATATTTTTCTACAAGAATAAAAACAGAAAAGAAAAGAAGAAAAAATCATCCTGAAAAAAATTAATTTCAAAATTCTAATGTAAATGAACTGCCAGCGGTCGTGCGACTGCAATGTGTATAATTGTTGTAATTCCGCTGTAACTAGTTGAGGAAAAAAAGAAACTCTGAATTACGAATGACTTAGGTCGTTATATTTCCACATAAAGAGTCAATTTTTTTTTGGTGTGTTTAATTAAGCATGAGCTTAGTCACCGTCGATTCATATTTTTGGATTACGCAGCGATTTCGAGTATTGGCTATTAATTATACTGCGATGAGAATATCAGTTCATAGCAGTTCGTATCGTTATACTGCAGGTATCCCGGTAGTGCGCGATTCCAGTAGACTTGATGGTTGACTGACTAAAAAAGAAAAAAAAAAAAAAATGCGGCCCTGTCAGGCGTTTCATTGATAATCCGAGCGAATCTTCCTCAATTAGAAACTGATAGAAAATTCTGTGAGAGTGCAGCAATTATCACAGATAGCTATCTGCAAGTTATTCCCAATTACTTACTACTACTGCAGTTTTAATAATTTGTTGACTAAATCAACACCGGGACCATCCTTCTTTAACACATACATGCCGAGGTGAGTTGTATTTGTATATGAATGATCTGCAATAAGCGGTGATCTTATATATGAATTCTAATAGCGATCTTGACTTTTACCTCAATATGGCAAGAGATCTGTTCCTCAACAATGCAACTGTTATACTTAAAATATATAGTTCCGTGTCTGGAATGTATATATTTTTTTTACCAGAAAAACCGGTTTTCGTTTAAGAGTATAAAGCTGTTTCAGTGACTCAGTTCGTCCAGCACCCATGGTTGATCGGTTATTCGCTAATATGCATGGTTCACCGATTGAAAGAAACAAGACGATTAATATACTTTACAGAAGTAAAATATAGACGAAGCGAAGAGATAAGTCTGAAAGTGTATTGCATCAAGGAAAAAATTTTCCGAGCTGTATAGGAGAAGAGAAAAAAAGGAAAATAATAATAATTATTAGTTTCCATATAAAAAACTGGGAAATACACGACTTAAAATCACATTATCCTACTTTGGTTTACCATTATTTGACCACATAAGTCATAAGCCATATCTTATACGTCGAAAGATTTTATGGTATTTAATCGTGATAAATGAGGAGTATAACCGAGGATAATCTGATATGTGATCACATTTACGTTTTGTCGTAGTCCTTTTGTGGTTTGGGAAAATTCAACGTATGTAAGTATTTTTTAGATGCGTTTATAGAACATTAATCGGTAACTAGAAACAGGGAATTCTCTTAATGGAAATAGTATATGTATATATACCGATATATACGATATACTTCATGCATCAGAATTGCGGGCAAACGATTCGTATCGTGACCTACTCCTACATAGACTGGTAAACCTGAGTTCAGTTGTGGCCAAGCGTTCCTGAGGATCGGGCTAGTCATTTAAGACCGTAGTCGTTAGCACGAAACACTTTTGAATTGTAAATAACTATTATTTAGTTATCAAATAAAATCGGATGTATTAATCGATAAAGCGAGTTGTAATAGTGACAAGTAAGAACTTTTGCAGTAAATAATTGGTAAGCTAATATATTTTTTTTTTTTTTAATCCACGATAAATGATAAGTTGTATCTTTTTTTGTATATATTTTGGGAACAGTTATAGGTACGGTAAAATTATTCCATAATTCCATTATATGCATTCGGTACGTGGACTATATTATCTGGACGCATTCGCTGTATTCAATATTCAAATTTATACAACAAAGAGCTATCCTCCGTTCAAATCAAACCAACATCCGTGCAGAGAATATTTTATTTTTCTTTTTTTTTTTCTAACTAAAGGCGACTATAAAAGACTTCGCGTATATTACATTGTGTACCGATCGTTAGAAGAATGGTTCATTTGAATATGAATTATCTGTTTATACATATTAGACGATTCCTCGTTATGAGACTTGACTTCCGAATCGCCTGTATGCGTTTTTTACTTCCCTATGAAGCGTTACCACGAATACTTCCGTTATGCATATACCATGTATTAAAATGACATAAATCATTCGTATAAAATAAGCAAATGGATTGTATATGGTTGTATATTTATTGAACTGTGATGACAGACTGGATCTAATCTATCATCCACCTTTCTAATCGATTTCTTCCGTTGCGGTGACGTAGCGAAAATTGGAGGAAACACTCTTTTCTCCAAACTTGAAAGCAATAATTTAACGGTCAATGTACCTTTCTCTTCAATTATTACATATTTTATTATTTATTCAACTTCCCATGATAGTAGTCGAGAAAACAATGACATGTATTGGTCAATTGAATATTATTACGATAGTTGAGAATATCACGAATCTCATTATAAATATCTACAATCGTATTACGCATAACGCATATTCATTTACCTCCTATACGCGTGCGATCACGTTCATCGATCACATATAATGATCATCAATCGAACAATAGCGTTAGTTTCGCACACGTTTATTACCACCTGCATATTCCGTAATGCGAGCTACTAGGTTTGAATTATTTCATTCCGAATGAAATGATTCAAAATTTCATAAACTGATGTATGTATACCTACCTTACCTAATAATTGAAATTAGCTAATATCAGGCACTGATGGTATTCTCTATTGTTACAGGTACTCTTTAGAAGTGGAAATATGCATCAAGTAATATTTCGCCTTGTTGTATTCGCGATTTTCTTATTCTCCGATGTCTTGGGACATGGAAGGCTCATCGAACCTCCATCCAGAGCATCTATGTGGAGGTATGGATTCGACACACCACGTAATTACAATGACAACGAATTGTATTGCGGTGGATACACCCGACAGTGGAGAACTAATAATGGAAAATGTGGGATATGTGGAGACCCATGGAACGTGCCACTGGTAAGTTATCAAGCTCTATGATGAGTCCGAAAAAATTGCTGATGATCAATGACGATGGAAAGTAATTCTCTGAACAGTAATTATAACGAATAATAAATCCATTATCTCGTTACAGCCTCGAGCACACGAAGCAGGAGGACAATACGCGAACGGTATAATAGTACGAAAGTATCGTACAGGTTCCGTGATCCCGATACACATAGAATTGACGGCAAACCACTTTGGATATTTTGAATTTCGAGTATGTCCAATGGTACATAAAGGTGTTGAAGTTACTCAAGAATGTCTAGACAAGAATCTTCTGGTTTCGGTAAACGGAGGATCAAAATACTACCCTGGACCTGGAAATAGGATATTTGAAACTCAATACAAACTACCAGATCATTTGACTTGTTCTCAATGTGTTTTCCAGTGGAGATATACTGCTGGTAATAATTGGGGTCATTGCGAGAATGGAACAGGTAAATATTGTTCAAATGGTGAAGTTCAAAGGCTTTGTGGCAGTACTTAGAATTGAGATAGGAACCGGGGGTTTGAAGTACATTTTTTAGAAATATATTTAGAGACGTTCTGGCCCATAAGAGCATCGAAATTGACCACCCTAATCATCATACTGTACTGTACTGAATTCGACCTCTTTAGCCAAGCCACTAATCGATATGTAGAAAGTGGCATTAATTATATCATCGAATGTTTAACAGTAGCATTGTGCAATTAGGTATGTCATTGTACTGCCATAACTGATCAAAGCATTGGCTATCGTGACATTACGCAATATTCGTACTTAAAACGTGGGTAAACTTTGTATGCAGATGTTATATAAACTATAATTTTGATACAGACGCTGTTGGTTGCGGACCGCAAGAAGAGTTTAGAGCATGTGCCGATATTTCAATTGGTGATAATCACGCGGATCTACCTCCACGACCGATTACATCAAAAACGGATACGACCTCAAGTGGAACATCTACTACTAAGAACGCTCCAACGTCGCCTACAGAACCGTCATTGGTCTCTGACACAACAGGATCTTATTGGGTTTTCAGTGTGGTCATCGTCATTACATGTTTGCTGGTTGTTCTGTCGGCAATGGCATTATTATATACGTATTACTATCACGCCGGAAGAGCAAAGAAGTGGTTGATGGCTGGAAAGTTATTGGCACCAGAGTCAAGTCCGCCAGTTGCTCCACCAAGACAAAAAAAGCAGCAAACCATGGCTTTGCAGTTACCATTCGAACCCTAACTAAGATGTTGATAAACGTTGGGGCAACAGCTCCTCCTTTCCCTTACTGATATATAGATATAAAACCAATATTCGTTTCATTGTTATTTGAAGAAATATTCGAGAGCTTGGAAACAGTCTGATTGAGACTGTGGAGTCAAGCAACGCGAGGTAACGCGAATAGTAGCACAAAGGGCGATAAATAACGAACGAATTAACTCGCTGCTACATAAAGAAGTGAACTAAGGTTGCTCATAGATCTCCATCATCTATACTAGTATTTTAGATTCTTACTTTTAAGTTCTCTGATCATGACTCCACTAACCAGTGAATCAATAATTATCTTAAATTGACTGATTTTTAATAATTATTCTATCTTATAAGTTTCCTATTTTGTATGGTGAATCCTGTACATACACATAACTATCTCCGTCTGTCTAATAAAATTATTTATTTTATAAACTTCTCGAATTATTCGAGTCACTTGATCAGCCGATTCAAATGATCTCAAAGAAGTTCTTTCCCACTTGATATTTGCTACCAATTGGTATTCGACTTGAGATAAAAGTCAATTTTATCATAGGCAGACTCATCACAGAGTCATTTCTTCCCACTCTTTCTTCAAAGTTGTTGAATATTTGTCTCCAACTATAATCAACAGTATCAAGATTCTGAGCTTTTAACTGGGTTGCTAAACAGTAGCCGAGACGTGGTATTATACTTAATTATTTTTTATTAGCAAGAAGCATATTCCTGAAATCTGAATTGCTCATCGGTTCCTTATTACTAATATTCTCTGACGTTTCTGTGCTACCATTTTTAGACAGAGGTTTTACGTTTCGCGGTATCATAGAAAGCATTGTTTTCGGTGCGTTGAAGCCAGTACGACTAGTGCTTGTACCACCTAGGGATTTGATCTGGGCAATGTCGTCGTTCAGCGAACTCTTTTTGCGTTCAGGAGGCTGGCTCACAGCGACGCTGATAACTTTTTCCTCAATTGTCGTACCGTCGGTAGCTAGCAGCGCCTTACTGGCGTCAGATTCAGACTTAAAAACAACATAGGCAAGACCCTTGGAATGACCATTGCGATACGTTACCACACGGACTTCCTTCACGATACCATGAGCACCGAAGAGCTCCTCAATCTGTTCCTTTGTCATGGTGAGGGGCAGGCCTGTAAACCAAATGAGAATTAGATCAAAGAACTGGATTTTCAGATCCACAGAACTGACGACATACTTCAAAGTGTATTATGCTACCTTTAACGAAGAGTTTGTTCTTCTCAAGCCCACAGCTATATCTGAATGCTGTACCTCTGGTTGTCTTATCAGGATCACATCGCGAAACAAACATTGGTCTGCCGTTTATTGGTGTTCTATCTAACTTCAGTGCCTGTTCAACAGCGTTCTGCAACAAAATGAAATGTGTTGTGATTATGTTAGTCATTATTCGTAAAATTTCAATACAGATCCATTTAGACAAGGTAATCCTCGTATTTGTAATTGATTAAGAAAGTTCGAATACCCACAGCGCTACTAAGCTGCACATAGCAGAATCCTTTGCTGCGGCCTTTGAAGTCTTTGACCATTTTGAAAAGAGTTATCGGTCCCGCAGGCTCTAGAGCATTTCTCACTTCTTCCTCGGTCGCAGTGTAGTCCAAGTTGCTGATGAACACAGTTATACTTTCATCAACATGCGAGTTATCTTGTTCCATTTTCTCATCTTCTTTTGGTTTGTACCCAGGAGGTGGTGCGATTGTGGGTTTAGAAAGTGGCTCATCGTTGGGAGGCTTATATCCCGGGGGTGGTGCAACTTTTGGCTCTAAATTCAGGATGCTTTCTTTCAATTTTGGCTTAGCAGCAGCGACCTCGAACTTTCCTTGTTTACTGGGTGATCCTCGCAGGTTTTTCCACCTCCCTGTATCTTCCGACTTTCTTTTAGCCGTTCGTTTAGTTGGTAAGGGCGATACTGTGCGCGGTATTGCCGCCTGAGCTTTCTGTCGCTCTTCTATCACCTTTTCTAACTTCTCTTTTGTCTTGGCCTCGCACGATTCTAGCTGTTCCAGCGTGCCTTCGTCCCGCTCAAAATCCAACCAAGCATTGATTATACTCTCTGGCCAGTCTTTCACAGAGCCTAGAGCTCTCTGATAAAGTTTACGAAGGTGCTTTGTATCCCCGTAACATCTGTACAAAACAAAAACAAAATTATATTAGTGAAACTTTGCTTCGCAAATGGGCAAAAACTTGGGTCGCATAATTGATTGGAATACCTTTCCAAAGAAATGTATTCCAGCCAGCTAGCCGCAGCCGCGGAATGTCCCTGTGACAAAATATCAGACCATAAAGATCTGGCCTTTTCCATATCATTCGCATGAATGGCTTCAGTCCTTGCCCAATATTGTAGTACGACGCACCCTGGGTCTCCTTCGAGGCCGAAGCCTTTGGCCAAATATTCACAGGCTCTATTAAAATTTTCTCTTATTATTTCCAACAATTTTTCTTTCTCGTCTGAATACAGGTCCATTCTACGGCGTAGATACTCGAGGTAAGTTAACCAGACACTACGATACTCGTCGGGCGAAGTAAAACCGGCGGTCAAACCCTTTTCCAGCAAGGCCTGTACCTCGACCAAAGGTTTGTCCCACTTTTCGTAAGCCCTCAACCACTTTTGCCAGATTATACCGCACCAGGGTACATTCCTGGTCGCTCTATCATACAGAGACTCCAATATAGAATCAATTTTAATGTTGTTTTCCATGTATGTGATGTAATCCAACCACAATGGGCTTTCTAAGCTAAGCTCAGCGACCGCCCTCTCATAGAGTATGTTCACACGAGCTGGATCTCCGTTTTGCTTCTCAAAAATTTGATAAGCTCTGTATGAATCTAGCAATTCTGGCTCTCCCTGAGACGATATGAGCTTCTCTTCAAAGGGCAAACGCAGGTTGAGCTTAGCTATGGCATGTTCGTAACCAGATATCAGGATCTTGTCATCCAAGGTAGCTTGCGCTCCGTCACCGGCACGCCACGTCTCATATTCTTCATACGTTTTCTCCATATCAAGCAAGGGGCAAGCCAACTGGCGACGAAACAGAGCACCTACGCGATTTATCTGCTCTTTACGCCCTGATATGTTGGACGGATCAATCTGTGAATATTAGACAATGTTTTAATTATCATTCATGTACACAGAAATGTCTGAAATTTATCAAGATTTTAGGAGTCATCTCTGTCTCACCAGCAGAGTTAAAACGTTTTCAAACTCTCTGAATGCTTCCCAGATAATAGCCCCCTTTGTAACGTGTAAGCCGACGGCAGTCAGTCCTCTTTCAAACAGGTTTCTAATATCTTTAGCAGCGTCGTTGGCTGTTCCTAAACTTCCGATTGAAAATTGTAGGTACTCTAGCCAAACTTCGACGGCTGGAATTAAAAGAAGGATTAATGTATAAAGGGTAAATAATGGGAGCTTGTTAGTACGTCTTAAGACATCAGATCTATTGATATGTATATTTATATTTGGTCTTAATCTGTTACCCACAAAGATAATCTTTGACTGCTTTTTCGCACAACTGTGTCACCTCATCTCTGTCCTCTTTTGTTTTGACTAGATTTATTTCATCGCGTAGCCAAGAGAGCCATAACTCAGAGCTAAGAGGATATTTTGATCTCATTGATTCTCTAGCGATTTTCAAACGCTCGTAATATTTATCTCCCATGTTTTGTAATTTTGTTATTAAATCAACGTGGCTTGCATAATCGTAAGGGTTTTCTTCGAGTTTAGATTCAAGGATTTTAACCTCTGCCTCGTTATCCTCGTCGTTATTATCGTCCTCATCGTTTGAGGTATCGCTATCGTCGTCATCCTCATCGTCCATGTCTTTATCCAAGTCTTTATTATTATCCTCGTCGACGATTTTATTATCGTTTGTATTGTTTTGCTCGTCGGTTTTTTCTTCGTCCGAATCGAGGATAGATTCATTGGCATTTTTTGACAATTCTTCATCGCCTGCGTTCACTATCTCCATTTCATCAATTTCATCCATTATTCACCGGTTTCACCACAGTTAGATATCGCAACGTTTGAATACAACACTAAACTGTAATTATAGAATGAGGGCAAAATCACAATGCAAGGTTATAAGGACCAACGTTAGGATTTCGCGTGTCAAATTTTGAAGGTTAGGGTTTTTTTTCTGCGCGCGAACGACTAGTTGTTTTCTTGCGCGTAGCCCCTCTGCGCATTCCCGCTCTTACCCAGAAGACATCTGGCCGATTTCAAATATTCAAATTTTTATATCGTGACTAAACGCGTGTAAATACGTATCCGAATAAGCCCAGGTGTCTTCATTTTCCACTTTTTGAGGAGGAACAAGTCTGTTTAAATATTAAGGAACGATCAAAAGAATCTTTAAATTACATTTCACGATGATATTCAGTTTTATCTCGTTCCATCCATTCATGGATTTTAGTAGCTATAAAACGTTTTGGGAATTTTCGTAAGGAAAATGACGAAATCGTATAAACCCGGGATAAAACTGTATATCATGTATTGAAATTGGTTATTTTATTAATTTTTTTTTTCCTCTATTAGGCAAACAAGCTTCTATGCAAATCGTGGAATTTAAATATATAATCGTAAGCGACTTTTTCTTTTCACTCTTGACCTCTTCGACAGTTTCATTATACAATATTAAGCAATCAACTCTATCATATTATATCAGAAATATTATCCATTACTGATATAATGACTGTATAAATTAGAATTATTTTAATTCAATACCGTCGTTCTTGATATTGGACTACATTGGCAACTGAAAACATTATCGATTGTCCCGCAATTACTGAAAACTAGGTACACTTATAAAAGTCGATATTCGAGTGCTTTTTTAAATTATTTAAAATATTTGGTAAAGGAAAAGATGATCGACAATTTTTCGACATATCATCTCTGAAGAATAGACATGAGAATGAATTTCTTTTGTGCAAAACTCTTACATTGAGAGACTGAATCGTCTTTTTTATGTGGAAAAAACAAAAATAAATGAAAAGAAAAAGTATTAAACCGGAATGAAGTAGGTATCTGAAATCTTTAGAATTTACGGGCAGAAATTCGCAGAAAATATATTTCTCTTTCCCGGCAGGTACCATGGGGTACAATATACTTTTTGCAAAAAAGAAAAAACCCATTAAAGTGGCGCGTGGTAAGGCCTACAGGTTTTGGACCAGTTGGAATTCCCCATCTGTGCATCATATGCATATATTGTACTCATTTGAGGAACTGGTTATACACATAGGTATATGTCTATATATAGAATTGTTGATAATGCGTAATTCTTGACAAAATTGCCAATTTTCAAAGCTACGTTATGAAAAATTATGAATAAGATCTATAAGAAATTATATACAGAATGAAACGTGATCGATAAATTATCAATAGATTACTATACCATATCCTCATCCTACAACTATTTGGCACGATGGATCATCTTCCTTGCAGCTAATCGCCGATGGATATGATACGAAACAATAAATCTGTCGTGTCAAAAAAAAAGGTAAAAATGGAAAAGGCAACTGTTTCCAAATTCACTGTTACCAATAATACATATAGATTCTGAACTCATATTACTTGTTGTACATATTTTTGCACCTCTGTGTGTACCGAATAAATAATCATGTATCAATATAGTATATAGACTCTACAAATATACAAATACACATAAAAAATAATCTTTCGTAGCATGATGATACGTTTTCGCAGATGATAAAAATACATTCAAACTTAATTGCACGTCATCCCTCCCTTCCTCCCCCCTGCCCCGCGCAGCTCAACAGCTTTCGAAGAAAAAAATAAAAAATAAAAAATAAAAAATAAAAAATAAAAAATAAAAAATAAAAAATAACGAAAGCCGACCGGTTTTCAAAGACTTTTTTTCGTTGTTTAAACGTATGCCTGAATCTTAATGTGACCGTGCTTATATGCAGTTATGTAGCAGGCCAAAAGCCAGACTTACAATCTTACAATCCAAGAAAGATTTTGAATAAATCTTTTAATCGATCATCTGATTCTACGGTGTTTTTTGACGAAATTTAATTTCGGAAAATAGCTGTCTTAAAAAAATATAGCTTAGTCCTTTACACTGGTAAAGATACATTCTCCCAACTTCAATTAAACCATCGGGCATCGGGTTTTGCCCATATGCTTCAACAAAACTTGAAGAAAAAATGAAAAATTCCAGAGCCAGGAACGTTTAATTAGAAATGACCATACGTGTATCCATAAAACGCATGAGCTCAAGAGGAATCGATCAAGAGAATTCGCAAACCGGAAAACCGCTATCTTATAATCCATACAGCACACTATAATTATGATAAATATTGTTGCTCAATAGTGCGTGAATAATTAGAAGATATATTAATCTAAACTTGTCGAGGATCGTTGAAAAACATTTTGGATGGTGTTTTTATTTTTCTCTTCTTTTTTTAAATATCCGGTAAACATTGATGAGATTATTACATGACAATCTTCAGGATAATATTTTAAATAACATTGTATAATATAATGTTGTGTAACTATTATGAAGAAGATTTCACTAAATATATATTGTCGAGAATCAATTTGTTAGGGGTAAAAAATTTTTTACATTCGTTAATTAGTTTCGATCGATCTGTTGTGCGATTTAATTTTTCATCTATTCTTTTGATATTCAATATCGTTTGATAAAGAATTGAACAAGAAGAAGAAGAAGAAGAAGAAGAAAAGGAACAAGACTAGGTGATCTGAAAATTTGACTTAAAATTCGTTTCATCCAAGGGGAAAGAATTTTCTCGAAAAATACCAAGCCTAGAAGAACAGATGGATAAAGATGTTCTAAAAAAGCACATGTGCAATATAGTTTCGTGATGAAAATCAACTTCCCAGGTCATTTTCTAATCGATAACGATAATGATCGAATTGTTATGGGTGTAAATTTCGTTGATCGTTTCATAAATTCAAAAGTTCGTTTGCTGCAATTAATAGAACACCTTATATGTATACCTACGGGTATAAACATTATGTCTGTACGTATTATACTCTCCAGGACTTCCCCAAGCGGACGTTAAAATGATGATACGCACAACCGCAGGTAAGGTCATAAAAAGGTATCTAGTACTAGTCACATAGGTGATTTCTATATCAATTCAACACTCCCACATGTTCTCTATACAAATTGAAATTCAACGTTGTCGCGTTCTGAGGTCTGATGTTGAGCAACATCATGCTATATTAAAGCGTGATAACTATATTTAAACTCTCTATTTATTCAGAGTTCTGACGACATTTGATGATCGGATAATCCGAATTCTCTAATTTGTATTTAAATTAATTATAGTAACAAAAAAAAAAAAAAAAACCATACAGGTAATAGGTTCATAAGACTACAGTTTCTTTAAATATTAACATACATATTTAAAGGTGGAACCCGTTCAATTTTCTACGTGATTTAATACATTGGCAAGTGATAAATTACAATCAATTATGCTAAGCGATATTTTATTCACGTTTTCTGACCCACCATAAATATATCGTTGATGAATCTATTACTATAATAATCTTGACGATTATATAGACATACATATATTTTTCACTCTTCTACACTTTCTCGTATAATATCGTAAATGATATTACAATAATAATAATAAGATTATTATTATATATCATCATATTGAATTGTTCCAAGTATAGAGATAATCGAACAGGAATGAATAATACCTATTGAAGTCGTCTATTCAAGAAGTCAGGGTATTTCCTCACATTGTTTTCTCGGATAAGAGACTCATCCTGTATAGTGAAAGAAAATTCATTCGGAGAAAGGATATAGGGAATAGTGAAGCCCCTTATTATATGCGAATTGTTGTTACAGGTACACGCAAAGCTTGCTTTATTTCCTGACAGTATATCGCTTTGATAAGGTATTATCATTCTAGAGATACGTAGGCAATTAGCAATTGGGAATCTAAGGAAGAACTGTAGATACTGTAGTCGGTATTGTCCTATTAGAGTAAACAAAAACATTTAATAGTATATACAGAATCTTAGCGAGACTTTTGGATCGACTATTGAAATATCTGATATAAGGTTGCAATTTTGACGAAAATTTCACGTACTTATAATTGATAAGACGTATAAGATATTTACATATGCAAATAAGGAACGTCCTGCAGAGGGGACAAAAGCCCGATACGATGTCCCCCCTTTATACCTTTCTGTTGAAGACGTAGAAAACTTAAGCGGTCTTCTTCCTCCTGACGCTATACAGCCTCAGCAGTATTTTATGAGACACTGGACCAAGTGCATATGAGGTTTCGTATATACAACGTACGTGAAATAAGTGGTGAATTATCAATCGGTTGATCGTGTGTGTAAAGAAAAAAATATATAATATAATATAATATAAGAAAAGAATATAAGAATAATATAAGAAAAAAAGTTAGACTATAGACGTAGAAGAAATCAGGAGACTAGTGATTGCAATTTATCAAGCATATGTTTCAATTGTAATATATATACTTCGTACACGATGCTTAGACAACGAGAATACGCAAAAGTGATAAAGTGACTTCTATACGTTCATTCACAGTGACACATTAACAGGTACCCAAATATATTCGCGAATAATTTATATTACGTATTGCAAAACAAGTATTGTTTCCTGGATTCTTCGCGATGAAGTTTTAATGATTGAGTAAACAGGTTTGGCGTAGTTTTTTTTTTCTCAATTTAAGGAAACACATTGTGAAATTTTCACTAAATCTAGTATATGGATGTATATTTTTTACAACGTCGCAAATAAATCTTGACCGGTTTTTATTTGCGTTTGATATTTCTCATCACTAATATTATCACAACTTTTCTTGTTTGTTTTTAGTTTTCTTTATTTTTTCTTGGCACTTTTGGATCAACTAAAATTGACGTTACGGAGTTTTGCAAAATTTCTAAATACAAAAAACCAATTCCTAAAATATTATCGACTTCATAATGCATATTTTCAAATAACTTAGAAGGGTGAATTAAATTTGGGGAATGCAATTAACAAGTAGTATAGCAAATAATCCCACCTTCTAAATAATAATTTCAACGGGGTTTGTTACAGAGTCAAAAATATATAACGAATTTTTATTTCATTCTTTTCCACATTTTTAAAACGTTCGAACATATATTCTTCATTGTTTGAACATTTTTTGAAGTTGTCGTGATATCATATTGAGATTACGATCGGATTTTAGCATTTGAAATCGTGGAACCGTATAATAGGATTCAGATATTCCCAACTCGAAGAAGTTTTCATAAAAATGTAAAGAAAAAAAAAAAACTGGTGGTAATTTAGGTGGAATTTCAACCAAAATTAAAAACGCTCATATTAAAGCCTGAATAAAGTTAGCTTGGAATGTCGACTACGCACACCTACATTTTTTTACCCACTATCTACAGGTTTCCGAAACCGAGATATTCTATCTATCATCAATTAAAAATTGTTAAGTTAAATAAAATTTCAACTAAATTAAAATCCATAGAATTTTAACAAAAATTCATCTCATCTGCAGATATGATACAAAATTTATTTCTCGATTCTATTTTACCACTGTTATTGCTCTATTTATATTTACAATGGGTGAAAATTCTGAATATCATTATTAATTACAGTATATGCTGATCAATGTGTAATATGATATACAAAAGTATAATTATTAGATTTAATTTATTCGAAGCTATGGTGAACCGATATAAAAAATTCTACATACTGTGCTCGTGATATATAATAAATGATTAATATTGTTATCTAGTATATCAATGAAGAATAATTTTTTTTCAATGGAATTTAGTCACGGGTATACAGCTAGTTTATAATATTCTTATATGCTGTATACGATTTTTATGTTTTTATCGTTAGTATGCTTACCAACGGTCTCAGTTGTTGGGACTCGGACGTGCAGTATGGCTAGATTTTATAATGTACAGGATTTGTCATATATGTGTACATACACGGTGGTCACACAATTTCAGCTAACTATTTTTCAAATCAATAGAATAAAAATAAAAAATAAATAAAAAAACTCTCGGGTATCTACCGAAAATTTGTATAGAAAAAGTTGCCAGGCAGCTCAATAAAAATTGTTGATTGATACTTAAGAGTTTTTTTTTTTCTATTTTTTTATTAATACGTATACGGCCAGTTTTCAAGAAATCCCGAAAGTTCATCTTAAGAAATTAATAAACTATATTGAAATGAATTTTTAATTATTTTTTGTGTATTTCGTAGTACTTATGTAACTGGACTTTGATGATATAGTGGTCCCCAGAATAAATGTGTTTCAAGATATACTAAATGAAAAAAAGAAAAGACTTACAAGGGAACCCCGCTAAGGGATAATTCTTTTTCGTTTACCATGAGCAAATTGATTCGCGATTTTCTCCATACTACTTCCATGCTTTGTTCATAGATGTAAAAATTAAAAAAAGAGAAATCCTGGAACGTTTTTTATCTCTGATTCTGCTATAATCTGTTGTACAATATATTGGTCGAATGTAAAAATAGAAAGAATCATGTTTAATCAAAATCGTAGAAGTGAAAAGCGGCAATTAAAGTCCGGGCATCAAACCTACAGTCTTGACCCTGAGTGGGTCATTGGTCATTACCATTTTTCACTTTACGTTTGGGATTAGTTCCTTAAAACGTTTCATCATCCATATACTCAACCCAGCCCGTTTCTATGCATGTCATGTTATAGCACTATTATACTATACGACCTTTTAGCATAGCTGAAGCCATGAGTTCGTAAACTTTATATATATAGGGGAGGGTGGGGTAGAATGGATCACGGAAAAGAAAAAAAAACGATTAACGATGAAAAAACTTGAGCATGAATATGAACTTTTTTGTCCCAAGGGGTCCATTTAAATGACATTAATTTTTCAAATATTTTAAGTAATCGATAGTTTTATAAACTCTGAGTATAATAATAATAATAATAACAATGATCGTTCATTGTGTGTACACAGAATTTCAGAATGTTCGAAAAATATCTGGCGATCATAGTTTTGGGCCTGTTAATCCAACTTGTTGGAATTGGATGGTGTCAAATGCAATCTCCGTGCACAAATGTATTCCAATATGTTAGAGATGAGGCTACTGGAATCGTTGAAGGATATGTAGAAATCCATAGGGTCCCAATTGGAGTTGCTGCACATATCAAGATGAGCTTGAGTATTGCTGCATCTCTTCCCACGGTGAGATAGAACTGATGTTTTTATCTTCCAAAACTAACACACTCCACTTTGTCGCGTGGTGTGAATAATCGAACGTAATTCAAGCTACGTTCGCCATATATTTATAAACAGATAGATAAACGTTTCACAATGATAATGATGACGATTTTCTTTTCACAGAAGTATGTAGGTAAGCTGGAATTAGCGGTATCAAGAGAACAAGCGATTGCGGAAATAGAACAAGGCAGGCCCTTGGTTTATCGTGTACATTTTCCGATTCAACGTCCAGTGCCTCTTGTTACAGCGATAATATTCAATAAGATGGAATACTGCCCTGGTAAACGAGGTAAATAAACAGATGTCAAGGAAATTTTCCGACGTCCTTCAAACATGGGAACTAAAATTCTATCTTGCATGCGGTTTTTCAGCAGTCGGATCAATCGTCACGTCAATTACGCTGGAGCATACTCTTTTTCCACCCGGGGTTGTACCTCAGATGCAGGATCCGTCAAACGAAGTTTCAACTCCGTTCGTAAATCAGAACCAAAGTCCAAATGGAAGACCAATTCCTGCGTTAGAAACTAACACGAGAAGGCCAATACCAGCACCAGCACCAAGCATGACTTACAGACCATTCACAGAGCCGAGCAAAGCCCCGGTACCAACGAAGAAATTCAATTGGAACCTGGTACCAATACCAACCTCGACTCCGCTCTCTTTACCAAACGAGGACTCAGCGCCAGAAACGAGGCCTTATTCGAGTTCGAATGCCAACGATACACCTCAACCGGGTTCCTTAGATTACCGAAATTGTGGTCGGCCAAAGAAGAGTGAAGTCAATTTTCTGATATCAAAAGGAGAAAAAACAGAGCCTGGTGACTGGCCATGGCTGGTCGCAATTTTCGTTCAGAGGATTCAACTCGAGTTTCAATGTGCTGGAAGTCTGCTCACTGATAGACATGTACTTACTGGTGAGTCCCAGCGATAAATCATAAGAACAAGTTCGTATAAAAGTTTCATTTAAGATGATGAGCAAACATCAAACTTGAAACTCAAGCCACATGTATTCATTGCTAAATGTTCATGATTCATGAACATTTCGGTACATCGAAACTTCATTTATCCGTTTCTTTATTTACCTTAAAATTATTATTTTTTACATTATATTAGATTATTGTTTGAATAACTTGATTTATATAAATGTTTTCTCTTTTTCATTTTCGTTTTTTACTCTTTTATAAAAATAACGTTATTTAATTTTGTATAATCGTTTTTTTTTTTATATAAATTATGCAATTTATTATTGACTTTTAGTCTCTGAGATGATTACCTTCGAGTGTAAGATATTGAAATCGAGATAATATATACACACAGTGGTTTAATTTATAATCAATGAAATCAGGTTCCATAAATGAGGTAAAATAGCATTTTTGCTCCCCTTAGAAAAACAAAATATTATAGGAATTGTGGCAAAACTGTTTGGTCCACCATTTCTATAAATGCATATAATGTATATTGTTCATTTATAGCTGCTCATTGTATGAAAACCCATAGAGGTCAAGAAGTACCGGCGAGTACATTACTCGCAGTTGTAGGACGGTATAAACTCAGGGGTTGGGCTGAAAAAGGGTCCGTTACAGCCGAGGTATTGGATTATAAAGTACATACCGAATACAGGCACGATACAAACAGTTATAATCACGATATTGCTATCATGACATTGATGGAGACGGTAACGTTTGGAAGATTGATTATGCCAATATGTTTGTGGTCCGGACCTCGTGACGTTGAGAGCGTAGTTGGTAAGACCGGATTTGTTATTGGATGGGGTAGAGATGAACTGGGTAATCTAGTCACAGAAGAACCTAGGAGCGCCAGAGTGCCAATTGTATCACAGGTAGCAATCATAATTTCTTTCTAAAACATAAAACAGAGAGTAAATTTCAATTGGTTAAATTATATTCTGAGATGATGAAACAATTTTTTGTATCAATATGCATGCAATTTGAATTTAAGACTTGTAACTTATAGATCAATTGAGTGACAAGCATTTCATATCATTATGGTATTAATCTGAAGTACTTTGAAGAAAGAATTATTATCAATGATGGATATGTTTTGCCATTTAAGGAAGTTTGTTTACGAAGTCATACAGACTTTGTGCGGGTAACATCGAATCAAACATTTTGTGGAGGATCGCAAGACGGTAGTGGACCTTGCAATGGCGATAGCGGTTCAGGCCTTGTTCTGTACGATGAAGAGAACCGGCGATACCATATACGTGGAGTTGTATCGTTGTCGTTACAAGATCGTACAACAGGGTCATGTGATCTAACGCAATTTGTTGTATTCACAGATGTTGCAAAATACATCGATTGGATAAAGCAGCAAGTAGCAAGTTGAAGGATATAATTATTTTATAGATTATGCAAATTACTAAAGATGCTTGCTATCGGTTTTAAAACTCTGTTAGATTTTAAGAAACAAACAGTATTTATTGCATTGCATCGATGAAGAAAAGAAAGAAATATATTAAATTTTTTTATATATATATATAACTTGCTACTATAGATACTCTGTAACAATATAATATAAGATAGATTATTGAACCCTCTAATTATAAGTCTTTCATCATTGTCTTCCACAATTTTTCTGACGTAATTGTTGTAAATATAAACAACTTATTGTGATTTTATAATCTGTTAGATCGGTACAGATCAAACCAGTATTTACTTATATTTATATCCTGTAATTTCTAGCTTTTAGATCTCAATTTTAAACAATTGATACCCTTCTTTTACTTCTAGAATAGTTAAACATCACAAGACGTCGATGTCTCTAATCATCTGGCGCTAAAGGAACCAACGTTGGTTAAGAACAAAATTGAACTAATTGAATAATATAATATAATATGTCTTGTGTTTATTTCATCAGGTCAAGTTTGATAGAATTTTATCGACGTTGGCTTCTTTGGTCCCGAAACCACATTCGTGTATATTCATATAAATATATTCATTCCACTTTGAACTAAACGATTTCTTACTAATAGCATTAGAATTATAACAGTATTATAGTTGGTATGAACTTGTTTTCATCTAGTTTTTCTCAAAGTCTATACAATTGTGTATCCATCATATAATTTGTCACATAAAATTGGAATCTGTATTAGTTTAGGAATTAATTGATTCTGGATACTCCGGTAAAAATTTATTCACAAAAACTCTGAATGGCAAAGCTCTGTAAACGAAATTCATAATGTTTCAGTAGTGTTTTCATAGCGAATAACTAACTCCAGAAGTTTCTCAAATACATATTGACTTTCTCTCATCGAATTTCATTTATTTACAATTGTATAATCGTCATTTTGAAATTGATAATAAACTGAATGAATGAAAATAAAAATCGAATTAATTTTTAATCCGTCTAGTAACTCTCAATATCGGTCAGCAACAGTTTACAGTTTGTTATCGTTTACAACACATGCATCTAGATTGGTAATGAAATTATCACGATCCGATCTCGCATATCAAATATTCCCTTAGATATTTATTGCCAACAATATCTGTGATTCGGAATGCATTCAGCTGTCCCGTTCTATTATGGAGCAGCTGTAGTCTATTATATTATTCAGAGTTTAGAGATTTTTCGAGTACAATGAGTAAATAAGTAAATGAGTAATAAGTAAAAAAAAAGTTAGTTTCTAATACGTGGATTGACTCACCAACGACTGAATAATTCGGCAATAAGAGAGTCAATTACTGATTATGGCTGGTCCCATCATATTTGGCTTATGTCTGGCTGAAAACATTGTCGGGCTACAGCCTTTAAGACAATTTCAGCACTGAACACACCTGTAAAATAGAAATAAGGATTTAAATTGAAGGAAGGAAAGAATTGTTCATAATTATTCATCGATAATCTAGGCTTGGAGGATCATAATAACAGAATTTCGGCGCGCAAGTTTCGCAAGACTTACTGATATTAGCACGTAAAACGTCGGCAAGAAGATGAAGGTCGTTTTCATGAGTTACAATAATGTAAGTCAAGTTGGTGGCATTCAGCTCTTGTATCTGGCTCACAGATCGCCTGGTCTTTTCTATTGTGCCACCGGCGCTTTCAACTATTTCACCAAATGCTGGTGGAGATGGTATGACGCTAGGTGTTATGTAAAATATTCTACCCTGTTTTGAATATGGAATAATTATTAATAATCGCATATTATATTGTACGATAAAGTATCAGATGAAGAGATATTTGAAACAGAATGGTGATAATAATTTCAAGAATTTGCCAAGGTGAAAGAATGTTGCGGTTTCATCGATCAAATATCTGTTCTATTTTAAGAATTTGCAAAATTCGCCCAATACCTTAAGTACAGTCCCTCTGTTCGGACTGGCGAGGGCTTTTTCAATATTACAGCTAAAATTCTTCTCAAATTCAGGACTCCCAAGTACGTAAGGGCCTTCATCGAGGAATGTGTTTTTTGAGGAACATTCAAGAAGCCATTGTAACGTGACAATGTGCCGACAACGAGATAGACAACAGAGTAATTTCACTGTACGAACTGGTGCAGACATAACGAGATGGGTCGCATCGCGCCAGTTAACAGCTAGTGCACCACCAAGTTCTCGAATTCTCTGTAAATAGAAACGACGAAATTTAAGGAAAAGAAATCGCTACTGCGCTTTGAAGAAATATTCTATAGACTCATTTCTTTCACAGATCATTACTTGCATTTAAAGACATAATTAAAAGTCGTGAGAATTTCAATTCATTCTTATTGTACCTTCGCATGTTTCCTTGGATTTATTCCAGAAAAAAGTATTCTCGGTTGTTTATCGGGTGGTGGTGGATCCGGATTGCTAATAGCTATAGGTTCGTCGAGTCCCAGAAGGTGTGGATCTTTATTTAACAAGGGCCCATCTAATCTCGGTTTTTTATTCTTCCTCATCGCGTTAGGACCTTGACCGACTTGCTTGACCTTGTCATAAGATTCTTGCGTTATATTAATCGGCATCTTCCAAGCACCTGTACAGCCATGGAAGAGATAGTTCATTTAAATAGTTTAGATATCGCCAAGTTTTATTATATAACACGTAGCCAAATAAATTATTATCAGGTATGTCCTGCAGCTATCAATTCTGGTAAAAATAATTTATCCGTATAGAAATTCCAATTCATACCCATGAGATGAGGTACCAATGAATAGTCTAGTCTAAACGGATTTCCCAGGCTAAATTGTTGATATTTCGGAGCTTCGGGTTGATGAAGAGCGCTGGTTTGACCACACAGCAAATCAGTCATCCATTGTGCGTTTACTACACCGGTTTGCCATTCTCTGGCTTTCTTGTATTTTTGTCCATCAGGTCTGAAGCAAAGTGAATTGATGAAAAATGAACCGAAGGTAAAAGGCAGATCGAAAACTCGGCAATTACTAATAACTCACCTTCTGCAAACTAGCAATGTATTATGGTGTGAAAAATAAGCAGTATGCTTGGCCCCCAAAGCTTCGAGCATAAATTTCACCTTGGCTCTTTCTTCTCCATCAAAACCAGACAAAGATACAATGTGTTTGACACAAGGTAATTCTTGCAAGCCAAACGGAGTAGGAAAATGCAACGCGTGCCAAGGTGGCAGTACTTGTTGTTTAGTAATAACATCGGAGAGCCAATGGGCGCTGACACAACGTTTGTTATCTATTAAAGCCTGGTTAACAATTGGATGTTTTTGCGTCATAGCTAATATATGAGTAGCACGAGCACAATATTGAGACTCGACCTCGCCACCGTGTCGTTCTATAACTTGTTTCCAAATTAAAACTTCATCAGGTCGTTGGACATCGTATTCAACAATGACAAAAATACATCCAAGTAAAAACAAGTCTGGTGGTACTGTAATAAAGATATCATAAGTCGTTACTTCAGATGAATCGAATAGTCCAAAATCAGTTCATATCGTTTACGTAACAAAATCCATTCTGGCGAATATTAATAAATCAATTCCTACTTACATTTCAAGTTCGGATTGTGTCCATAAAACTGTGCTCTAGGCTGTGGAATAGCAGTTGCATAGGGCATTTTCACAGGTGCTCCTGGTGGCACCCCATTAGTGATATTACCAAGTGTTCTCCTCTGATAAGCTGCTAGTAATTGAGGATCTTGTGAAGGTGGTGGAGGTGGCCTATGCTGAGCAGTCATCATTCGCAGTTGACCAGCAGCAGTGCCATCAGTTGCGCCTCCCTGTAGTCGGCTAGTTAGCAAGTTAGCCAGTGCTGTTTTAGTCTTAGCATTAACAACTAATTGTTGATCAGGTGGTATTTGAGAATTTGCTGAAAGTGGTGTCAACGGTGGTTCTTGTTGTGGGCCCTGTTGCTGTTGTTGTTGTTGCTGCTGCTGCTGCTGCTGCTGCTGTTGTTGCTGTTGTTGCTGCTGTTGCTGTTGTTGTTGTTGATGCTGTTGAAGGTGTTGCAATTGTTGTAGCCTTGCTAATTGCTGTTGTTTCTGTATATGCAACTGAGTAAGCTGTTGTTGTGTGAGAGGTTGACCTTGCTGAAACACCTGGCCAAGTTGCGTGGTTTGACCACCTTGGACAGCTTGTGCTGCCTGTACTATGACTTGATTAGATGAATTTATTGGCGTTAACGCAGGAGGCTGAGCGCCGGGTATCATGGGTTTTTGTCCTTGAGCTTGACCCACTTGAGGCCCCATTAACTGAGGTCTATGTTGTTGTTGTACCCATTGTAGTCCTCCTGGTTGTCCCGGTTTTCCAGGACTCCTTATGACTGCTATATGAGGTCCTTGTTGTCCTTGCCTGCTGATCTGTCTCTGCAGTAATAGGTTTCTTTGTTTTTGAATCTTTTGAATGAATTGTGCTCTCTGGGTCGGATCCATTTGCTGTAACTGCTGGTGAGTTTGAGCATCGAGCTGTATCAACTGTCTAGGAGGATGTTGTGGCGGCTGTGCCCACTGACCACCAGGCCTCTGTTGCTGTCCAATTTGTTGCTGTTGTTGTTGTCTTTGCAATTGTAAATGATACTGTTGTTGTTGCCATTGAGGATCTCTTTGTACTATAAGGCCTTGTTGATTTTGAGCTATCAGTTGTTGTTGGGCAGAAGTTTGCTGCTGCAACTGTCCATCTCTAATAACAAATTGTTGTGTACTTTGCGGAGCCGATTGTTGAAGTTGTTGAGATATTTGTTGAATTTTTTGCTGTTGCTGGAGCAATAGTAACTGTTGACGTTGTTCGGTGGTAAACGGTTGTTGTTGTGGAGCTGTTGGTGGCTGTTGTCCCAATTGATGCTGTTGGGGGCCTAGTTGTGGTTGTTGTTGTTGTGGTGGTACCAATTGTTGCTGCTGCTGCTGTTGCTGTAAAGCAAGCTGTTGTTGTTGCGAAGACAACTGAAGTTGTTGCTGTGGTGTTAGCTGTTGTGACACAACTTGCGATTGAGGGTTCAAAGGTTGTTGCTGAGGAACCAAGTGTTGTTGTTGTTGAGAAGTTAATTGATGTTGTGGAGTCAATTGCCTTTGCTGGCCAAGTTGCTGCTGCTGCTGCTGCTGCTGCTGCTGCTGCTGCTGCTGCTGCTGCTGCTGCTGTTGCTGTTGCTGTTGTGAAATCAGTTGGTGTTGAGTGAGTTGCTGTTTTTGCTGTTGTGTCAACAATTGTTGTGCCTGTGGCGGCAATTGATGAGGAATCATTTGTTGATTCATTTGCTGTTGCTTTTGTGTAGTTAATTGCTGTTGTTCCAACTGTTGAAGGTGCTGTTTTTGGTTCATCTGTTGTTGTTGTTGCGCCGCCAAATGTTGCTGTTGTTGATTTATTTGTTGTTGTTGTTGACTCAGATGCTGCTGCTGCTGCTGCTGTTGCTGCTGCTGTTGTTGTTGGTTCAACATTTGCTGTTGTTGATGGATCAATTGTTGCTGTTGCATGTTGATTTGTTGATGCGGCGGATCTTGTTGTGGTGGGCCGATAGTTTTCATCTGCACATTGTTAATTTGAGATGGTTGCGGATGCCAGGCTGACTGAGTTGAAGTATTCGGCGAATTAACCGACAACACATTTGTAGCGTGAGGTAAACTTCCCGGCGTCGCTGCTCGTGTAAATTGTTGCGAATTTGAGACAGTGTGGGTGTTTGGCCCTTGTACAGTCGGTTGTTGTACAGAAGTTCTTATGCCACTATGATTTTGCATAACCATTGACGATACAGAGGCATTGGGTTGATTCCAAGGCATGCGCTGCTTGAGCTTTTCCAACATTGCTTTTGTTCTATCCTGTTCTTGTAGAGCGGCGTTAAGCTCGCAATCTTCATCCATAAAACCGGTGATAAGAGCAGTGGAACTGTTCGGCGATGGGTAAATCAGCAATCTTGGATGGTATTCAATCTCACTAACGCGTATTCCTTTTCTACAACAATCCGTTATCCAGTCTGGTGTGACTATTTTAATACGGTGTCTTGTCGCAGCTTCGTATTTAGCACCGTCAGCTTTACCAGTTACCAAATGGGTACAATGACGGTCTAATCTTAACTGGCATTTACCACCCCTTAGGGATATCATCGCCCAAATAGTTTTGCTGTCCGAACGACTAACTTGGGATACGCAGGCTCGTACATTTGAAAATAGTTGATTTTCTTCCGGGGAAAAGTATTGGGTTCTATATGAAATTATTCTGTTAAGGGTTTTATAATTGTTTCAATAATTAAAACGAGTTTGACGGAGATTGAAATATTTCTCTCGCAGGGTGGGACTCGGTAATTTCGTTGTTCAGAAAAATGGAATGAGAAATTTTCATTTTAACGATGTCATAGACACAAGTAAAACTGAATATCTTTGAGTCATTATTTTGTAAAAATAATAATGAATATAAGAAAATGAAAAAAAGAACAAGTAAATATTATACATATGAGATATATTTATAATAAAATTGTAGGATACGGAAGAAGTTTTTTGCACTTGACAGAGTACAAAATCCAATCCTGTGTAACAGCTGGTATCTCATAGAGATCCTTAGCTTCTGAAATATCGCTTTCAAGCGCCTCATGACCCGCTACTAAATGAGTAACGTAGTCGCTAAAGTAGTTTGATCTTTCAGCGCCGCCTTCCTGTAATAGACTCAATATCTGAAATGAAAAATATGACCGTTTTTAAACAATGAATTTTTCAAATTATTTTATTCTCAATATGAATCTGCAAAATTAAGAATGACGTTAAAACGGTAAATAGAAACCCGTGACATATGGATGAAAAATAAAAAAAAAAGAGTACTTTAAATAGAGTTGTGTGTTGTCAATAATCTGTATGTTAGATGTCTCATTATGATGATGTGAATATAACCTGAGATTATTGACGAGAATCTAACCTAACCTAACTTTATTTTTTATTTTTTTCTATTTATTCATTTCTGGCTACATTGGTTATTTAAAAAAAAAATTTATTCAATGAACGTAAAGTATTTTTTTGTGAAGAAAAAGAAGAAAAAAAAAACTTTTCAAATCGTAGTAAAATTTTTGTTGAGAATTAATTTTGAAATGTTTTTTCTCTTCTAAATAGGTGATTATTTCCAATTTTTAAACAGTTTTTTCCTTATTTTATGTTTTCTTTTACCTTCGGGTCTGGTTCACCGCTAACGTAGTATTTGACGTTGGCAAATAGCACTGGATCAAGTTTCAACTCATCGAGTCCAGCCCTAATGTCACCCATTTTATTAATGAATATATATTTCACGATTTATTATTATAAACACTAGGAATCACATATTGCACCTAAATCCCTGACTGTATAATAGATAGCGAAAACGCGGGTTTTCATCACAAAATATACGTCGCGTCGCTTTTGTTATTATTATGATTGTGAGGTTATGTACCTTGGCTCGTAAAATACGATATATCGTTATCCCGCCAACTCGCGTAACTATCGATTATCGAACTTGAGCAATTTTCAAATCCCATTATATCCACGACACGATTACTATTCCCGTTTTCAAATTTAGTATTCGTTATTTCTCCTTTTTAAAATAATCAATGTTTTCGTATATTTCTATACAAAGAGATATAATTCTTTACGCAAATAAAATTTGAAAAAATGGATCCATACTTTGTACGATTATACGGATTTTTGAATCTGTAGAAAAGAGAGAAAGAACGCTAATATAACGCTAATTATTATAATATGAAATGTATATGAAAGAAATGTTAGATCATCTGAAAACAATGTTTAATTTTTATTGTATATTCTTTTCATTTGTATCGAGGTATACATAATATAATGAGCATCTAAAATGCACTCCATGTTCATTAAACTTTTCTCTCTTGCTTATATCAATAGATAAATAATATAGGCTAGTATTTACAAGTTTTTGATAATTTTTTTTATATTTATATAATTTAATTTTTTTGTATTTTTTTCTTTCTATCATTTTTTCTTTTCTTTTTATATTTATATTTATATTTATATTAATTTACTTAATAGTTATTTATTTATTTAATAGGTGTGTTTCTTTTTGTAAAGACTCTAGAAATATTGAGCTTGGTCTGGTCAGTATACATAATATAATTATAGGTTTTTATTTCTTTCTTTTTATTTTATTTTTTATATTCTTTAAATCTTTTTTCTTTGCTTTTTTATTATTCATTTTAATTGTATTTAAAATTATTCTATTTTGTTCCTATAGTAGTTATAATGTATATGAATATATCAATTTATTATATGTAGTGCAGCTTTTTCAAAATAACGTCAATAATATATTAATACGGAAAATCATACAATTATAATGTAATTGAATATACGAAAGTTTTATTTAATCATTGTAATTTTTGTGACATGAAATTGGCAATATATTATTATTATTATTATTATTATTATTAGGTATTATTATTATAATTTGGTACAATTTTGGCACAATAATTAATTAGGTAATATATTAATCACATGATAACGATCTAGTACTTTTTATTTATTTAATTTTCTTTTTTCTTTCTAATTTTTTAATTCTAATTGAGCCAAATTGTAAGATATTTATCTTCTTTCTTTCTTTTTTCTTTCATATTTTTCCACAAATTTTTCTTCCACTTTCTTGCACAATTAGATTTCGGCCTTTTACTAATGTAATATCTATAAAACTGTAAATAATACAGTACACGCGTATTAATTGAATCTTAATATGTGCGTTGAGAAAATGGAATATCAAATATATTTATTGGAAACAAAGAGAAATAAGAAAAATTAATTCGGAGGACAGTGTTGTGTTCAATTCGTGTAAGTATACAGGGTGAATCGACACTGGTATCGCATAAGGGAGAGATTTATCGTTGTATCGAGAAACCTCACTTCAATACCCTTCTTTTCCGGAGTCTAGAACAGGTATGTTCTTATTCAGGGGTTTCTGATGGTTGTAACAGCACGTGAGAATAAAATTGGGATTTGATGATACGACGATAACAAATATGAATATAAAGGAGCGGAAGGTTTGCGATGATAAGACCCTTCCCTCTCATGCGATACCTGAGACGTTTCACCCTGTATATTAATATACTTTCCAATCGATTTATACATTGAGGCGAAAAATTTGAATGATTATCAAAAGGTTTGGAGCTTGAGACGTGATAACATGTACATATATAATATGTAGCTGTGTAGATTACCAATTTCCCATATTTCTTTATAGCATAGTCTCAGGACTGTTATGTCTGTCCTTGCACCTGCAGGGACATGGATAATTATTATTGCAAAAAGCTGCACTACCCCGTTCGGAAGTACATGGCTGTAATTCTCTTGAGTTTATTGTATTTGTGTAATAATGTAATACTTCTAGAATTTTATTAATGGGCTAGGAACCTGGACTAGATCCTTCGCTACTTCTCCGTCTGGCCTCCAATTCTTGAGCTAACATTGCTACCTCCCAATTATTATGCCCGTCGTCATCTTCGTCATCGTCGTCGTCATCATCGTCGTCGTCGTCGTCATTCTCGTCGTCACTTTGATGTTGAAATTTTTTTGCACCATCCGATATACTCGAAGCTTCGTTATTCGACTCGATGTCTATCACGACGTCATCTTTCCACAGTGATTGCGGGCTTATTGATCTCGGCAAATCTTGTAGCTCTAGGGTCTCCTCTTCCGAATGATCCTCCCAAGATCTTCTGTTGTAAGACGGTGCCAAAGATGTTGAACGTCTTAGATGTGGCTGAGCCGTTAATACAGTATCTACTGATCCATCGCGCATGAATGGATGATCTTCGGCTAAGTCTTCTTCCATTGAAGTATCTGGCTCTGTACTATCGTGGGAGTCTTCTGTATGCGGAATTTCGCGTTGTTCCAATTCCTGAATTCTAGTTTGTAGTTGGGATATGATCTCGTCTCGCTTTCTAATCTCCGATTCCAACGATGTAAACTGACGTTCGAATTTACTTTGAATATCTTCCTACGAGATCGGGAAAAAAAAAAACATTCGTAAATTAGATCGATATTATAATATTGGTAAAACTCCGATTTACGATGCATAACAGAATTGCCTAGGATAAGAAATAACGAAGAGTCAATACAGTGGAACGAATTCAATGGAATACAAAATTGAAATCCGAATTTTCGAAGTAATACGGGATGCTAAATCGCAATATAAATCCATTTTAATTCTTTTTATCCATTCTAGTTGTTGGTATTATTATATTCGCGACTTGGGTACTAGAGATCCAATTATTCATTGGGATAATAGTATATACGTATATTTCATCTCAGTAATTGAATAAAACCTCCTGACAAACGCGGACCACAAATCCGGAATTAGCGAATTGGAGTAGCAACGTTCCCGTGCATATCGATCTCTACAGTTTCGTATTCCAGATCTGTCAAGTTTCTCCTACCAAATTTCACAGTAGATTGTAAAAATATCATTTTAACTGAGGAGAGAATTAGTAAATGAGATTTTAGTTCGTTTTATTCAATAATAATCTTTTATTTTCGACAGTATATAGCTTTTAAACTTATGGACTTAAACCATTTCACGAATAAGCGGAACAAAATTGTAAAAAAATGTATAGAATTTGGATTCTCGCGATGTTCGTGGTCGAGGAATATGGTGCATATCGACTGTAAACGTTTATTCGAAAGATCGTTCATTCGTGAAACGCTTTCAATTGAAGTAGAGAAGCGTTATGACTCTAACAACGGTTGTGCGGGCTTAAAACCAGGCAGCCCACTGTTCGCCTCTGTCTACTTGGCTGCCTGAATGCAGGCGACTATTTCTAAGACCAGGGTACCTGGGGCTCTATACTATATATATGTAGGAATGATAGGTACTTACTAATCGAGCTTGAATCACTTCTCGAATTCCAGACACAAGTTCGCCAAGGTATTCTTCCTCTCGTGGTCCTGCAACCATTTGTAGAATGTTTCCACTGCTTATTGGACGGAAGCTAATCTTACTAGGAGGCGGTTGCAGTGGATTTGCTTCCTGTTGAACTGGTGCATGTTGATCCCCAATAGCCGTGTTATTTGGTTGCTCAGACGGTGGGCTCTGCAGAGTGTATTTATTAAAGGTAACGCTTTTTGATAGCTTTGAATGCCTCGCGGCGTAGCCTTCGATCGTAGGAGCTCGCATTAACTTCCGCAATTCGGCAGTTGCCGTTTTTTTGTCTGGTATACTCGTTGTTGAAGTTTCCGAGCTTCCTGTCCTACTTTCGGCTGATAGTTTTTTAAGTATACTTTTCAAATTCCGTCGTTCTAAAGTTTCATTCTCAGGTGAAAGCTGATTTTGGAAAGTGTTTGCCTGATCCTACAAATAAATTTTTACATTTTCAGCTAATTCAAACATTATCACTTGACAAAACCAATATTTAAATAGCCCATCATTTTTTTTCGTTCACAAATGCTTCTCTTCCACTAAAACCTAACTTTATTACAGTTTCGGGTTTTCAATTTGAGTTTCGAAACTTTGCTTCTGAAATTTCAGTTGGATAAAGGCATTCTCAAAGAATGCTATTTTTCGCAATTCAATCGCAACTTTATATTCCCCCTCCCACCCTTTATAGAACAATCTGCAATTGCACTTTGGTATAACATCGTATTGCCTAAAGTTACTAAAATCCTACGAAATCTTACCTGATTTAATTTCGCCAGTTTCCTTGCATACTCAATGGCACATGCCTCCGAGTGACTTCTGGTCAGATTACTATCGAATTCAATTTCCGTTGGCTCGGTGCAATCCAAGCTCGAACTTCGTACAGCTTTTTCAAGTTCTGCCAATTTCTGTCTCTCGTTTAAAATCTTCAACTTCTTAACAAAAGGGAGTCCGCAATATTCAGGAGACAAGTCGTCAACCGATGCGTACATTTTAGTTTGTTGTCGTATGTGAAGCAGGCTTTGTTTTAATTGCAATCTTCGAACCGGAGGACTATTTTGTGGCGTCACATCTTTGTGTGTCACAACATCTCGTGTCTTCAAAGAAGCATCCTTGAGCATGGTCCATGGCTTTTTACAGCCACCACTATTACCACTTTCAGTTGATGCGGTGGGAGATTTTTTCGACGTTTCTGTTATAGTCGTAGTTTCGATCACCAGCTCCTCGCTCTGATCAACTTCGACGGTCTCTTCAGGAATTGTGTTTTTTGGAAGCAACGGTTCCTTAGCTGGTGCTTCTTTGTCAGGTGGTGGTTCTTGCTCGTTTTTAGCTTTCAACAAAAGTATCCTTTGCAACAATGGCAGGTTCTGATTCGCTGGATTTTGAGCTTCGGTTATCGGCATTGGCTGTGCTTCGACGACCGCGTTTTGTGCCTCCATCAAATTTTTCTTCTCATCTCTCTCCTGCTTTTCCTTTAGAAGTCTTAGTCTGGACAATAGTGGCAGACCAGCACCTATCGGAGATACAGGTGGCTCGTTATTTCCTGTTGAAATTTCATGGGCATCGTCGACCTTAGTTTGGCGTCTTAGCATCGGTGCTTTTGGAGCCAATGGTTGTAATTCAAGACTTTCTTCTGGTCTGGCATTTCGCCTACTTTTACGTAAAACATTTTTCAACCCTTTAACGTCACTCTTCAACTTGTCAACGATCCTTTTCCCTGTGCTATTGTCAGACGAGTCGTGTCCAGGTGATGTTGGTTGTCTAACGGCTCTAGCTACTCTCTGAGCTTCCATAAGACGTTTCCTCCCCAAATTTTGCAATATTTCTTGAGCCTCTGGGTAATCCTTCATCGCCCCCAATACATCTTCTCGAGATAGGCTGAACAGTTCTGAATAACCAACTGATCTGACGTCGGCCGTACGCCTGAACACACGAAAGAAATACATTCGGATTTCAATTTTGCCTAGAAAAATTAAGTTTACCGAGAAGATCCGGAATGGTAAACGCAGCTATCGACTGTGGTTGTTCGAAGTCGTACAGATTATGCGAATTATCTTTTGCCAACTTACTTATTCAGCCCATCCAAGTTGAGAATGCCAATTTCACCGAAGAAATCCCCGGCCTTCATAGTTGTCAAGACTCTCCCAGTTTCACTGATAACTTCTAATATTCCATCAGCAATTATGAACATTTCTCTAGCGACCTCGCCTTTACGGCATATCGAATCTCCGGGTGTAAAAATGTACGCCTTCATCTTGAGAACTAGATCGTGAAGAAATTCCGGTTGACATTCCTGTAATGAAGAAAAGAAGAAAAAAAAAAAAATGGGAAGCAATTCTGTTTCGTTTTTAAAAAATGCAAAAATCATTTGGTCGTTTCAATGGCTCACCTGAAAAATGGTTACTTTTTTTAGGACGGACAAATTGACGTGCAACGCAAGTTCAGTCTTTAATTTATCTGGCAGTAATCCTAGTGCAGTGTTGATATCTCCTCCACCTTGGATTCTTCCTCGAGACCAACTGTAATCGTACCATCTTAAAACTCGCCTTTTCATACCACCGGGTACTTTGTGGTGTCTCATATAGGTCTTGGCACCGTCCAGCAGCCTTTCAAATTCCAAACGATTTGCGTTTCTGTTAGTTATCACGTTCCCAACTTGACCAACGATCGTTGCGAATATGAAAACTCCGATGAGGTAGCTGACAATGGTGAAGATGTACCTGCGAACCAGGGGGAGAATCAATCAGTTGATTAGGTAAAGTTGTTGCGATATATGGCGAGCGGCCCCCGCCGGAGCCTTCCTTATTACCTCTTCTTTAAGATCATCAATTTCCAATTATCTTTCTTCGATTTCATTTTTCATATCATTTTTATTCCCTTATTCCCTTATTACTTGCCTGCTGGTTTTATTTCTTTCATTATTCTTTTCATCTACCTTATGGCTCTCCGATATTTATGTAACAGTATTCATAGTCAGTTAAACTATTGGTTCAAAAATTTATTCATATAGTAAAGAATGACAGCAAACTCTCTAATCAATTGGGATTAAGATTTACATAAGTAATTACTGAGAATAGACTCTCCCACCTCCTGTATGGGTACTGTTCAATCTCAACATGCACTTCTGTGATCGATTTACGGGATAATTAGGAAAATTAATTATGCCGAAATGACGACATTGCCTCACAGTAAGATCCGCGTAATTTAAGCTCGATTTATATGCAACCCGGACAGACGATGGTTCTATTTGACGATATGAAGCTTTGACTATGAATACTGTTGCTCAGATTATTTTCTTTTCTTCTGCATTCGTTTCATTGTTGTTTTTTTATTGTTTTTTTTTCATGAAAATTTTTGTAAATTGTTGTCTTATATATTTCGGGAACGATACAGATACCCTCCGTTATGCTTGAACTGCAGAAGCCGGGACAGTCGGCCACGTCGAGCGAGGCTCCGGGGATTGCCGCCCGCACTGACTCTGCCAACACAACAACACGCCACTCACCATTCTAATTCCTAGGTACTAGTTTGCTAAAAAGAACACTTGAGAGATAATGGAATCGTTGCTATGAAGAAAAAAAAAAAAAAAAAACTACTACTCATCCCGGAGTATATTCGAATCTTTACACATATGCGAAAAGATAAGGGTTGCATCCATTCGTTAATTGTTGAATATGATAATTCGCATCGTATTTAAGTGACAGTAAAATGATGCGACGTGATTAGTCTGATCGGTTTTCTCTAAATTTCAATTATCGAAGGATTTCGTTTTCAAATCTCTTAAACCCGATCTTATCGATTTTATTAGTCCGATAGTATGGGTGGAGTAGGCAGAGCTCGGTATAGGGTCGTGGGAAAAGATACTGTTCGTTCGCCTCTTTTATTAGTGTCTTTTTTCAATAAAGTAAGAGACAAATCGAAGCTCTATAGGTAGTTACACAACGTTCTTGTTTGCCAACCCCGAATGATGATCGTATTCCACGTTGCCTACCCCTAAATTTGTTTACTTTTGTTGTTGTTGGAATTCTTCATTACTTTGACGGTGTAATTAAAATTCCATTATCTCTGAATGTATGTAGTACAATACGTTGAATAAAAATGCGTATCATTCTATGAGTAGATAATAATCTAATGAAATACTAGACTTAATATAAGAGAGGAAATAACTCACTCAGCATTAGTCTCTGGTGTTGGCAAGTCGCCGATGGTAGTCAGCGTCAGGGTAGACCAGTAAAGTGAACCGAGATATTTTCTCGTTAAAGTAGCGTATTCCCCTGGTCTGTAAGGGTACACCCAGTCTCCTTGGAAGCCTTCAGCTTCGCTTAATAAATAATAAAAACAACCAAACCAATGAGCTAGTATTAACAATATGTGAATAAGATTTAAAACCCTCCAAAAATTTGGATACACTGTTCGCGATTCAACCATGTAATAGTAATCGTAAACTCGGTAAACTTTTAAAAATCTAGGAAACCTCAACAACGGATTACTGCCGAGATTCACTTGCAATAAGTCCAGAGGAAGTAGCGCTAGTAAATCAAGGATAAACGATGTCGACTTGAAGTAATGTCCTGCTAATTTTTTACTGTTATAAACCATCAGTCCTTGTTCTAAGTAACCGGTACGAAACTGTACACCAACGTCGAGGAAAAACACAACGTCTGTAAAACCGTCACATGCCAGCCACGCGGCTGGTGCTAAGGCTTGTAGTTCGGGTAAACTTTGTCTCACTATTAGTGTCCATAAATTATATAGAACACAGCCTGACAAAAGCATCAACCAATAATAATAGAAATTTTCATCTGGGTTTACAACACTTTTCGGAGGCCTTTGCGGCCTTCGATGACGTCTTCTACGACGTCCGGAGTCCTTGTCGTCCGTAGCGTCGCCTTCACCTTCCGCAGTGTCCAATGTTTCTTGGCTTTCTGGTATCTGACGTGTAGAAAATCGCTTTAGGAATGAATCCTCACGTTTCAAAGGTGGCTTCTTTTGGATTGTTGATATTGCAGATGAAAGTTGAACTGTTGTACGGAGTTTCATCCATCTTTGGTTACTTTTTGTTCTAAAATTTCAACAATTACGTTTAAATAAACGGATATATTCATCACGTTGATGTGAATACACACGCATATAAATTCGCTCGAATTCAATTTCAGATTCACTAACGCAACTCAAAATCCATTTATATTATTACATGGCTAATATAATACATTTGTAGTTTATAAACCAAGAGCATTTCACCCAAATATATACCTGGACACCAATGACCCATACATATCAAAAATCTCAACAAAAATTCACATGGGTTTAGCATTTAGACAAATTGGAATACCGATCAAATTCTCGCTCGAACCTCGTCTATGACTCAACTTTTGATGTAGATGAAACTAGAACAACATTTCGATGTTCCTTGTTCAGAATACACCATTACTATACACAGACATGAATAATTGTGAATCGAAAAATGTTGCACAACTGTATAGGTATTACGGTTAATGGAAATTGGTTTTTCTCTGCATGGATGGAAAGAAGTGTTTGCATGAATTTGACCGTGATGACAACAGTACTCTCATACGTAAATTAATGATCGCATTGTGTTGAGTAAAATTGGTTGATTTTTTTTCGTATTTTTCCTTCTTTTAATGATGAAAACAGAAAGCTCAAAGCCCTCTTACAACACGGCATTGTTAGCGAGCTGTTTTTCTTTCTCCCTCTTTCTCTCCCTCTCTCTGTTTTTTTTATTTTTTTTTTTTTTTTTTGAATAAATGTAATACCTATGTACCAGTGGTAATGCGAGTCAGCGAAAGGAGACTCCAGCGAGGGGATGATCAGTTGATATGACAACGCGTTGATGAGGGGAGAAAGAACAGTGGGCGAATTCGGCGTGATCGACAAATGAACAAACAAGCACGATGATCATAAGGATGATTGACGGACAAGTTAAAATGAAAAGGGTGTGGTAGAAGGGTACGAATTCACAAAGTGGCGAAATGAAGTTTAGTTTCATCGACTTTTTTCCGAATACCGAAAGAACGAATCTACCTTTGATTTAATTATAATTGTCTACATGATTTGCAACAAATCAAGATCTTCTTCGACGTATTTTTTACGTCTATTGTTTCGATTGTGAAGAAAAAGATTAAATAAAAAACGTAATCATTGGCGTGTGACTTAAGAGCTTCAGATATTTGAATACGTATTATTATTTCTGTATCGTGGTACTGATTTACTATTACAGTTACAAAGGGTATTGTCTTCGTTATAATGATATATGTAGCCCTATGATAGGACTCAGCGTTGTTTCCAGCACACCATCACAAACTGAGACAACGAAGTTTCTAATTGATGAAATTGATGGAACAAGAGCCTAACTCGTTTTAGATCCTTTGTCAAGAGATTAACTTGATAGAATATCAAAATACAAGCGTGATAAATGTATCTTAATATTGTGATAGTAAACGTTGCCAATTGAAACTAATCTGAGAAACTATAGGTATTGGCGAAAGGGAAAGAATTAGTACTTTATCGATACGTCGCACAGTTGTCAATTCAATGATCTGAGATCGTCTGCAGTAATCTAACGATTAGCCAGACCAAAAAGATCGGCAAAAATTTTCTCTTTAGTGTCCAGGTATATGGTTGTTACTCTTCGTTATTACCTACATGGAGAAAATATGCGATACTGATCGATTAATGCGAATATTTTCGTTAGAGCTTAATGGCCAATAGAAATAGGCAATGAATATTTATATTGTTATTAGTGTAATGAAAACCATAGCGATTTCTGACATAAAATAAAAAAATTATATATTTTCATTGTGCAAACCATTGTGTAGAATTAATTGAACCGTAGGTATTCCAATTATTCGCCATAAAACTCTAATTACTTCAATACAATCGTAATCCTTTAGATGAAATGAAATTTTAATAAAAGATTTCGAAACGTGAGCAATATATAGCTGAATAATTAGTTTAGCGAAAGATTCAGATGGATGAGAGACAGACAAACAGACAGACAGACAGACAGACAGACAGACAGATAGACAGAAACAGTAAACACAGACAGATAGAGTCACAAACAATATATAATAGAATTATAGTATAACGAAATTACTGGTCATTACTGCAGTATCTAATTAATACAGTGAATATACCTATAATTTATGGTACAACTCAAGTTTACAAATAACGATATAAAATATTGCTTTAACACGCGCACATATATTTTTATTTTTTTCTAGATAATATGCATATATATTATCCGTCAATTGACAAAACTATTAATAATTAACGAGTGTGAATAGGAGCAGGCGGAGTCTCGGCTGATTTAATTCACCCTGTATATATTATAATTTTCAAACGATTGATAATTTGTTCGATCGTTGATGATATCCTCTCGATTCATGTAACATTATTATGTGAACATACGAAATCTTTGGATAAATTAATTGAAACGAAAATAAATATATAACTTATTAGCTAATGGAAATGGAAATGTTTCTCTTTCTTCAAGGAATATCAATATAGGGATAATCAATTATTAGTGTTGTTATTTATATCTCTGTACCAGTAATGCAATAGTAATAATTCGTTTGAAGTAAAATTTACAAACTATAATATCTGAGAATAATAATGATGATAATAATAATAAAAACGTATAGAAATATGTATAACGTAAATCCTACGGTTTCTATTGTGATATGAAACTCCTGCAGATATCGATGATAGAATTATTTATAATTCTTACAAGTTGTACCGATAATATTAATGCCTTCTTAAAGAAATCTGATTATGATAGAATCAACGTATATACTACTTGAATAAATTTTCTAAATAAATATCGTCGTTGAAGTAGGGATGAAATTTCAATCGAGAAAATAAATACCAGAAGGACGCGAGTGTAATTTCAATTATTATTGAATATCGGAAAATTTGTATACACTGTTTAGTAGTTGGCTATAGTTTCAATCTTTTATATAATTTCCATTTCTGATATCACTGTTAAATATTCATACGTACGTAGATATGGCGCAAGGCGTCGAATTTCTGTAATACATAACATGAATGTTGAAAAAAATAAAATAAAATAATTGTGAATGAAAATAGAAAATAAAGTGAAATAAGATAATAAGGTAACGGTAGAATCAATCAAGATTTATATATGTATACATATACAATAAAAGAGATAGGTGAAGTGTAGATTGTAGAAGATAGTCCAGAGTACCCGTGAGCCATTGGGGAGGCTGCTTCGAATAGTGTAGTTGACAAATAGTATTTTGAAGATCGAGATTGAAGGTCAGAAGGTACCATCCATCGGAACAAGAACCTTGGTACCTCTTGATCTTACGTAGTGACGAATAGAGAGTCATCACAGCACGAACGTTGCTCCATTTTTGCGACCCCCTTGAGCTTCGTGGACGTTTTGCAGCTTCTGCAACAGCAGCTTCACCTGCGCTGTCCAATGAGTTAGATGTTGATGTTGCTCCTAGGCCGTTGTTCATAGATTTCTGGACCGACGATCGCCGATGATACCTTTTTGAACACCTGAAGTGAATAACATATAAAGCCCGTGCATTATATGCATTGGGGCTTATACCGGCTGTTTCTCCATCTGTCCATCTGTTCCGAGCGCCTTATGAAGGGTGAGTTTTCATTTGTACATAATAATTAGCGAATAAATTATTCGTCGAATCGTATAGAAATACAATATCGAATATACGAATTAGCGTATGATTATGAATTATTATTTAATTGATTTGAAATTTCATTGAAATAGATTGCCTATAGCATGAAATTTATAGGGTGCAAGTAACTAGTTGCGAAGTTTCTTTGAATTTCATTAACGAGGCACAGATGAGTTGACGTTCAATTTCAAAGGGTGTTTTACTATATCAAAGAGTTATGCCTACGATATTAATCGAGCGATGTTGAAATTATGAAACGAAATCGAAAAGGTGTTTCTCGGATGTAATTTAGCGAATAAAATGCGACAGGAAGTGGAGTAACGTTAGTCGTGCGCGAAATTTTTCACTCCTTCAATTTAAACATGAATCTAGTTCACAGGAATTTTGAATCAGCGAATATTTCGCTTTCACATCATCCATAGATTTCCATACCATGTATAGAATGAATATTGCAGGCTTGTTGGGAATACGAAACTTTTATGAAATAATGAATTCCTTACAGGTTCCAATAACTTTTACCAATATTCCTGCGCCCTTAAAGTTTTTTCAAAAATTAATCTGGTCAGATTTCTAAGTGATCAGATTTTCCAAATTCTATATCACCTTTTTGTTTTGAAATTCTTAAATATATTAAATAGTAGATATATCTTTCATCAATTCACACACATTGATATATTGGGGAGCACAGAGGGGTTCTATATCATCGAAACCCTAGAAACTCTGGATTAATATACCATATATAGGTTCCTGCCCAAACTGTTGATACTATTAGAACTAATTGATAGTACAAGAACCGTCATTAATCCGATTCTCATCCACGTGTTTCTCATTCCATAGTTTGCAATTCAATTTCAATCGAATGATTCGAATGATTTCGCGTACCAATTTTCTATATACGAAACGATCTACTGGACCATATGTTGAAGTTAATTTAATATTAACTCTAGAATGTGGGAGATTTTAACGCGCTAATGAAGTTTCATTAATCAATTAATAATCGCCTTGATATCCGATCGAAAAATTCACCTTGAACCACCGTGTCGTCTACCAGTGCTGTCTTCCTCGTCTTCGTCTTCGTCGTCACGGGATGTAGCCAACGAGTGAGGGACCGAAGAAGGTGCACTACTTCCAGAGTCCGGCCCCGGGACCATCCTTGAACCAGATCCTGACCCAGAGCCGGACCCTCCAGGATTATTACCGTGGACAGATGGTGGGGCCAGCCCACCCGTCCGGCCCGGTTCGTTCTCCGCCCGATCCACCTGATCAAAAATCAATCCGAATTCATTTTGGGTCTCTTTTTGGTTTTTATTTCGTTCTTTAGGAATGGTCACAATCTTGGCTAAATCATTATATAAATATTGCGTGATTTGAAGGGGTGAATAGTACGGGTCTTTAATAATACACTCTGACTTCAAGGGATTCTATGGGATTTTGAGTTACTTCATTGGCTAGTCATATGCTTACTGCAATTAGTCTGACAGTAAAACTCAGGGTTTAACGTAGATAGATCGAGAGTAATCATCCCATTGTTCACGAGGGAGGATATATCCTTGGATTTGATTGCCAACTAGAATGATTCGACTGTATCGTCAATCAGATTAACCACGTACCTATAGCACTGCAATATATCGACAGTGCAAGAATTTCGTTTCTATTGTGTGTGCAATAGTGAAGCAAATAGTACAATGCCTGTTTGTTGGTTTGCATAACTACTGCGGATCGGATTGGCTATTGTAGTTCAATTAGGTTTAATTAACAGCTATGTATATATAATCTAATAATATTTATCCAAGGGTTTCGGATAGAAGAGGTTTCAAAGCGCTTATTCAATAAAAATTCAACAAGAATAATTAAAGACATCCCTTTAACTTTTTAAACATTAATTATTACCAAGTCATAAATTTTTTTAACGTATTTTAGCCAATTAATTTGTTTCAAAAAGCACTTTGTATTCCGTCTAAACTTAACAGTAATTGCTTAGAAATTGGCAACGGTAAACGAAACTGGGTACACCTGTATTGTATATCAAACTTATTACAACGAGAAGGAGTTTTTCATCAAACTTTGAATCGAAACTGTAATATAAACGTTTTTTTTTATCATTTTTTACGACGTTCTGTATTGTAGGCTGCTACTGTCATTCGAATATGACCAAATTATGGACCACCCTGATACAGCCAAGTTATTATTATATACACGCGATTTTCTCGCTCGTTAATATCTCGGGTAATTAGGTATCTTCAATTAGCAAGAACCACTTATTGCCCCTCTCGCGGGCTGAATTCAATCAAGTTTAATTATTGTTCACGTTACTAATATATCGAAGGGTAGGGAAAATATGAATAAACGAAATTTTCACTCTTTCTCTGCAGAAAGATATCTCCCAGAGTTTTTGTTGAAACCGCGTTTTCACTCCGTTTAAACATTCGTGATATTGATTTTATCGATCGTATATAAAGGCGATTGAATTCGTCAGGGGGTTGAAATTTTGTGCAATTTTTCAACAAAAGTAATGCAATTTATCGTACGTAACTCGATAAAATTCGATACAGTAACGATGTAGTACAGGATTTCAAACATTTCGTGAACGATTCTCTTTGACCGATATGATCCTTTTCTAAAATGTATATTGCAAATTTGATTTCATCTAAAAGATAAATCTGTATACGGGTTATAATATAGTTTTCAAAATTAGGCCGTATAGCCCGAGTTTCATGCGTCTCGTTCGAGTGAATTGATTCGGAACGAGGTACTACTTCTTTGCGTTATACGTAACTTAAGTAAAAATCCCCCTCCGATGTACGTGACTTCCATGGTGCGAAATTCCATATATATATATATTTTTTTTTATCTAACATCGTGATCGAATGACTCGACTAAAGTGCGGGTTAGGGATGAAGGGCCAAATTGTCCATCATTTAAGGACACGTACAGCGTGTCGAGTGTACGGTAGCTGAACGGTAAGTAGGTACCTATAACGAGACCATCGTTCGCCGATCTTTGCGAAGTTAAAAGTAAGAGAAAAAAACAAAAAAAGAAAAAAAAAAGGATACGAGAAGAAAAAGAAAAAAAAAACTCGGGAATTCAGGACGAACCAACCCAACAATGCACAGTTTTTAGGTTTTAGATTGAATTTTTACACGAGACAGAAGTCTCGCAAGGAAACAGGATGAATTTTGTAGGCGAACCCTAGTCCTCGCTCTCGCCCTCGTAGTCCTTGTTATCGTCATTCGTCGTCCTTTTTCTTCTATCCTGACTCTCCCTTTTCCTCCCTGACCTATTCCCCCTACTCACTGATCTTGCACTTCATCCCGCATAAAATTTCGGTCCGAATGTACCATTCATCCGAGAGACCCATGTCAACGTTCATCCGATTCTCGTATATAAATATATGCCTACGTATCACTATCAGATACGACATATACCTTAAGTGCACCACTATAGGGTGATGCTAATTTTTTTTTGTGTTTTTCAATTCTGCATAAAACACATACGTCCGTCTACGTGAAAGAGAAGATTATCTGGAATTGAAAGCGTAGAGAACTCTGGGAAATTTCTTTCTGTAAAGAAAGAGAACACTGGGAGATCTAGATTTGCGAAAATACATCGATCCCATGCGATATAATTTGCTGATAACTCCGTATACACTTGAAGAAAGAAGTGAACCATGCTCATCGAACTTAAATAAAAAATTATTGTAATAAAAAATTCAGATCCCAGGATGAATAAGGTATAAGATGTGTATTCATCCTCCACATCATTCACGAGAGGGCTATTTGGCTCACTGCCACGATTTGGCTGATCATATGCTACTGCAAATCTTAAATGAATGCGAAATTTGACCTTTTCCGTATTAAATCTGGTTTAGGGATATGAAAAAGGGGTTGGTTACCCATTTTCCGTGATCTATGCGAGCGCGTTTCAATATGTATACATATAATTATTCGCTTTCCTTATATTCGTTTGGATGATAGGTTTATTAGGTCATTGATTTTTTTTTTTTTTACAATTTCCTGTGTTTTTATTGATCTCTTAATCTCCCTACTGGCTCGTTGAAATGAAATCGACCCTTGGGCTTCCCAGCTCTGTTTTGGAGACTCAATCCTCGCCCTGCAGCTCGATGGAAAGCACGGTAGTCAAGAGGCGAAAGGCGATGCTCACCACGTCGAAACTCGAAATCGACCTTATAATAGGTGTGTAAGTGGAAAAATCCAGTTGACGATGAAAGAATTGACGAGTGGAAACGGGGAGAGACCCGGAGTACCATCTCACCATAAAATGAATTCAATTTTTCACCTCGTATTACAGAGGTTCCTCGAGTGCCAAAGTTTAAAGCCTCAGCAAAGGCTGGAACGAATCTCGTTAATAGTTCTTGAATTTATTGAAAGGGTACCTAATGCGATACCACAGGAAATTATTTCGCAATGCATTATATACAATAGGGTGTAAGCTGAAACCCTAGAGCACCCTGCATTTTAACGAAAATTTGACCACTATAAATTTCTATTCGTCATGTTGAGACCAAAATTTTAAATTTAAAAATTCCCTTATTGAATTTGGATACGGTGATCCTCAAAATCCATAAATCCCTACCCGTTTTCATTCAAATTCACGAGATATAATTTTTTTCCCACTTTAATTACGACTGTCTAGAAGACTATCAGTTTGAACAATAGTTCCGATGCTCAATATTTTTTTAGAATGATTTGAACAATTCAACAGCACCTCATCCTGGAAATTTACGAGGTGCCGATCTTTTTCGAAGTTCCGAAGAAAGTTCCGGGATAATTCTAGAAAAACTTCGAAAAAGATCGGCACCGTGTACTTTTTAGCGATGAGGTGCTGTAGGATTATTTAAATCATTCTCAAAAAATATTGAGGATCGGAACTTTTGACGAAATAAATAGATTCATTGAGAACTATTCCAGAACTCACCGGAACCGTCGTCAGAACTTCGAAAAAGATCGGCACCGTGTACTTTTTAGGGATGAGGTGCTGTAGGATTATTTAAATCATTCTCAAAAAATATTGAGGATCGGAACTTTTGACGAAATAAATAGATTCATTGAGAACTATTCCAGAACTCACCGGAACTGTCGTCAGAACTTCGAAAAAGATCGGCACCGTGTACTTTTTAGGGATGAGGTGCTGTAGGATTATTTAAATCATTCTCAAAAAATATTGAGGATCGGAACTTTTGACGAAATAAATAGATTCATTGAGAACTATCCCAGAACTCACCGGAACCGTCGTCAGAACTTCGAAAAAGATCGGCATCGTGTACTTTTTAGCGATGAGGTGCTGTAGGATTATTTAAATCATTCTCAAAAAATATTGAGGATCGGAACTTTTGACGAAATAAATAGATTCATTGAGAACTATTCCAGAACTCACCGGAACTGTCGTCAGAACTTCGAAAAAGATCGGCACCGTGTACTTTTTAGGGATGAGGTGCTGTAGGATTATTTAAATCATTCTCAAAAAATATTGAGGATCGGAACTTTTGACGAAATAAATAGATTCATTGAGAACTATCCCAGAACTCACCGGAACCGTCGTCAGAACTTCGAAAAAGATCGGCATCGTGTACTTTTTAGCGATGAGGTGCTGTAGGATTATTTAAATCATTCTCAAAAAATATTGAGGATCGGAACTTTTGACGAAATAAATAGATTCATTGAGAACTATCCCAGAGCTCATTGGAACCGTCGTCAGAACTTCGAAAAAGATCGGCACCATGTACTTTTTAGGGATGAGGTGCTGTAGGATTATTTAAATCATTCTCAAAAAATATTGAGGATCGGAACTTTTGACGAAATAAATAGATTCATTGAGAACTATCCCAGAGCTCATTGGAACCGTCGTCAGAACTTCGAAAAAGATCGGCACCATGTACTTTTTAGGGATGAGGTGCTGTAGGATTATTTAAATCATTCTCAAAAAATATTGAGGATCGGAACTTTTGACGAAATAAATAGATTCATTGAGAACTATCCCAGAACTCATTGGAACCGTCGTCAGAACTTCGTAAAAGATCGGCACCGTGTACTTTTTAGGGATGAGGTGCTGTAGGATTATTTAAATCATTCTCAAAAAATATTGAGGATCGGAACTTTGGACGAAATAAATAGATTCATTGAGAACTATCCCAGAACTCACCGGAACCGTCGTCAGAACTTCGAAAAAGATCGGCATCGTCTACTTTTTAGCGATGAGGTGCTGTAGGATTATTTAAATCATTCTCAAAAAATATTGGGCATCGGAACTTTTGACGAAATAAATAGATTCATTGAGAACTATCCCAGGACTCACCGGAACTGTCGTCGGAACTTCGAAAAAGATCGGCACCTCATACTTTTTTGCAATGAAGTGCCGTTGGATTATTTTAATAATTCTGAAAAATATTGAGCATCGGAACTATTGTTCAAACTGATAGATCTTGGAAAAGATCTGTCTTCGTTCAGGTGATGGATAGATGCGATACGATATGAGATTACAACTAGAAGATTGCACTGCTACAAGTAAAGTGAGGAATAACGTATGGGAAAGTATTTTGAAATGATCAAAAATATTCTCCATAATTTTATGAAATTAGAATTTTATGGATCTTGAAGTGATTCCTCAATCTTTTTGGGGGTTGATTTTCGCAAATGCATAAATCTGACTTGGAAAATTTTCCGATTTTGGTGGAAAACTGTTACCCGACATGAAGGTGAAGTATGAAGTTCTTTTGAAATCCGGTGACTTTCTTTTCTGTCAAAGACACAGACCAAGGAAATTTTACCTTAGTACCGCGAGGTTGTAGTAAACGAAAATGAAGGTCCTTCACTCGAATGAGGTTGAAAGTTGGAAAGAAACGTTCTTCTTTTCCTCAAGTACGTAATTATTGTTTTGTCATGTCGTAGCGGTACGTGGGAGAGTCCTAATTAGGCCGGTACCTGTTCACTCAATTAGTCGAGAATCCAGTACGACAAATTCTGTGCTAGACGGTCTGGAAGAATTTTATTCCTCAGTATTTCCCTTTTTTTATTTTCCGTTTTTCCTTTTCTTCGTATTTTCAATGACTCGATTACACGCCTCATCAGTTATATTGAATAAATTCAATAAACGATTAATCGAATAATTCAATTAATTGAACAGCCCTGATACTTTCTATCTAATTTCTCTAATCACATTATGCTCAATATTTTACGAATGCAGATTTGATCCCCCATTCTCCAGCTCGTTTTTCTGTTCAATTTCTTCGGGGTAATAATATTCTCGAGGTTTATGCGGATCCTCTCGATTAAAACTGTGTGCAGTAATAAGTCTAACTGCTCATTAGAAATGTGAGTTTTCTCAATGACTAGAAATTCTTTTTTTTTTTACTTTCTAAATTTAAGAATTTTATTTTCGTCAACCCTTGTCACGACAGCTGATGGCCGTCCATAAATAGCAAAAGTTTTGTGAACACCCTCAACCTAGTCACAGTTCTAGAACAAGGGGTGCTGTGGGGATAGAAACTCTGCAGAAATATACCACCGAGTTAGTGACTAAAAATGCAGTCAGTATAAAAAAGACGGGGAGAAATACCGATATTAAACGATATGCGATGGGGAGAATAAGAGGGTGGTTATATTAAAGGTATATAGGTATCTCGCTATGTCTATATAGAACTCATTCTATTATATTCTTCGAATACCAGGACTGTCTGACATTTTTGGTCGATCTGTTTGCGGCTATCATTTGGTATCGTGATATTTGACGCAGGTTTAGCTTAACCAGTCGAAAAAATATAGGTATATACTTACAATATTGACATTGAATTGGTGGATCTATTTACAAAGATAGAAGAAACGCGGAATATTCAAAAGAATTTCGATATTCAAAACCGTTTTAGAGTTTCTAATTATGAAATTCTTATCATAGCCCTGGGCTTATATAAGCGGACAACTTATTTATAACCGTATGTATATATATATATATATATAAATCAATGTATAAATAAGAAAAATAAGAAAAATGAAATAACGATGGTGGTTGTCGGGGCGGAACACGGTTTATTTTCGTTCATATATGGCTAATTTAGGAAACCGTATCGATTCTACGTACTCGGAAAATTTCATATCCTTCAGGCGAAATTCGCTGAGCTTTTCAATGAAATAAAAATATTCTCTCAGAGTTCATTCCGATTGATATATCTATCTTTAAGTATTCAAATATACCATATTCAAAGTCTCCGCAGACTTATTGGTATTTTCAAATTCATTTTGAATTATTAATTTCGCGATGTTGGTTTTGAATTCCAATTCGAAGCCTTTTTTTTCTTTGTTTTGTAAAATTTGGGTAAAAAAACTTTGATTTCACGATTATTTGGGGTAAGATAATAAATACTTTCGGAAAAGTTCGTCGCATTTATTTTCGCATAAATTCCGATTGCAAAATAATCGTCAACTGATTGAACGCGAAATAATTCGAGGCGAAATAAAACGATATAATACACAGTCTTGTAATAAAATCGATACATAAGGTTTCAACTGATGCGAATCAGCGTTCTGAGATTGCGAATTGGACGTCTTCGAAATTGAGGAATAAATGTATAGCACATCTTCGAAGGGAGCCTTGCGATAAAAAGCACCGAGCTTGAAGTGCCGTTGGTAGTATATGCGTTGTACAAAACGAAGTGGAGCTCGAAGCAAAGAGAAGAGAAGCCTTTCGAACACACGCGAATGAAAGACACGAGACTGCAGCAGCAGTGCGATAAAATCGATACGTCAATCGCCGAAGACCAGGAGACGATAGGTGATAGCCAAGATATACCTAAGGTACGAGGGGTTGAGTTTTGCCCAGGCATTTTACGCGAGAGCTTTGTCACCCCAATGCATATTAAGCATCGTTCACTTATTCCAGGGGTTATTTTATTCCACCAGACCACCAAGGGCTGTTATATAGTTATATATATATAATATAATATAATATAGATGCGGTTTACAACGTCTTGAGTCGCGACATCGTGGGGCTTTTTTAAGTGAGGTAATGTTTCTTCGGGCGAAACTGAGTGAGCTCGCAAAAAGAAATAAAAAAAGAAAAAAAAAGAAAAAATCAGCTCAGTTTGAGCTTTCAGGCGTAGAAAAATTTCCACCCAAGTTACAACGTTCGAATTACTGCGGTGCGATGATTGCCGGAATTTTTATACTTTAAACTATAATGATACGATTTTTTATACCAAAAAATGGGGAGTACCGAAATCCCACTCACTGTGTATTGTCCTACTCTAAAACCGCGAGTCGAAAAGCTTTAAAATTGCCAAATACAAAAAAGCTCGCTTCCTCATCAGACATGTTGGTTCTTATAAATCTTTGGCTTCAGTTTTCATCGTTTCGTTAGAAAAATTCTGACCCGAAATTCGTGTCCATTTAATTCTAGATCAACGGTTAATCGCGTACAAGAAAATTCTTCTTAATACCGAATGGAAAAAGCACAAACCATCCCTTTCTAAGTTTGAAAATAGTAAACGAAACCAGTGAATGTATATGGAAATCCTTTGATCACTGGTATATCCACAGTGGATGGTATGCTAGTACCAAGCACTTGGCTATTCGAAGTGCCAGGTAATTGTGTCACAAGACGATATTCCGACATATACTTGCCCCTCAGGGCATGACTCCTTGTTTAGCTGATGGATCGATCGACTTAATTAACTTTGCCTCTGACAATTATATCGGGAAATATCGAGTCATCTTGCATCTCCAGTTGCAGTACTAGTACCCATATACATTATATAGTACGAATTTCAGACCCATAAACGACTTTGACTGCAGTCAAGGTATTCTGGCTTCTAACTCCTAGCTTCTAGATTGTCTCGTTTAGTTTCGCAGATAAATTCGCGAAACGTGCTCGGCGTCTTTACACGGTATGTAATACAGGTGAAATTCACCCAACCACAACCAAACCTTTTCCTTTAGATACCGATGTATATAAGTATACTCCCAGTTTAAGCGACCGGTATATTTTGTTACTCTGACACGGTTAAGCGATAAATTTAACACCACGTCCTCGCTAAGTCGACACAACATTCTTGTACATTTTATCACCGACGTATAAGAACCCTCGTATGGTTTTAGTGCCAATTTTTAAAACCGTGATATCAAGCGTGGGTCACTTTTTCGATGAAAAATCTATCGGTTACCAGAAAACTGACATTTAAAGTCTCTACAGTCGCTTATGGACATTGGTCAGATTTCATCGCCTTATTCCTGATTCATTCCCGGGGTACAGCTCCTGCGCGAGGAGCAATGTTAGGGATATTCAAAAACGGTTGTAAGGAACCGTCTGAAAGAATTTGAAAAATGTCACATAGCGGAACGTCACGTCAACAGGACTGCAATACACAAAAGGAAATGAAGTCCAGACCCAGATAGAGTCGAGTTGGAATTTTCCATATATACATTCCGAACCGTTCCAAAGCCTCTAGTAGCTCAGGGATCTACCTATATCGTGTAATTTGAAAACCGTGGTTTATATTCTCTGTAACTTTTGAGGAAAGGTTCTAAATCCCATTACCATACCCTGGATAACGTGGAGCTGGGTGGTGATCAGATTTGGTGGAAATCAACGAATGTTTACCTCTGAAACTCTGATATATTCAATCAGTTTAGAAAAACTAAGTTGAGAGATTTAGGGGATTACATATGTTGGTTACTAAAAACGGCTTATTTACACGCGGCTTAATATTATATATACATATACAGAATAAACGTGTTATATATATATAAAAATTGATTTTCTATACAACGTATACAAGGTATTGTGCTTAGATGTTACAGTATGCGGTGGATTCCCCCGAAACTTTGAGGAAATGGAAAAACAATGTTTTGATAAAAGTTTTACGATTCCGAAGGGGAAACCCGATGGTGAATGATACGATTTCTAACGTACAATAAACTGACACACAAAAATATCCTAAAAATCGATTTACCTAAAGTTAAGATTTACCGATACCTACATCTGTATGCCAGTGCGTAAGAATAATTTACTGTTTACGAAAAGCTTGATGTAATATCGAGACGTACGGATGAAATCGTACATATACGAAATTTGGGAACTTATATCCTCCAAAAATAAAACTGAATTTACTTTAGGGATTATCTATGCAGAGGCTAAGTGTCATCCCGAATATGGGAATGAAAGTTCTTACAGGTATCCGCATACACTTCTGTCTTAAGCAATAGACCGCACATTTAATGAGATAGGAACCACTTAACCGTGCTCACACGTACTTAAGAGCTTGGTTTCCGGGTTAACTTGAATTTAGAATTTAGTTTACTAAACCTCTCATAGCACTCGACTCTGTTGACAGTATTTCTATTAACGATTATCACAATATATTACGTTGAATGATTGCAGCCAATTGACATATTTATGACCATCCACCAAAGAGAAGAAGCGAGGGGGTAGCTATTCGTGAAATAGTTGGGACACACAAGTTTAAAGTGGTTACCCCCTCGGGAAAAAGAGATTGTCTTGACAAATGTTTTTTTGGAAATTCGTTCCTGCACTACTGTTAAAGCTATAATCAGATACTACGGGTAATAAACTATCGAGGAAACAAGATAGGAGGTAAAAAAAGAAAGAAAAAAAAAAAATCAAGAAAATCACAGTTATATTACAGTTGTGCGGGTTCACGGGGTCAGGATTTAACTCGTAAAGTCCTAAGGATCGCGCACGTGTAACTACCGTTCATCCTAAAGGGTGTATATAGGGTACGCACTTGGATTTTAATGGCCATCTTGAACTGTTACTTAGGTAGGTACTTATAATGCTGTGTCGATGAAACACAGACGTCTTCAACACGTTCTTCGCGGTTTTCGCAAGGCGATTCTACGAATGAGATAACTACCCAACACTAAAACCATATGGAATGGTCATTCCCGTCTTGGCCTCATTGTCTCTTTATCGACACATTATACTGCACCATGTGCGAAAACCGACTTAACAGCTCTACTCTTTTATCAGACACAGAAGGCTTGATTAAAAATCGTCTCATTTTCATTTACAGCCTTGTTCCCCCTTCCCACCCCCCCCCGATAATGGACACATTGACAACGTCAATTTCAGTTGCAAAAATATACATATATGCAGGGATGCTCTTAGACTTCCATTTCACACTATATGTCAAAATTGATTGTGGTAATCCATAGTGACTCTGGTCTGACCTACTTTTTGCCCATATCGAGTAACAAGACTGGATAATTGACGAGAAAGAACCCCACGGGGGGTTCGGGACACCACATCCGATCAGACATAAGCGATATTATACACGAAAGAAGTGGAAAGCTTCATTCGAAAGACAACAAGGAATTGTACGATTTTAAAGAAAGCACGGATCAGATCCAGCAATTGATGATCCTCTTGTTTCTGTTCGAGGATATTCGATTCCTTGGGTGTAATAAAGCTGCTTATTTATCTTGGGTATAATTTATACTGCAAGGTTTTTGTTTGGACTCCAATAATTGTCCAATTAGCATCACCGTATCGAAGAAATTATTAAACGAGACTTGAGATCTTAAGTCGTGTTATGCTCGCGAATAAACCCTATAGTCATTAAATGGTACAACATTTCTTAAGTGGAATTTATCGATATACCGTATATCACCATGGCATAAAATGAGAAAAATCGTTTCGGTATAGAGAAGGTTGTGTCTGTCAGTTATACCTTCGTTACGGTTCATTTGTACCGGTGTTTATGATGCCAAGAATACGGTTTTTCCTCGGAACTACACATTGAGGGTATATTTTGACTCTCTCTCTCTCTCTCTTCCTCTCTCTGATACCTAATGTCGAGATTGAGAGTCTTGATCCCCCGCGAATATAATTTCGCGATAAGATACAGAAGAGAGAGTATGATAGAAAAGAAAAAATCCGATCGAAGTGAAGTTGTTGGAAAAACCCAATGATCTATGACGTTAGATCGCGGAAGATGTGAAAGTCTTCGTTTTGCTGTGTCATTAAATGACCGAAGATCAGTTTGCGAAGAGTTTTTCCATAAATGATTTATGGATTGGCTCAGGTATTCATGGAACTGTCAATAAGGAGGTTTAAACGTAATTATTAAAGCGGATTACGCCGGAACAGGAATTAAGGCCACGTGTTGTTAATGGTAATACGTAATACCTTCTGATAATCTATCGATAACGCGTTCATACTCAATTTGGCTTATTAACTTAAAGTTTAATTAACTGGTTGTATTGCGGATTTCCGTGAACTAGGTCTGTCACACTTTTACCTTATTTCACTATAGTTCACGGGTACGTAACTACCGGAGTAGAGCCTCGTGTATGGTTCAGATATTTTAATTAACAACTTTTTTTTTTCCTTTTCTGTGTTTTTTTTTTTTTTTTTCTATTCAACTACATTCAACGCGGGTGCAGTCAATTATGGACAACTAATTTCCACACTTCTACATAGGTACGTAGAGGGAAACTCGTTGAATTCAATCCGGAACGGAGTAGTAATAATATTTCATAATGATGCTTGGATATAAAAATATTTGAATAACGGTACTTATAGGAATGGTAATATTAATGCTAGACACTCGTATATCTCTTTATTTAGCAATTATAGAAATACACATTGAAGGGGATCAGAATAAGCCCGTTTTAGAGCCACTTACTAACTGCTACGTGATGTAATATCCTGACGTACCAGTCTCAGAATCCTTATTGAATTTTCTGTATGACTGACTGGTACTGCGGAAACTCCGAGAACGAAGACGAAGTGAATTTATAATCATCCTAAGTTATGCGTTTCGTACACCTCTGATGCATCACAAAATCATTTCACATCATTCTAAAACGGAGAAAAATTTGGAAATTAAATTTAGGATCTTAAAAAACAAACAATAATGGAAAAGAAATTATCAGATTTCGTGCAGATTTCATCCAGCTAGCACTACCATGAGGATTTTTTTGGCAATCCCAACTTTGCTCCTGGTTTCTGTAGCGGAAAATATTTGCCACGTAATTGTTTCGTTTTACGTGTCATGTGAAATTTGACCGAGTTTTGTGTAAGCGAAGGGAAGGGTCATTGAAATTAACCCGTTCGAATATATCCAGACTCCCTGAATCCTGCATGAGTTCAGAAATAAATAATTTGAACAAAAGGTTCGCGTGGTTTCAGGATAAACCGAACCATGACGTAGATTTTTTCCTGACCCTTAAAATGTGGAAAGTATTTCGAACGTCCGGTTTGTTCTTTCATCTAAAAATCAATCACTGTAATATGCAGGCGTGTGATAGAATTGCCGAAAGCTCTATCCGAAATTGGAAACGAATCCAATGGTGTATGGTAAAACTACCTTTGAATAAAGAAATCGTGAGACATTGTGAACCCAAAATTCCGAAGTGGAATAGTAGGACAAATCTCGGACTGCGTCCCTTGGATAAGAACTCAAACTCTCAGACGAAAGAGTAGGTTTGCTAGATATTACGATTGGATCAGTCTCGATCTCTTCTTTGCGTAGGAATATGAAACTCGATTTTTTTCTTGTCTGAAAAAAATCTAGTTTCAAATAGCATCTTATTGACCTCTTGCATGATAAACTATCGAACTGTTCAGGTATTCGTGTCACACTTCCTGCAGCTAGTAATCGCAGCTGTTCTGCATTTATGTTTCGCAAGCTCTTATTCCGAATGAATTTTTTGCACAGCATATGTGGCTACATTTCTGTCTAACTTTGACTAAAAATCTTCAATAAAATATGGCCTTATTTTATTACGCGGGTTATACGTCAGAAGAAATTTGATTCGTGTGTCATTATCCGATTTTCTACCCCTATACTCCAGTCTGTTGAATATTTTAGTACCCAAAGCAGGGATATATTTGTATGGAACAATTCCATTGAGACACCTTGTAAGTACCAGGAAAGTTCGGAATTCCTTTTACTCCTACGCGGCCGGTTAGGCCTCCGAATTTAGCCGCGGATCAATCGGGGTGTATTTATTGAATAAACTTCCTTTCCATGTACTACGTCTCTCCTTAAGATACATAGGGTAGGTATCCCGTTCAATTATGTCATTCATTACCTATATTGATAAACAACTAAAACAAGTCGAGTGTGATAAGCAGTTGAACGGGATCCAGAAGTGTAACGATATTGAATAGGATAAGGGCGTCGCGATTTCTCGTTTCAAATTAAACCAGGAAGTCAACGTGACTGCCGAACGATCGCAGAATAATCTCTATACCTCTTGAATTTGAAGAGATTTGAAAGAAAAAAAAAAATTCCTCCTCTTTCAATCAGTACAGTACTCATATCTCGTTCGGCGGATATAAAGGAGAAACGAAAAAAATCATCGAAATATCGAGGAAAAGGATGCAGATCAAACGTATCAACGTTCTGCTATTGCGGTATAACTGTCGCGATATAAAGTGAGGAAAAAACATCAAGACTATTGGAATTATTATATACATCTGAGGGTAGGACACCCTTAGGATTCAAATTGCCTAACCACACATCTACGGTATCAAAGCGCGGTAGCGATTGAACTTAGACGTACGCGATGATACGTGGGTAGATATCATGATTACGTGAATACGTGTCCTTGAAATTCGAATATGACCGAATTGAGGACCACCCTAGTGTACATCCAGAGCCTAAAGGTATAAATATACGGATTTTGTGTGACGAGTGACCCACTGGTCGACCCTTTGTTTAATTATGAATTCAATTTCTCTAGGGATCAAAGGTAAACTACGTCAAGTTACAATTTGAATCCGATGTTTGTGAACGAGACTGTCGATAGTTGAATTACCGGAAACCTCAGGCCGATTAATGTTACTTAATTACCATATATGGTCATAAGGTATGAAAGCTCGTGATAAGAAGGGACGTCGTATACGCTGCACAAACCTTTACCCATGATCATAGCTAAGGGTAAATCCGTAGAAAGGTTTCGGTTATATACACGTTATACCCCCATATCTATCTTTTCTCTACATACATACATACATACATACATACATGATATAACGAATATACTCTTCATGGTAGCGGATAGAGCCGAGATTTGCAAACAAGATATGCCACAGTGGCTTACGCCTAGTGAAGAGCTATTCCAGCTGTATTAGGTTAACTTACTTACTGTTAGAATCACAAGAGTATTAGCCGCTTTCGTCAAACACCGAAGAGAAAGTCTATCCCATCGCTGTCGCCACTTTGTTACACACTCTCATCTACCTATAAAGCCGATAAAGTCTTCTGTATTGTATTTTACGATTAGTCTAGACTGTTAGATGAGTTAGATTTTTTTTTTCTTCTCCAAAGTTCATGACCAACATCCCTTATTTGTTACTCTCCTGACCAAGACATCCCTGTTCCCTATTCTGCACATTAGCTACTCGTTACATTTCGAGTTCACAACATGCTTAACATCTTGCGGTAATTCTCACCCGTCTTCCGGATTATGTCACACCACAGGCCTCACTACGACATTACGGATTACCGCTAACTTCTGACCTGTATACTAGGGTGGTTCTCTACATCCGGTACCATACCGATGATGCGACTTTAAGAGGATATGTACACCTTAATAGGGGCTGTTTTGCCCCAAAAGGTTTCTTCGATAACCTAATTTTATCATTACAGTTCGATAGTGTTCTTCAGTATTATCAGACCTAAGTCAAGTCAAGATTTCGACTTATGGTTGGGGGTAGTTTAAAGTGGGAGGAATTCTAACGACGAACAAACATATCTGATACAAACAAGAAAGATTTGAACAAGGGTGGTTTTTTTTTTTGGGTCAAAGTATGCGAGTATAGATGGAGGTTTTGAGATTTGAAGATCGATCAATCGTGAGATTTATTTTTCACAAAGATGGTATGGTACTCCGACAGAAGTTGACGCGTCTAACAAGGGAAGGTTCCTAATCTCTCAATCCGGATTTAAGCCGACTTGACAAATTGAGATTTACGAAAGTCAGACATTTTTTGAGATCGACAATTCACGTCTTTCGAATGCCACGTTTTCGTCAGGATTGAATCGATTTTGGCCATCAAAAGCTAAAAATTACTCGAATACAATTTCGCAAAGATTATCGCAGATTATCAAACGGCATCTAATGCGTTGAACTTCCTGAATATCAGGCAGTAATGAACTTTGCCAATTTCGAAATCCATACCGAAAACTCGATGAAAATTAACTGTTACTCTTGGGAAATCATGAAGTTTATACCTATATTTATATTCACATGTTTTTCATTCTACCCTCGAAATTGGATATATTTTAGTTTCATTGAGTTATATTTTATATTTTTTACGAATTCGCCCTCTAGCCCTGTTCTCGCGTCTTGCTCATTTTTGTCTTTTACAGAAATGAAAATTCATATCGTAATTCACACTTCGAAACGAATATCAGAACTGATATCAGTCCCAAGAGTTCGACTGGTATCGAATTAACCACGTGTACCGCGCATTCATTACCAAAGTTTGCCAGTCAATTTTTGTCGACTTTAATCAAATCGCTCATACGACATCGAGTTTCAAAGTAGGATCTAGTTAATTCCTACATATTTCTGTTCTCTACTCGAATTGAACGACTCTCATTCATAATTCCAGAACACGATACTTTTATTAAAGATGAGATTTTCTTTTTATATAGAATTTTAACAGAAAATAATGAAATTTTATCGACCAGGTTAAAGTAAAGTGGTAGGGTCTCAGCTGTCTCAGCGATTTAATTAGAACTTGAAGAGCACGGGGCCATTGAAGTATTGTAGATAATCATTCACGACGCTCACTGATTGTATCAGCTGTCATGTCGTGCCAATTGATGTTTGACAAAGATGACACGACCGAAGGTAGAACTCACTACCGTGAGGACCTTACTCTCGTCTTACCCTGTACCTATTCTTGTTCATTTGCTACGTATTAATAAACGTAAGTAACAGTAACAGTAAGGGTAACAGTAACAGTAACAGTAGGTTGCACAAGCTTTAGTAAGAGGAGAAACCAGCGTCCTATTGTTCGTATGAAATACTGTCGTCGAAATCAAGTCTGACGCTGTTCATTCCGCCTGACGCAGTCCTAATTATATACCTCATTTCGTCTAATGATCGTTGTGGAGAAACGAGGCCTTAGAGCTGAGTATTGTTGGATTCCTTAGCAAAGCCGGGTCTCACATTATAAAAAATGACAGCAACAGTATATCTTGGCAGAAATATTGAAATAAAAATTTATTCCTGCAATTTTTTCACCGGTATTAACGAAAAATATATCAGTCGACTGATTTCGCGTTGATAAAATTAGCCAGCTTTTCTTTAATCCGCATTTACCTAAAAGAGAATGGTGGCAACGAGCTGTAAATTAAAATAAACCAAAGGGGTAAAAATATTCTTCATAACTTGATAACATATTTTACTTGTATATATATATATGGTAACGAAGCGCATATATATCCTGCTCTTTGTCCTGCCACGAGCACGAGTACCTTGACACACCAACCGATACTCCTCTATTATCTGACATCGTATGTACAAAGAACTGAAACCACTATACCCTATCTACAAGCAGCTTTGCACTTAAGAAGTTGGAAAGCATGTCTTACAATTAAGGTATCTTTTCTTCTTTATACTTTTCTTCTCCTTTATATATTATGGAAGAAATATATTTAAAACACTTCAACTGTTGACTAGGATTTTGCAAAGTTTATGTAGAGCTTTGAGCTTATACGTTATACCTATGCGTGTACAAGTACCATTCTATGAATCGTCGGCTTCAAAATTTTCTCGGTAACTATAAGATCCCACCGTCATAGGTATCAATTCAGGCTGTCCGAAAAAGAAGAAGAAGAAGAAGAAGTACGGAGGATGTCTTCTCCCATGACATCGTACTAAATTAACTAGCTTATCGATATCCTATTTTAACTTGAAACGCGACGAAACTGATCCTCTCCCTGGCACCCATAGGTAATAAATAAAAATAATATATGATAAATAAATTTCAAAACGGAATTTGTAAAGTGTGAAATTATTTCACCGGCCACCTCTATTATGTGGTTCGGAAATTTTCAAGATAGAAAATTTGGGAGACCCCCTCGAGGGTATTGCGATGTCTGTCTATTCCAAAACACCCCTATGTTCATACATATCGCTTTCTGCTGTCGAAACTGGCGTACTTACTTGGCTGACAAATTTACACCAATATTTACCAAGCTGGGTTCGGGTTCCACAAATAATTACACAAAGTAGAATTATCGTTTGCCCTATATAACATCGTGTCAAAGGTTTGTGGACAGAGTATAGCCGCAAAAGCTTGTTACGATGTGAAATGAGGGAATTTTCATCCCTTGACCATCACTCACCTTTTGACGAACGGTCTATTCGCATCAGATGTAAAAATCGACGATGTACATTAGGGTGGTCATCAATTTGGTCATATTTGAATTACGATGCTTTCATGGACCAGAATTTCTCGGAAGACGTACAATCACCAACCTTCCGCCCTAGTATCATAATATACTAATTTCTTTGGATTTGAGAACGGGGTTTTTGGGGAATTTGGTACGTTTTCATTCGTATAAATTTCGATTACATATACGTATGTCTTGAATCAGGTATCCGGAAATCCGAAATCTGAAAAGATTTTAACGCGCTTCGAATTCAGATTATTTTATACTTTGCTTTACTGCGCGCGTTAATCACGAAAAGTTTAATAAGGATTTCCGGCAACTTTTGCCTTCCACTATAGAAAGCCTACTGGAATATTAATGTACTCACTCTTCGTACAAAGTCATTAACAATTTATTACACATGATAAAATAATCTCAACTGCGTATAGCCTACTCGGAGTATTTCGACACAGATGTTGTTATAATAAGGTGACGAATATTGTAGAAAATTTCATTTTATTTTTACAAAATTTATCATTTTATTCTCTCTCATGAAGGAAAAACAGCTGAGACTTGTATACTAAAGGTATGTATTTATAAACGAATAAAATAACTTCGGGTAAGTCAATTTTAGAAGAAAATGAAAAACTAACTGAAATTACTTTGTCGAAAATCGCTGGTTGGCAAAAAAGTAATAAAACAAAATTGAAAATACTCGCTTGACGCTTTGTCCAAAATAGAAAAATCAAAGTTTTCACACAAGTTTGCCACTTCGATTCTGGTGTAAATAATGACTGAAGTAATTAAACCATGTCAACTGAATCGATTACTATTTACTTCAGTTACAAATGTGTAAACACGTTCAATCAGCTTTGGATTTCCCGGATTTTCTGATTGAAAGAAGAAAAAAAAGAGGAAAAAAAAATGTATATCCTGATCCTTCAGAACTCGCGTGAAGCTTTTATGATCATTTAATGAAAACCTTTATCCAATTGGGGTAGCTAGAAGGTTCAAAAATTCCTTACTCCTGTCATAATACCAGTGAACTGGTGTGACTTTAGGGGGGTTTGGATAATTATTTCGGTACCCACTGCAGCCCTCGAAGAATACCCTATTTAATACGTCGTATAAATATACCCCAAGCCGGTGTGTCTACATTTCGGTATTACGTTTGCGTATTACGTAAGGATCCCTATCACGCAAACCCAGACTGTGGAAGGTGGTTTATTTATACTTTGCCTATATTATGGCATTTAGGTAAGAGCTGTTTGTGCGTCTGTGGCTTCAAATTTTTCCCTAGTCATAGTTTCTCCAATTGTACGATGTGCACAGATAGATACACACATAGGGGATGAATTATCGTAGATTATTCTCTGCCATAACAAAATAACTTCCAACTTATCCAATTGAAACAGTCAAGTGGCCATTCGACTCTAGGACTTTCCTGATCCGTGATAATTACACGCTCTGATAGATTATCACCTATTTCTGACAACTCGTGATAACGGGATGACCGCGATAACCGCGATAACCGCGTTAGTTAAACGATTTTCTGACATAGGATAGGATGTTGTTATAACGGTACCGTAATTTTTGCTATATCAATAAATTACACCATTTAAACGGTTAATTTTCGTTATATCATGTCCTGTGGTACTTTCGCATTTTCAACGGTGTTGAATAGTGCTTGGGGAATGTAATATTGTGCGGAATTCTATCGCCAGTGAAAAATTTCATGGCCGTATATATATATTCCCCGGGGTTCTTATGTGCTTCTAAACGTGCGGCGTGCAACGACACTGCAGAGCATAGTACATATTAACCATGCAAGAGTTAAGGGATGGTGGTGGTGGGCTACGAAGTGACACTTTGAACGGCAGTATACCCATACCATGAATATCCACATCCTGAGGGAAAATAAGCTATACCCTAGTGTATAACACTTGTAACTCTTGCGAAAACGATATACTAAAGTATAATAAGATATTGTATGGATATGTGTGGTAGATTTGGCGAGGACGAATGTCTTTCCACGCACGTAGTCATATACATACATACATACATACATACATACATACGTTCGTTCGTTCGTTCGTTCGTTTCGAATAAATTTGAAATATAAGCTGCGCAAGGTAACGAAACCCGGCTGCGTGGTATAACGGGTTCACGTTATAATACCCTCGTGCAGAGCATGAGGGCGACCATGAGGCGTCGAGCCGACGAGGCGTCGAGGACTCTGCAGGATAAGGGTGGCTTGTAAAAGAAAGAGAGAGATGGAAAAGGGATGACGAAGGACGAACGACGGGATATAGCAGCGTAACACATATACCACCACTACGTAGCGTCGGAGAGACAGTAGTAGAGTCGAGAGAGGAATACGTCGGGTGGGGATATTGATCTTCTCTGGGAGTTGCCATGTGGCGAAATGCTGCAAGCGGGGATTCTACTATTCTTTTCTTAGCGACTGACGACCAGACTTTGTCTCTTCGTACATATCTTCGATGTGCAGATTCGCCTTTCTCATCATACGTTAGTCATGTAGATACACATCGAACATCTTTGGTCATCCCCGCACCTGATTTTCACTTTCGTTTCATCAAACCCGTTGAAATTTTTGCATTTCAAGTTCGTTAATCGGGAATTTGTGATGGTCCTAGTCCCGAGGGGCATTCGCCCTGTAGGATAACTTGACCGTGCATCAAGTACCAGCTTTTCGACCTAGAAAATGCACTAAACTTCACCGAACCAAAACATTTATATTCGGTATAATCACCCCTCTGCAAAGCAGATCCGAAGGGCGGAGGAACTTCCGCTTTTTAATTCAAAGGCGAGTAAATACTCCGAACAGGAGTCACGCGGTAGTTCAATTATCCTGCAGATTCGACATAGAGGAGAATTTTATTGAGTCAGTTTCGGCAATTATGTCCTTTGGTAATATGGCATATTGCAACCATGCGATATTTCGAATTTCAGTTTAGCCTGATGAACGGATACGTGTATAAACTGCTAAGTTCATGTGAAACTGGAGCATAAACTGCTGATATATAATTACCTTTACCAACCTAAATGCGAAGCGAACCGAGAATTATTACGCCTTGACTGCCCGATCGTTAAACTACATCATGGTACGTACAGAGTGGCGGGTTGAAATCACTGGGGGGTAAAGGAATCATTCGATTGTTCAACCGATATGGAGCAGCATAAAAGGAACTGATTACTATGGCTGAAAGATGCTGCATATAGGATATTCGACCTGAAAACTTAAGGGAAATGAGATTCTTCACGTGACCATGTCGTTTATTTTTCTTCATATTTTTATACACCTCAAGTACACCTGCAGTTGAAAGAATCAATCGTAATGATTTTCGAAATTGTTTCAGTGCCAGTTTATCGATGACAAAAATATCGCCACTGAAACTTGATCATGGGCTGTGCTGTAGTTTCGAAGTTACATACGATATATATAGATTTTATCACAAGTCACGAATACCATCAGTAACAATAAATCTCTGGGATTGGATAACGATCAACTCTTTCGAATCGATGCTGCGAGAAATGTTGACAATCTGAATAGTATATGAAATGCATTGAAAAATTGAATGTGAAACGTTTGACAAACCAATCCTAAAGAAATTGTCACCGGTCATTTCGACCGGTAGTTTGGTTGTAATAAAAAAGAAAGAAAGGAAGAAAAAAAAAGAACCCAACAGAATATGAAGTGGTAAGAAAAATCGGGCGTTTGAATGGACACGGAATGGCCCATAGATATATATACCATAGAACTATAGAGGTATATCTATTGCAGAGCCGTTATAGACGTCAAATACGGATACCGAATGACCAGATCGATTCCGGAGTCCTTCACAGATGCCTGAGAGAGCAGAAATAGTCATTTCTTCAGGGATGAGACGATACGGGAAGGACAGGGGTGGTTCTTGGGCTTACAATTCGATACGATACTTGTATCATATAGGAGTATCTGGTAACGGGAGATTTTTGTCGATCTTGATCGTCGTTCGAAAGACCGCAGTGAGATATTTTTCGAATGGAAACCGGAAAGATTTATCTCGCCTTTCTGATCTTGAGGGATAAGAGGTAAAAGTCGTGAACGGTAGCGGTGACGCGTTATATACCAAATCGAAATCTTTCCCAAAGGGAAAACTCCATACCAGACGTACAACGATTACATCTCCAGACTTTAATCACGACCCATCTTTTATCTTCACTGTACCTTCATGGTTATCATTATTACCTACCTAAAAAATACGTAATCGAGTTACGTAGATATTACAAAGATATTCATCACATCGTATCCCGGAATTCAATCCGCAAAACTAATCCATCCGTAGTAGATGCATGTGCTGCGTATATCAATCTGATGAGATAACAGCGAGCAAGAAGAGTATCGCTATCCACCATATGACAAATCGCAGACTGTTACCAATCCTCCGTGATAGGTAGCAGGTATTAATCAGAGAATTGAACCTAAAGGGTCTGAAAACGCGACGTGGAAATCCAGAAGTGGTCATTGACAGCATGAGTACCGTACTACCACGTGTCTCTTTGCAGAACTTTAAGGGAAAAAGGTCAACTGGTCTTGAACTAGAGAAGTAAGATTCGACTTTTTACCATCGCGTAAACCGTTGATCGAAGAAATTTGCCGCGTTAAAGCTCTTTCACTCCACTCGAAACGGTTTCTGCTCGAATAAGGGTACAAAGAGACAGCCCTTGATGGTGCTCTGTAAAAGTGAAGGAATTATAGATGGCTTTTAAGCCCCCCGTTCCCTATAAGCATCGAGATGGTATCGAGTCTTTGTGCTGTTAATCGTAAGTCTTGTGGGGATTAGATGGTTTTCTGAAAAAATGCCAAAAATTCTAATGCAAAACGGAGAGGTGAAATAATTGTTCAATTCATACCTTGAACTGCGGTAGGCCCGCTGCGGGGTCGGACGGAGCGCGGTGGCCCCCGGTTGCCTGGCTGGTTGCACCGTAGCTTAGCTGGTGCTGATAACTGCACAATATTTTCTTGTGAGCGCTGGCCTGGGCTCGATAAGCTGACACTGATAGTTTCATGTCTCTTCCCGTCTTTGTGTTATGGGCTGGGAGTGCCCGTTGTGCGTTTCGCGTGACATATTCTTCTTGAGTTCCCAGCTCCTCGGCGATCTCGAGACCTCGGTGAAATGCTCACGGAATAAAAAACGGTTGGTGTATGATATCGAGCTGACGGTGGTTATACCACCTCAACCTCGGAGCCGAGCGGTTTCAGGCGATAAGTAATTCTTGCGGATAGAAGAATTTTTTTTTTTTCTTAACAAAATCCTCAGGGTGGAGGCAATTTTCAATGTATTCTTCGCCCTTGATAGGATATAGCCCTTTCACAATATAGAAAAGAGGAAGGAGAAGAAGAAGAAGAAGAAGATGATGAAAAAAAAATTCAAAACTCTCTTTCACTAGCGATATTTATCCTTGTTGCCTTCCACGATCGAGTACTTTGCTTCTTATACTTCTACGTCGATCACTTCTGTATTCATTACTTTGCATTCATTAAGTTGATTAATAACGATCTCGAGGATATTCGAAAGTGATTTTTCTACCAGGCTGGTTACACCATTGGATCCAAAAAAAGTTATCAGCAACTTGGGAATTCCCGGTATTGTCCGACTCTTTAAAAAGCTCTTAGGTTTGCTGAGTAGTGGATATTCCCTCGTGGCCCAAAAAACGACAAGGGTTATTTTTTTTTTTCCCTCCTATACCCTAGAGCGTGTGAAGGAAAGGTACGGAGCTGCAAGTTCTTTTGTGGATATACGAGAATTGAAAGGAAAACAAAAGGGTCGTAAGAGTCAAGCAGCTATTATAGAGTCTTTATAATTCGGTTGTACGTTTAACGTGCGGGGGAGTCGAGAAAATGCGTATCCTGCGCAAGGGCTGTGTTTTTCTATTTCAAAAATGATAAACGAGGCGTACCCTCTTTTTGTGTTTATTTATCCTTTACACGAATGAGAACGAAAAATAACGGGGGGGCAAACTATGATTCGAAGTAATCACATATCGCACTAATGATAATGACTAATTCGAAACGGTGATAAATCGATGATCTATTTTGTGAACAGATAGTTTCTTTCTTGTCATGATGACTGGTGAATAATCCAGAAAAAGGAAGTTGGTCGAATGGTTAGTACACCGCTAAGCGTTCATGGCATAAGTGGATTATGGCCTCCCACGGCATAGTTTAGGTTCTAACATTCAGTAAGCCTTAGGTCTGTCGCCTATACTTGGTCTAACACGGTCTATACTCGGCGTATAACTGGATTAGATATTATCATAAATTCTATAAGAAACCAGATATTTGCATCCGCCAACCAAATGATTTATAAGACGATTTAGCTCGCGGGGTTTCCACCCGATTCAACTATATTATATCTTCGGACCCTCGCCCTTGTCAGTTTGTTCAAACCTCACAACCTTTACCGAGTATATATAAGAAGAAAAATCGAATTTCCGGCCAACGCGTCCGGTCAGCGAATTCCCACTAGCTGGCAGGGACCTCCGCCTTAGCTCTTTCACTGCCTTACAGGTTCATTCACTGGCTTTTAACGCTACCCCTTGCGGCCCGCGGTTCCTTTGGGTCCGAACACGAACTGGTGCGTTAGTAAAATTCACTGTGTGTGTTTTCCCAAAGCATTATGCACCCTTGAATCTTCAGTCTTCCGTACGAAATTCCTTACTGAAAAAAAATAAATAAAAAAATAAAAAACACAACAAGCCCAGGAAATTTCGGAGGGTGGAAAAGTGTACTGGGCGCTCGTTAGTCCTCAGAAGTAATAAAGTACGTCTCTTTCTTTCTATGTACCGTTTCTTCACTTAAAACCAACACAGAAATTCACCACTCTAAGCCGTTGTATCTTGGAATTATATCTTCATCGTCGATATGAACTTATCAGAGAAAAAATAAGGGGAAATTTCTATCCCACGAAATAAAGTTCTCGGTTATTTCCAATTTTTCTGTCTGCACTCACTCCTATCCACTAAACCTCGTGACACAATAATCAATCAATTTGTTACATCTGCGAGTTTCGTTGGACTCGATTCTTCGAGGGGAAGATTTTTTTAGATTTTTTTTTTTTTTTGATCACGAACTCAGATCTTTTTCAAGGATTTTCCAAGCTTCACTTTAGGGAAGAAATTACGGATGAACGGACGTAAGAGAGTTCAAGGGTGAGGGGTTGGGGAAAGGGGGGAAATTTATAATTTCCATCAACGATTAACAACGTAATACCGTAATTTATTATTAATAATAAAGAAGAAAAAAAAAAGGGAATTTTAATTTTTTTCCGCGCACGTGTTACAATGCCACCAAAGTCACTGGCCCCTCAGTTTCGCGGCGAGGGTTGGCGAGGTTCACGCCGCGTTCTTCGTAGTCTGCCAGCGAGACCCCCACTACCACACCCTGCATTAAAAACCGAAATCCTCTGGTCGAAACGCGCAGACTCCTTCTTTGGTGCCACTGGGGAAACACCCCCGCGGACTCGACCTCTCCCTTACACACCGTGGTCCCTATTCTACTCTATATACATATACATATACACATATATATATATATGTATCTCCCTGTAGATGTGATTAGATTCTAAATGTATATTGGATCTTAGAGGGCCACATATTTTTGTTTCAGATCAGAACCTGGACTGTGTTCATTCTTAGTTTTTCATTAACAAGTTAACAAGTATCGGAATATATGTTCGAAATTTTGGAATTTTTTTTCGAACCCCAGTTCGATGCAAGTAGTAATCATCATTCTTATCTTTCGTTCCTACGATGAATTCCACTTTTCACTGTTAACTGAAGATAATGAAGGGTAGAAGTGAACAGTGAATAGTATTGAATAGAAATGAGAACTGGAATGGTATTATCAGCCTGTAGGATGAAAGACGTAAGTATAAGCCATAAGGTGAACTGGAACTAGTAAGAGGATTATTATCCGGTCGATTCTTAGTCTTAGAGCTATTATTTTTTACCGATCAAAAAAAATAAAAGAAACAAACAGACTTATTACCTTTTTACTTTGACCCCGTGAATGCGGAATAGCTACGAATGTACATATGTATGTATGTATGCACCTATCTCATTGTGTCACCGATCGTTGACTTTGTCATTTGGCTTGACCCACTGACATCAATGGAACGGTAGATACGCGTATGTATGAATATTATGCGAGACCATAAATGTAAGAAAAAAAGGGAGAAATTTCCAAGCTTTATCGTGATTATGAAACCCTGCGTAAAGTCCGTTCAAGATATACTGCTTAATGTTTCAAATTTCTTAAACTAAGTATAATTTTTTCGCTAAATATGGATGTGGTTTCTTCGCTGTTGAGAAAAAAGAGGAAAAAAAAAAACGGGCTACACTGCAAAGCTTTTATTTTTCTTTTTTTTTTTCTACATTTTCCGTATATTACCTCGCGATACGATTGTTCAGAAATGAAGATGATATTCGGAAAAGAAAAAATAAAAATAAAATATTCTCTGTTTCAAGGGAAATAAGGAAGTTATTGTATTCAATAACCGAAAATTAAGAGTTGAGTTTTCACTAGATCTCCACATTTTGAGGTCTAGAGAATCACCTCGAATCGTTTTCAAATGTACGTCTGTGTATGTGTACGTATGTACGTATACCTACACGAACTTAAAATATGAAATTAGGATATTCAACGTTAGAAGATGAAATCCCTTCCACTGGTAAGGCAGCTGCTCCAACACTCGTGTGTTGTTAATTAAAATTTAGCTTCGTAGACAAATTTCTAATCAAATTTCTATAGCTATTTCAAGATTCTGTAATCTTTTATCATCATACCACCATCTTCACATACGTTACACGTACCCTGAGTTGAATAGATAATTATACGTCAGTTGACACTCGCCTAACTCCAGTAGCTGTTTACTTTGAAAAGTGGTATACATGTAAATCTGTGAATACAGTAAATTCGAAATTGCAGTCCGAATGCGGTTACGAACTAAAAGCTTTTGGGCGAAATAGAATGGAATAGAATAAAATTAAACGAAATAGAATCAGCTTTCGTTATTGCACCTTGTAGATAGAAGAGTGTTCGGTGGTATATATACCAAAAATACAGAAAATGTTTAGTTTCTTCCATTATCATTCCCACAGGAAGTGCACCAATCTTTTTAAATAGCAAATATAATTATAATCTTTACTCTAATTGGTCTGTTGAATAGAATTTCATCAATTTTGATATCCAATACCTTCTTAGATAAGCAATTAGATAGTGGTACGTGAGTAATTGTGAGTTTTTTTTTTTTTTTTTTTGATTTTCATTAGAAAACAGAACCGAGAATATCTGAGAAGTAGGTATACTATGGTAGTACCAGTCTGTTTGCTTAGAAATGAGTTGATATTCGCGTATTGCATTTTACCACGTACACGAATCTGTGTCAACTTTCACGACGCCAGTTTCCAACAGTTTTACAAACTTTTCTTTAGCGATTTGAAAGACCGACTACTCGCTACTCTCGTATACCGTACACAGTCGTTCTTTCGCGAATTTAAATGTTGAAAAGTTTTTTTTTTTTTTCAATAGTCATACAAACTGGATAGCAGGGTGTGACATTATTCATTTCATTACCATCATTATTATTACGACGAAACATTCGTACTAGGAATTTTATTACCTGGTGTAACCATTTTTCAAACTACATTTCTAATATAAATTTTTTTTCATAATTTTACGTCAACGAAAACCGAGGTGAAACGACGGAAAATCTTGAGTGTGTATCGAGTCTCATATCGTTCGGTGAAATCACAAACTTGACATTAATTGAAAAACGCAGGAGCCAAGGTATATCGATCGGTTTTCTTCAATTATCTACAACGAGATGATAAAATTTCTCAAACTAAGTCTTGGCTTATGTGTATCATGTGCCTTGAGTATCTACTATGTGACGGAAGTGACGCCCCTAGCTTCGATACTCCGATATTTCTTACTCGAGTATATGTACTGCATAGTAGATATATAACCCACTTCAATATCGAGTATCTCAGTATCGAAGTGCTTCAATCTTTTATGCATAAAATCAGTCCACCGAGGCAATTACGAACGCGGTAATATATAGGTACAGAGGAAAAGAAATAAAGGGAGAGACAGAGAAAAGAGAGTGTCCTAGTAGGGGTAAATATTATTGATAGAATCAAGTATAAAGATACAAGCAATATTCATATGACGAAAACTACCCCCTTAGGGTGTTTCTCCTCCAGGACTATATCTCCGACACGACGTGGTAGTGGACGGTGTGCTTCGTTATACCTTTATACGTCGACCCTCGACAGATGGAGGATTTACGAAATCGCGGATTGCGACCCCCGTATAGCCGACGTCGGGACGTTCTTTATACACGTTTCACACCCTGAACTTACCCTTTCAACGCTCCTTTCATTAACGTGACGGAGATGACATGTACACGGAATTGATGCATCGTCGTAGGCCATGTACATATACGTTTATCTTGACTGTATGGGTAACGTATAGGTGTATGTAGCGATAGTGTAAATCTTTAGAATAAGATGATGAAGAAGAAGAAGAAAATTTTCCGCATTTATCCCCTTCCTCTTAGAAGATATCGCGTACCCCATCGGCTGATACACAGAACCCCCTACAAAGAAACCCTGTGCGAAATCGATTTGCGAGCTGCAGAGCGGAAGATAGAATCTGGCCAGCTAACTCGTAAGATACGACTTGGTATAGATTATATATACATATACACCTATCTGCATATGTCCTATATCGCATCCCTGATGCCATAAAGGCATACACTGTATATAGATATCTCTTTCTCTACAGAAAGAGATCTCCCAGTCTCCTCTTTCTCTACAGAAGAAGATTTCTCAGTGTTCTCTGTCTCTACAGGAAGAGATCTCCCAGAGTTCTTTTCCCCTGGAGAAACGACTCCCAAAACTAACGACGATGCCAAGAGGGCATATCTTTTTGACCATAGGCCTTTTTGGCTTTAGGAAAACTAATTTTTTTTGTGACTTTCTATGGGATTCTCATATTTTCCAAGCGTTAGGCAAAGTTTGGAAAAACTATATGCCTTTTCAGCATTAGTATGCCATAAAGGCCTATAACGACGATATGCCTTCATGGCATTAGGTACGCGATATTTAAATCTCTAAACATTCTATCGATATGATTATTGTACATTGTTTGTTATCATGAGGGATCCTATAATATATTCGAATACTCGGGCGACCAAGTCCAGTAGGATAAATATGAACTAAATTATTTTTCCGTATGGTAGTTTTATTTTTATTACACATTATAATACATGATATATTATTCGTGTAGGTCCTATCATTTACGATATAGGAATCATGATGTTACATGATACGAGCAATTCTTTATGCTACAATACACTTAATAAAGTAGATCTGAGTATGCTTATCAATAACGAAACAAGAATCCTAATTTTGAACTTATTTCAAATTGTACTTGATTGCTTTACCCTCGATTATTATAATTAATCACTAACAACAGAACAGTAGGGGTTGAGCCGTATCACCCGCAACCCGCATATCTTTCTTGCGATTTTAGTTTTATGGTTGCCTAGCAAGTTTCGCCGCCGGCGTGAACTGACCTACGACAATGGCATCCGCCGCGCCGCTCTTATGTAATGCAAGGACGCATTCCGCGACGTACCGCTGGCAAAGTTCAGTGTCCTGCTGGGCCTCATCGAGTGAACATCGGTAACGCGAGTCGAGGAGATTTGCGGCTTCGGAAGGCTGACATCAACGGAGGAACGTTGGACATGAGTGAGTTTTAAATATTTCGATCAATATTTTACTAAATATTTTAATAAATAATCGACAATTTTCAAAGCTCGTTGAAAACAAGTAAAATTGTATTCAATACTTTTCCGACAGAATTCACGCGTCTCGTATTTTAATCGTCGAAGTAAGTAACCGTTGAATTGCTATCGGCAGACTTTGATTATAATTGCAGATATATTGTTCGTTTTCGAGTACATTCCATTCATACCAGCGAATAAATGTGCGAAAATCTAGAATCAATCTCAAATATAATGGGCGAGAGAGTTTCGTTTGATAACTTGGCGATAATTATCATCCCATTATATTATTGGCATATAATTCCGAGTCCCTCGCCCTGTAGCATCGTTTGTTTTACAGGCATATTTCGCGACTCCGAAGGGGAAACTAATTTGTCGTGTTATTTCGAGTTGACAAGTATTTTTCGTGAGAATACTCGTTCCCCGATTTATTCTTTTATTCGATTCTTTGACAGCATTATCGGTCGACGGAGATGAGAATGAACATCGCTGATACTTGAACTGCATAGATCCTGCGTGCCACTTGGTCGGAGATGGACGCCAACCAACACTGCCCGGCTAGTCCTGGATTAACGGTCGACCAAGATAATGGTGAGCTTTATATTATATTAGCCAAAGACCCGATTTAACTATGAATGTATGTCCGCGAAACAATCATTGATGAAACATACTTTGCACGTTACAGATCTCAGATAGATTAAATGATTGAATATAATTGATAGATCTCGAGAGAATATGTTTACCTCGGTTGAATATAGTAGACTCACCTCGTAGTAGAGAAATATTTGAATAACGAGGATCAAAATTCAAAGATTTGGAAATAAATACGAGGGTAGATTGCTATAGGAATAATTAGGCATCACATTTATTCTTCAAACATGGAACATAATTCAATATTGGTGATAAATTACTCCAGAGTCTTAACAATTAAAAGATTGGAAAATCTATTCATGCATGCACTAGTAATACTAGCTTATTGACATTCTTGATTCTGTGGAAAATAGTTGAAAGTTTATATCACATTTGAAAATGGTTCAGGCAGACTTACAAAATCAATCATAAGAAATATATTATAATAAATTTCATACAGATGTACAATCACAATGAGAAATTTTTTGGTACTTAGTTGAGAATGTTTGCTTGAAAAACACATAAACCTAATCTATCCAATGTACCCTATGTTTATCTAGTTTTTATGTCCACAGGCGTTGTTCATCAAGGGAAACTAGTTCCTGCCTATCTTTAACAAAACCTCTTCAAAATTCATCAGGACAGGGGATTCACACCAGGGAGTGAAGCAGAGTGAAGCAGGAGTGAAGCAGGATTAGTTTAGAGTATAATAATAGTTTTATCATAGCCCAATTATAGTTCTAGCTAATTTCCAAACTAGGAAAGTGTCAAATATGTAGTTTCCAGTGATATACGTAATATATGATACGTATTACGATCACATCTACAATTTTTCCAATCAAATATTCAGTGTTGTGAAAATTGTAATTCAATATTTCTTGAATACTCGTTACTTTCGTAATGTGTAATTGCATTTTTATCTAATTACACATTACTTCGGTAGTGACTTGATTCAATTACACATCACCAGAGTAATGTGTAATTGAATCAAGTTCATTACCTTCAAATAACTTTATAATTACTCTCACTCTGTAATTACTTTAAATTACTTTACTTTATAATTACTTTTACTAATTAAATCGAGTTCAATTACACGTTACCAAAGAAATGTGTAATTGAATGAAGTTTATTACTTTTCAATACCTTTACTTTATAATTACTTTGAATAACTTCTACAATTACTTCAAATAAATCGAGTTCAATTACACATTACCAAAGTATTGGGTAATTGAATAAGTAATTTCATTAAAAATGTAATCAGTGACTCGCAACACTGCAAATATCCGTCTAATAATAAGATCGTTTATGCAATAAACATGTATTATTATAGTAAATTGGCGCATTCTTGAATAAATATCCCTTGAAATTGTAAATCATCGATCGTCGAATCATTTTCCCCTGTCCTTTCCTTGCCTATAAGTCGAAAATCATGAAAATCGCATGATTTCATAAAGCCCCGAACTATTTTTGCAATATTATTTACGACCACGTGCTTTTCGGGACCACGTGTTTTTAGAGTCTAAAACCACGTGTTTTTAGGGTCCAAAACCACGTGTTTTTAGGGTCCAAAACCACGTGGTTATGTGTTGTTTTCTAGTGTTTTCCGATTGCCTATATTCAGGCGTATTTTAGTAATTCAGAAAAAAGGTCGAAAAAAAGGTTCTGGCAGTTGATACCTTATTTTAGGAGTCAGATTGCTGGCAGAAATCCAAAGGCATAGTGTATTGATACACATGCATGCATACGTTGCTCCATGCACGTCTCTCTACGTTCATTCATATTAGCTATTTTGACATTTTTTTGAATTTTAACTCGAAAAATACCTTCTGGTATCAGGAGAACATCTGACCCGAGGAGGTGTGCTGAAATTTTTGAAATTTTTTGAATTTTAGCTCGAAAAATATCCTCTGGTATCAGGAGAACATCTGGCCCAAGGAGGTGTGCTGAAATTTTTGGAGGGGGAAAGGCATAGTGTATTGATACATGCATGCATACGTTGCTTCATGCACGTCTCTCTCTACGTTCATTCATGTTAGCTATTTTGACATTTTTTTGAATTTTAACTCGAAAAATACCTTCTGGTATCAGGAGAACATCTGACTCGAGGAGGTGTTCTGAAATTTTCGGAGGGGGAAAGGAATAGTGATTTCTCAAAAAAGTATTAACTGCCAGAAATCCGACTCCTAAAATAAGGTATCAACTGCCAGAACCTTTTTTTCGACCTTTTTTCTGAATTAATAAAATACGCCTGAATATAGGCAATCGGAAAACACTAGAAAACAACACATAACCACGTGGTTTTGGACCCTAAAAACACGTGGTTTTGGACCCTAAAAACACGTGGTTTTAGACTCTAAAAACACGTGGTCCCGAAAAGCACGTGGTCGTAAATAATATTGCAAAAATAGTTCGGGGCTTTATGAAATCATGCGATTTTCATGATTTTCGACTTATAGGCAAGGAAAGGACAGGGGAAAATGATTCGACGATCGATGATTTACAATTTCAAGGGATATTTATTCAAGAATGCGCCAATTTACTATAATAATACATGTTTATTGCATAAACGATCTTATTATTAGACGGATATTTGCAGTGTTGCGAGTCACTGATTACATTTTTAATGAAATTACTTATTCAATTACCCAATACTTTGGTAATGTGTAATTGAACTCGATTTATTTGAAGTAATTGTAGAAGTTATTCAAAGTAATTATAAAGTAAAGGTATTGAAAAGTAATAAACTTCATTCAATTACACATTTCTTTGGTAACGTGTAATTGAACTCGATTTAATTAGTAAAAGTAATTATAAAGTAAAGTAATTTAAAGTAATTACAGAGTGAGAGTAATTATAAAGTTATTTGAAGGTAATGAACTTGATTCAATTACACATTACTCTGGTGATGTATAATTGAATCAAGTCACTACCGAAGTAATGTGTAATTAGATAAAAATGCAATTACACATTACGAAAGTAACGAGTATTCAAGAAATATTGAATTACAATTTTCACAACACTGAATATTTGATTGGAAAAATTGTAGATGTGATCGTAATACGTATCATATATTACGTATATCACTGGAAACTACATATTTGACACTTTCCTAGTTTGGAAATTAGCTAGAACTATAATTGGGCTATGATAAAACTATTATTATACTCTAAACTAATCCTGCTTCACTCCTGCTTCACTCTGCTTCACTCCCTGGTGTGAATCCCCTGTCCTGATGAATTTTGAAGAGGTTTTGTTAAAGATAGGCAGGAACTAGTTTCCCTTGATGAACAACGCCTGTGGACATAAAAACTAGATAAACATAGGGTACATTGGATAGATTAGGTTTATGTGTTTTTCAAGCAAACATTCTCAACTAAGTACCAAAAAATTTCTCATTGTGATTGTACATCTGTATGAAATTTATTATAATATATTTCTTATGATTGATTTTGTAAGTCTGCCTGAACCATTTTCAAATGTGATATAAACTTTCAACTATTTTCCACAGAATCAAGAATGTCAATAAGCTAGTATTACTAGTGCATGCATGAATAGATTTTCCAATCTTTTAATTGTTAAGACTCTGGAGTAATTTATCACCAATATTGAATTATGTTCCATGTTTGAAGAATAAATGTGATGCCTAATTATTCCTATAGCAATCTACCCTCGTATTTATTTCCAAATCTTTGAATTTTGATCCTCGTTATTCAAATATTTCTCTACTACGAGGTGAGTCTACTATATTCAACCGAGGTAAACATATTCTCTCGAGATCTATCAATTATATTCAATCATTTAATCTATCTGAGATCTGTAACGTGCAAAGTATGTTTCATCAATGATTGTTTCGCGGACATACATTCATAGTTAAATCGGGTCTTTGGCTAATATAATATAAAGCTCACCATTATCTTGGTCGACCGTTAATCCAGGACTAGCCGGGCAGTGTTGGTTGGCGTCCATCTCCGACCAAGTGGCACGCAGGATCTATGCAGTTCAAGTATCAGCGATGTTCATTCTCATCTCCGTCGACCGATAATGCTGTCAAAGAATCGAATAAAAGAATAAATCGGGGAACGAGTATTCTCACGAAAAATACTTGTCAACTCGAAATAACACGACAAATTAGTTTCCCCTTCGGAGTCGCGAAATATGCCTGTAAAACAAACGATGCTACAGGGCGAGGGACTCGGAATTATATGCCAATAATATAATGGGATGATAATTATCGCCAAGTTATCAAACGAAACTCTCTCGCCCATTATATTTGAGATTGATTCTAGATTTTCGCACATTTATTCGCTGGTATGAATGGAATGTACTCGAAAACGAACAATATATCTGCAATTATAATCAAAGTCTGCCGATAGCAATTCAACGGTTACTTACTTCGACGATTAAAATACGAGACGCGTGAATTCTGTCGGAAAAGTATTGAATACAATTTTACTTGTTTTCAACGAGCTTTGAAAATTGTCGATTATTTATTAAAATATTTAGTAAAATATTGATCGAAATATTTAAAACTCACTCATGTCCAACGTTCCTCCGTTGATGTCAGCCTTCCGAAGCCGCAAATCTCCTCGACTCGCGTTACCGATGTTCACTCGATGAGGCCCAGCAGGACACTGAACTTTGCCAGCGGTACGTCGCGGAATGCGTCCTTGCATTACATAAGAGCGGCGCGGCGGATGCCATTGTCGTAGGTCAGTTCACGCCGGCGGCGAAACTTGCTAGGCAACCATAAAACTAAAATCGCAAGAAAGATATGCGGGTTGCGGGTGATACGGCTCAACCCCTACTGTTCTGTTCTTAGTGATTAATTATAATAATCGAGGGTAAAGCAATCAAGTACAATTTGAAATAAGTTCAAAATTAGGATTCTTGTTTCGTTATTGATAAGCATACTCAGATCTACTTTATTAAGTGTATTGTAGCATAAAGAATTGCTCGTATCATGTAACATCATGATTCCTATATCGTAAATGATAGGACCTACACGAATAATATATCATGTATTATAATGTGTAATAAAAATAAAACTACCATACGGAAAAATAATTTAGTTCATATTTATCCTACTGGACTTGGTCGCCCGAGTATTCGAATATATTATAGGATCCCTCATGATAACAAACAAAGTACAATAATTATATTAATAGAATGTTTAGAGATTCAAATATGCAGGGTATAGTGTCGCAGTAAATATCGACGAGTTATTTAACTCATAGTAGATCTGAGACTTGGTATACTTGATTTGGCTTGAGGTGTATCTCATTGTCAATTTCCATGAATTTATTCCGGAAAACTAGACTGGAGCAATAAACGAAATCAGGATTTCATAATTATGACGAAACTTTTTATTCGAAAAAATAAAAATAATAATGCTGCATTATTGGAATGTTAAATGACACACATTTTGTATTATCATTATTATTATTATTTTTATTTTTCTGTTTCTTCAACACTAGTTATAACTCTGCGTTAAAAATCATTATTAAAAAATCTTTTCTACAATTAAATGGTACCAAATGTATAAAAGGCTATCACCGTAGGGGATGATTTTTCCATTCACGTATACATACATAATATTATGCCTAATCATTCGTGAAAAAAAAAAAGAAAACAGTGGTATAATTTAGGACTTCTTTGATTTTCTGTTTTTTGCTTTTCTTTCAATTTTTTCTCTACTTTTGTCATCATCTTTTAATTGGAAAAATCTTCCGCAACGCGAAACAACATTGTTACAATATTTTTATACGAACTAATTGTAAAAACTTATACAGTCGTAAGTATTAGCAATATTTTCAAACGTTAGTTATAGATTTTGTTAATTATTATTTTTAATTATTTTTTTTCCGATCTTTTAAATGTTCTACGTTCTAAGAGAATGAAAAATTAACGTTTCTTTTCATGATGCTTTGAGGGCCTATATACCGTGAGGATTCGTGGATGCGAGTCACTTGTTGGATGAATCTGTGTTTAATTCATTGTGAAATCATTGTCAAGCATCAACAAGTGACCTGCATACACGAATACTATCTGTAGATTAATTGAATGAATAAATAAAGATTCTGAATTTGAAAAAGCTACGCGAATCTGTTGAAATCACATCACAAAAAAATGAGCCCAAAAAACGTTAGAATTAAAAAACTCAATATCTGTTATGCACAAAGTGAATTTTGATTATATTTCAAATATTGAGCTCACAATTGCTTCACAAATTTGAAGTTCTTAAGGTTCTAAATCTCATATAATTCAACGAGACTAACGTAACTTCTTCGAAATTATTCTTATGGTCGAAAAAAATATTAGCTGATGTATAGGGCTGAATACCAAAATATACTGAATAATCAAAATGTGCATCGTTTAGCGTGTAGTTATACCCTTCGTTAATGTTTGTTATAGCCATTCCGTAATATTCCCTGAATTCTTATTCGATCTATTGTAATAATTGAATTTTATTACATAGGCAAGTATATAAGCAGCTCGATAAATCCACTATATTTTTTCTTTATTATACAAAGACCAATTATACGCTGATTGGTGCATCAAAAAATATGATAACAACCTGTGCCTCAGGTGATTTTGTACAAATTTACAAGAAATTGAAATACTATGTTTATTTATTTATTTTTTTATATTATTTTTCTCTTTTCCTTTTTGTTGCTTCTCCAAAGAAATTATTGACATATTTAATACTGACCAAGTGACCAAACAACACTGAATGTTCAATACTGTTACCGATAAAATATATCAGAAATATTATAATATTTATTTATTTATTTATATTATTGACGCACTCGTTAATGTAGTATAATAGGTAATAGATTCGCATTATTAGCACGAGAGAAATAAAAAAAAAAAAGAAGGAAAAAAAAACATTAGAAGTTAGATTTTATTCAACGAATATTAGATGTAGTTTTTTTTTTTGTTAATTTTTGTATCGTATGAGTATTCTAGATACATTATTATGTTAAATAGTTTAATTCGTAGCCAGTTAATTACAAATACTTGATTGTTTGATAAACAATTTCAAAAACACTTTCTATCACAGACAACGTTTAACGTTTATACCTTTATACCATTTGAAACCACAACAATAATATGACGCCTTTGAAAGTATATAATACCTATTATCTAAAAAAAATACAGAAAAACTTTTAACTATTTATTCATTCATTTATTTTCGTCACTTTTCATACGCGTCATTTCGTTGTGATTTCAAAATTCGCAACATTCTCTCACAATTATTCAAACAAACTTAAGAGAGATTATTTAAGTACATTTTGATTGTAAATAAGGTAACAAAGAATCATCATTTCAACTGTAGGGTGAATCTACAATGCAAGATTCATCACTCAATTTTTATACTAGAAAATAATAATTATTGCTTCGTTCATACCTACAGTGATAAATAATACCGACTTAGCAAATTAGAATTAATTTAAACAAAAAAAATGTATAGAAAAAAAATGAGATTACATGGCTATTTTTTTTTTCAATAATAGAAGCAGTCTTTCAATCGTAGCGCCCAATCACACAATTTATTAAATTAAATTAAATTAAATTAGATTTCGAAACATATTAGGTATCTATGCGAAAGAAAAAAGAAAAAAAAACCCTGGCGAAAATAAAGATTTACATAAAAAATAATTCTATTTTATATTAGTACTAGTTTTAATTAGTAAATTTCAACGCTAGTACGGATGATTATCTAATTACCATTTTAAAAGCTATATAATTATCAGAGAAGCCTACAATTATTTACAAATCTATTTACACTTAAAGTGTTCTATACAGACACAGGCTTTTCGATCTGCTCTTTGATTCTATGAACTTTATCTAAGTTATTTGAGAACGATGATATCAATTAGTTAGATTTTTTATAATCAGATCAAAGCTTGCTTCGATTATTTTTCAATCAATATAACAATTCGACTACAAAGAGCTCGAAGACCTGCTATACACACACATTTCCAAAAACGTTTTTATCCGTTGATTTGAATTTACACAAATTGCGATAATTAAGACTCAGGCATACTGTCTTTAGAATCTTCATTAATACTTATGTAACTTGAGTCACCATTATGTCTTATAATAATAATGATTGAAATACGAGTGAGCCTTAAAATTTACTGTCCCTCGACAACAGGGCCTTTTTAAATTCACAATTAGAACTTATTTTTCTTTTGTATACAACGTTCGTGTCTCACACCTTTTTTTTTCTTAGCTATCGTTATAAAGTCTTTCAGTTCATTTTCGTGTATTATATTTAATCCGATAAGAATGTCTGCGTATTAAAGAGAAAAAAAAAATACAAAAAAAAACTCTGTTCCGAAAATTGAAAAATCTATCAATGGAATGCAGCGATAATTCCAGATCCTTTACTCCATAATATTAAAACAAACTACATATAAATCTAGGGGCAAGATATCTCTAGGAATGTTTCTTACATATTTTTTTTTTTTTTGTTTTCTAAAAACGAAGATTACACATAACTGATAAATCATAGCGGGAATTTTTTTTTTTTCAGCCTTTTTTCTATAAATTACTATCAAGCTCGGGTAAACTTTATTATCCAGGAATAATCACCTCGGTTTTCTCTATGTATATATTAAATAGATTTAAGCTCGTATTTTTTATTTTCTTTTTCTTTTTCTTCTCAAGGGATAAACGGCGTCAATTCAACCCATAGGCAAACATTCTGAATGAAAGAATGCCTCGAAATCATTACGGCTTTTCCCTTACTTTAATTTTCTAAGCCTGTACCAATTCATAGAATAAAGTCTTACGGTATTACGTAGTACGAAGGTAACTCGGCGTTGTTTGCACCGTTTAAAATACACCAAAAGCGGCTGTTTCTGATCATAGAGCTGTACTTTCAAACGGTGAAACGGGCCTTTCAGGTGTACAACACCTCTCGGGCGTACAGCAAAGTTCAGGAGTTGCTCCGCCTCCTCTTAGCTTAACCAGATCCAAATCGGCAAAGAAATCGCTGTTCATAGTACCCACCGCGCTGTCTAATTCAAAACTCTCCTGCCTACACAGATCAGAGTTAATGTAAGACTTG